>JARPMJ010000291.1:305000-320400 GCA_033366665.1 Phoxinus dragarum
TTTTAGAAGCTCAATATATACTTCACTTGTTGAAACTGCTGTTTATGAGGTTCTAATGAGAAGCCAATAAATATTATAATTAGTTCTTAAAACAAGAACTTCCCATTTATCAATGGATGATGGATTGATGTTTGTCATTTTTTTACGAAATGTAAAGAACAACTTATATTAGCTATGACTTATCAATAATTTTGTTTATGCACTGTAAAAAAATATTTTCATGATTTGTTATCACAACTTTTTATCTTTTGTCAAATCAACTTCGACAGCTAATGTGTGAAGATAACATACTATTTTGAGTTTCTGTTTATTAAACCATTCCTCCTCATTGTATTTACTCAAATTTTGTATTACAACGAACTAAAAATGTTAAGGCAACAAGGTAACTTGCTTTTTTTAAGTTAAACCAACATTGTTTTACAGTGTGGCAACATGGAAAAATAACCATTGAACATGACAAAATAAGCTTGTCTGCCATTGGATATATTTGTCTAATTTCTTAATGAGAGGAAAAAAAAACAGTTTTTACTTCAACCTTTTCTATTCAAATATACAGTACAAAAATTATATCTATGAATGTTTTTTTATATTTAGCTAATTCCCAGCATGTTTTACAACATTGTGGAGTTGTTCTTCTGCAGTAAATGTGATTAAAGGGCTGAATTGCTCTGAAATCGCTGCAATTTCTCCCTGCTGCTTAAAGCTGTAGAAACGCAGCTTGACACAAGGGATTTTTTTGTCTTGAAATCATTTCTGACGCATGTATGGATTTTCCTATAGACATTTCAGCTTCTTAAAGAGAGTATTGATCAGGGTTGTGACAGGTGTTGTACGTTCAGACACATGCAGAGATGTTTATGAGAACGTTGACTGAAGAAACGCATTGATAAATCACAATATGCCAATAGCACTTTGATTTGTCACAAAATGTCTGTCAATGGTCTTGCTGAGAAAGCTGATTATTTGTTTGTTTGTGTTTGTTTGTTTGTTTGTTTGTTTATCTGTTTTCTTTCTACGTCTGGAGGTCCAAAGGTAAACGGAGCACACTTTCACAAATTTTCACTTTTTTGTGATTATAATATAATTTTTTTACATTTTGTAGTCATAACTTTAACCGCAAATTTACATTTTTATTTTGACCTAAATTACTGCTATTTATAATGTCATGTTATGTATCAGATATTCATCCATCTGTTTATCCGGACTTACTACCCTTACACTAATGTATTATTACGAGGACCATACATTTCCCTGTTGTCTTTTTTATTCTCAACAGACTTCATGGCTTCATAACTGTGAGAATAATCATAATCATCTCTTCAACAGAAACTGTAACATTTCTAAGCATATTCAGACTTTATACTTGTATGCACCCTCACTAATACTCAACAGATGTGTATATGTACATGTGTATATAGCCTATTTTGGATAAAAATGTACATACAAATAGTACATCTGAAAGCAAAGACTTGGTAAAATTTGGCAAATTTGAATTTGTTTTGTGTGAAGTTAATCACAATTGACTGAAATTAAACCAAAATAGCGATTTAGCTTAGTGGGATTATGAAACTGGAAAGGCTTACATTTTTTAAACAAATAAATATATGCACAGCTTTTTTCAGAGCGGATCGATCGGTTCGCAGAAAATGCTGCTCTATCTCTGCAAGTGCTGTGAGATTGAGTTATTTACAATATACGTGTATTTGAAAAAGCATCAGGTGCCAAACATCTTTCTAAACTTGTAATGAAAAGCGTTTAAAAACATGCTGTCCCATTTCGAAGGCTCCTTTCAAATTCATCCTTAGTTTTTCGTGAAATGAAGGATATCACAGATGGTTCCTTCACAGCCTTGCCTAGAATTCAATGCGCGCCAGTGACGACATAATTTTTTTTAGATAAATTGCCAAATTACACTTTTAAACATAAGTATTGGGTTTCAACTTCCTCAAATATCTAATGATTCAAAAGTAAAAAATTAAATAAAAACTTTAAAGTGACGGCAGCTGTCACAGTTGCTAGGTGACAAGAACAGTCCTTCGTAGGCTAGAACTTCCCATTTAACAACACTCGTTCTGACCTCCGCGGCCTTCGAACGATGCAACCTGTCTGCTACAGCGATAGCTGGATGCCTTTGTCCACATAAGACATTTCCTGGAATGTCATAAGTTATTTTTTACAGATGTATTACTCCAACGAGTCTCACTTGTGGACTTCTGCGCGAGGGCCCCCTCTGGCTACGAGTATGAATGAAACAGACATTACATGTGTGTACTCAATAATGCTCTCAACACCTTATCTTGGTAAAAAAAATTGGAAATATAGAATTTTTTCTTTGGTCTAGAGAAGTGTATAGTAGTTTGTTTGTTTTTATCTCAAGATATCCTGGCAAAAAAATTACAGTCAGATTTGTTTTATCATAATTTAATATTTTATAATAAAAACTTTTAACTTTCTAACTATTATGGTTTTCTTAAATATAATAATAATAATAATAGTTATTATATTTGTTTATTCTTAAATACTTAAATACGCATTTTTGTGTATTTTTTATTAGTGGTTGTTTTCAGAGATGTTTTATACATGTGCTACAATTGTGTGGCCTGTGCTGCAAAACTTTCAACCAGCACCAGTGCTATGTGGGAAAAAAGTTAACATACAGCCCTGATGTCACAGTCATGTTCAGTTTGTTTTGGTTTTCACGTGTCTTATGAGTTCCTTTGTTCTATTTCCCGCCACATCAGTCACCATGGACAATAATACTATCATCACAGCTGTTCATCTTTTAGTTCATCATCACTGTGTATTTAAATCTTAAAGGTGCACTGTGTAATTTTTAGCGGCATCTAGTGGTGAGGTTGCTAATTGCAACCAACAGAAGTTACGGTTGCCGACAGGAAAATATGTCGTCGTTTGAGACAGCAGAGAGTAGCCAGTTAAGCAATGAGGTTTAATTACAAAGATACATTTAGAAATTAGGTTTACTTAATTATTCATTAAAACAATATGTTATTGAGAATATTATTGTTACTTGTTCATCATTGTGTCAGTGTTTTATTCGCTGACTTTAGCTAGCTTCTTTGCAATAAAAACAATGACGAAATGCGTTTGTTACAGTAGGGCTACAGTAGAAACATGTCGGCACATTTCAATGTAAGGGGACGTGCTGTGTATGTAGAAAGAAATGGCTCATTCTAAGGTAATAAAAAGGTATTTATACACCACTGAAAACATAGTTATACTGTATATGATATTGCATTTCTAGTCAACAGATCCTCCTAAATATTACACAATGCACCTTTAAATCTGTTTGTTGTCCAGTATTGTTTGTGTTTGATACTCTGTTTCGCATGTTGGCTCTCTTGTTTTACGTACGAGATAAGACACAGTTTCTTCCATGACCTCGACACTTCAGAAAAGATCTCAACAACATCACACAGTGTGCATCACATATTTTTCTTTAAACCAAAACATTTGTCTCCTCTAAGTTTCAGAAGACACTCAACTCTTCAACATCTTGAGGAGACAAAGGTGAGCGATCCCGAGTCTCTAGCTAAGGAGAAAAATCTGAGCAGTGTGTGATGATGATGAGATCTCTACTAAAACTTTAAAGGAGACCGTTGTGAGAAGCAGGAGACTCAAGCAAAAGTCTCCATTTGATGATAAAGTAACCTTATTTTTGTCTGGAAGAAACAAGGTGTGTGTGTGTTTTAAAGGGTGTGTGTGTGTGCGTGTGCCACTTTTACAAAGGTTAAATTAAAAAAATTAAAACTCCTGACTAACAGAGAGAAATGCTGTTTCTGATGTAGACAAACACCAACGGGACAAACGATTCACACAGCACACATTGCTGAAGACACAGAAGCTAGCGCTGTTTGTTTCAGGTATGGTTTATAGTTTCCTGGTCGATGACGTCACCCGTTGGACTGATTTCACACATGTTTCATGACGCAATCACGCAGAGGAGTTCTCTGATTTCAATCCTGTTGCTCACATTTGCAATCTTGCTTCTGATCCAAATATCAGGCTGTGGTATTGTGCTTACAGCTGATTAGCAGGTCATCACTGGCATTGCAAGTTTTAGTACATTTATTTAGTCCTATGGTATGACAAAATTATTATATAAAAGTAGAAATATCCTATGCAGTCTATCATTTCATGTTTGCAAAACGTTTGTCAGATTCCAGGACACTGTTGAATATCCCTAGTGGAGAAAAAAAATATACCAAAATGTATTAAAAAAAATTAAATAAAAAAATCATACTAAATATACTACAAACCCATTATCATACAGTATTTACTGACATATCGTTCGAGACTGAAATAAATATTATAGTACAACTTTATTTGGAGTACTTCTTTATTGCGCAATGCACAATTCCTAATATTAAGCCTAAAATGTGTTTTAATATCACTATTAGTAAGGATCGTATGATCTCTGTATAATATCAGTCTTTATTAAATGCAAGATATTTAAAGTGTACCTAAATTATATTTGCAATAGTTCCACTTTTGCAGTATCAAATATACTTAAGTATAGCTTTAATTGGACCTCAGCACTATTTCCGGATAACTAAAGTGCAGTAGGTACACAATTAGTTATTTCAATTCATCAGACTTTAATTATACTAATTTAGTATACTAAAAGTACAATTGCATGGAATTTATATTAAGTATGTATTTAAGTAAATGTATAAAATACATGTATTTCAAATACATTGTAGCATATTTATTTTTCACTAGGCGTCAAAAACCCAAATATGTATTTCCATGTGATAAATAAAGTGCACACATGATTTGTTGTGCACTAAGGACCTTTGGAAAGAGGATTTCCCAGCATGCACCTTCCCAACATAACCCCATAATGTCACAGACAAGAGTGTGTATGTGTGTGAATTTGTGTCTTAGAGTGATGCAGGCCTGCTGAGCTGCTGCCCTTCGGCCAATGGCTCTTGACACTCAACACTTTGTCTTGTCATGTGTCGCTTTGAAGGATCATAATCGTAGAGCTGCTTTTTATTTCCACTTAACACTTTTAATCGGGTATTTGACAAAAAGAGCAAACGTGTGACACCATCACAAAGTGTCAGATTACAGTTTGAGTAAAAACCACGAGACAAGACAGCAGATTTTTTTTTTTATCTGTTTAAATGTGCAAAAGTTAGGGGTGCAATAGCTTGTCATTTGATCATTATCCTTAAAAGAAAATCTATGTACCTAAAGCTTTCCATATTATGCAGATTTTTGTCTAACACTGTAACTTTATTCTAATGCAGAGGTATTAAAAAATGTATGTGTGCTCATATGAAGGAATTCACGTGGAATAGCAATAAATTCACTGCTTAAGTGGTACAAACTAAAGTTAAGACAAAGTGTAGAAATTGATTCAAAGACAACTAAAAATGACTTATAATAGATATATATTAGAATATTTCGGAGTGTAGTAGGCTGCAGCTCTGTGTACCACAGTTAAGGCCAATTCACATCTTGAACGATAACTAAAAAAAAAAAAATCTGTAATGGTAAAGTCTCAGGTTACACTGACATGGATGAACACACTTCCTAAATGTTGCAGTGCTAGTGCTGGCCATAGTTATTTAGACACACGTTCCAGCAAACCATCACCTGAAGACAAGAAGTGGATGATGTTTTGCACAGGTGCCCTTTTTATACACGGCCTCACCTGTAGTGACATCATAGGCCGCCGCCTGCCAATGTCAATTTCATTGTCATGTTTAGACCAAGGGGGTAATCCAGCACCCGGAAAGCGTACGTTATAGGGGAAGCCATTACACTATAAAAAAATGTAACCTCTCCAAGTCAAAATATTCTAGTGACTGGTCACATCTATATTTTTTAATTGGCCCAAGTGAAATTCTGTAAAATAAATTGAATTGTTGCAATAGTCTATCAACATTGGCTCAATGAAAAATAATATGTCAGACTAATTGAAAAATTTAGATGTTATCAGTCACTAGAAAATTTTGACTTGGGGATGTAATTTTTTTTTTACAGTGTAGCTAACAAGCCACGTTTTTGTAAAAATAGGCTAACGATTGCGTCATAACCACGCGACTCTCTGTCGCACAGTCGAGAAATTACCGTATAGACAGGAGGAGAAGCTCGCAGGCAATCGGGGGGACGTGGAGGCATAAAGTCAAGGGAGAAGCACATAGAGAGTCATGATCCTGCTCCTAGTTCATGGGCAGCTCCTACTCACACTCTCCATCTCTGCGAGATGTGGAAGGGAATGATTCAGATTTCTCTCGGCACAGCTACTAGAAGACTTACTCAGACAGGTTGCTCACGTCACATCTACATCGTCAAGCTCAGTTTGAGTCTGCGCAGTACGCTCACCCATCAGGAAGTGAGTACTTCTAATTGACTTCATTTTTCTCCGTTGAAGTCTATGGGGTCGCTGTGTCCATTTCTTTTACTGCCTATGGTTTAGACCAGTGATTCTCAACCTCTCCTGCAGGGACCCCCTGACAGGCCATGTTTCTGATTTAACCCTGAAATGGCACACCTTATTCAATTAATTAAAGGCTTAATGAGTAGTTATTAGAGTAGGAAGAGTAGGAATTGGTCAATTAATCAATTAGTCAACTACTCATTAAGCCTTTAATTAATTGAATCAGGTGTGCCATTTCAGGGTTAAAACAGAAACATGGCCTGTCAAGAGAGGTTGAGCACCACTGGTTTAGACTCATACTTCAGACACCCGTCATTCCAAGACGCATTCCCCATACCGACCCCTAGGGGACCCTTTCGAAAGGGAACTATATTAGCATCTACACCGGCAGACAATATAATTCTGTTTATATAAGCACGTTGCAGTTTTGGCCACTTTAAATACTCGAGCTCTTTAAAGCAGGATAGATTCTGATTGGCTGTCAATTTTTTTATTGTTCGTGATCTAGAAAAAAAAATGCACTGAAAGTGATTCCAATGATAACATTCCTTTTTGTCGTTATCGTTATAATTGTGGTGTGGACTTTGCTATTCTTTGATATTTAGATTTTAACGATTTTTAGAACTATATCTTTATTGTTATAGTCATTTGGTGTGAATGGGCCTTTACACATTGATGGAAAATAGAAGGGAAATATAATTGATGATTATCTTGAAAGGAATAACGCCGTTGTCACGTTTGGTTTTATGTTTCGGTTCACGGTTATGTTTCATGTTTTTCATTTTGTAACTTGGCTTAGTCTAATGCTGCATTGCAGTCCACTTTTAGACACGCACTTGCAAACTTCCCTAAGCACTTCCCCTCGGGGAAATCCCTGCCGCCATTTTGAAGTGCGTTCCACTTCGTGAAGTGGACGAGAGAAGTTTATATGGACAGACCCTCGTTCCCTCGATTTTGACAGAGGGAGCAGGTCTACTTCATACACTTCAGGTACATATGTACACCTATATGTCCCATCATGCAGTACGATCGTGATGTCACCACAGATCTCGTCTAATTACCCCCACAATAAACAACTCTATGATATATTAATTCTATTGTTTTTATTTAAAACAACCCAAACACACCTATATACATTTGGATGCTGCATTAAACAAATTCTTAAAGGGATTTTTTTTTTAAAGAATAATACATCAACTCCAGCGCTGATTCCAAGCGATCAAGGGCTTAGGACGTTCCAATTCAGCCAATTGCAGTTTCCACCAGAAGTCGGCACTCGTGCAACGTAAGCAATGACATACATCCGAGTGAACGAGACGGAGGGAAGTTAGCGAGTGAACCGCAGCATAAGTTTTCCCAATGTCATGTTCCTGGTTTTGTCATGTGATTCCCATCATGTGATCATGTGATGTGTTTCCCCTGTTCATGTGTCTTTGGTTTCATTGCTTTGATTGTTCACAGGTTCCTTCTTAGTCAGTAGTCTTTG
Source organism: Phoxinus dragarum (assembly GCA_033366665.1). Lineage (NCBI taxonomy): Eukaryota > Metazoa > Chordata > Actinopteri > Cypriniformes > Leuciscidae > Phoxinus > Phoxinus dragarum. The sequence continues at coordinate 312,896 of JARPMJ010000291.1, forward strand.
TTTATACATAGCCCTCATGTTTTCTTTGTGCTTGTCTAGCTTTGTTATGTGTAACCTGCTGTTGGTGAGTTTGTTAATGCTTAAGTTCTTGGTTTGCCAAGTCAAGTCTTTGTTTTTGTGTATCTGCTCATGCTTTGGATTAAAGACTTGGCTTCAGTTAGTTCGCCTCAAGTGGATCCTATGCCCCAGCCGCCTTGTTGGTTTTGTCAGAGGTCCACTGCCTTACACTGAAAACTTCAATGCATTGCATTTTAAGTTTAGATTAAAAGCTGAAATTCAATCAGGTTAACACAACTGTCATGGTTGTTGCTACTGCTTTACGATGCAACACTTTCTCCTCAATATAGAAATACTCGCAGTGGTCCAGAGGACAAACAGTGTTTTCCAAAATATTTATGCCATAGTATGTGTGACAGATATAATTATAAAGCACCATTACTCAGGAAAATGAGTCATCTTATCAGAGATTAAGGCATTTGCAGAGGGATTTTGTTTACTAGAGGAGTATCAATCAGCCATAATGAAATCCTCACTGCAGACTGACACATATACAACTGAGAGTGAGAAAGCCATTCCAAATGAGATTATAAACGTACAGAGTTCATCAATCAGACTGCAGACTCGATATTGCCTTTTCCCATGACTAGACGCTGCTGTGTGAGAAAATATATATGTGGTTTTAACGAGGGAAAAAATGCAGGTTACACGTGTGCATACGTCACACAGTTATGGGTGTTTTTTGTCAAACAATAAATCTAATTCTGTGTTTAATATACAGTTCACCCACTAATGATAGTAATAAAAAATAACAATAAAAATAGTCATCTTTTAGCCACCCTCATGTAATTCCAGACCAATATTTTTTCTTGAATCAGAATAACAGTTTTAAAGACTGTCAAACCTTTTGATTTTCCATTTGATTAAAATGAGTGTGGTTCCTCCAACGGAGGAAAGAATGTACCACAAAAATAATTTAAGTTATATAATAACTTACCATTGGTAAAAATGGTAAATGGGGGTGGGTAGAGGTTTGTGTCTTTAGGAAAGCAATGCATATGATTGAGTTTTATGACAGGTTCTCAAAGGCTAAATTACTATTATATGTTTATGTGATAATGATTTGAACATGGTGTGGAACAGCTCACAAACATCTGGAGCAAACTAGACATTCAACATAAAGCTATACGAGACACCAGATGGTGTGTGTGTGTGTGTGTGTGTGTGTGTGTGTGTGTGTGTGTGTGTGTGTGTGTGTGTGTGTGTGTGTGTGTGTGTATGTCTCTCTGTGTGTGTGTGTGTGTGTGGTGTTATATTAATGTCCCCACAAAAAGTAGTAATACCAGTAAATTTTGGACTTGTGGGGCCTTTTTTTGGTCAATATCAGGAAAACAGCTTATAAATCATACTAAATATGAACAATATAAATATATATTACAATATAAAAATCATTATGTTCGTGGAAATTCCCTTATAAAACATGAAAATCCATGTGTGCATTCCTAGTTTATTCAACTTATACTAAAATGTCACTTTTTATCTTGATCTGTTTAAACCCCTTAAATCTTCAATTTCCTATATCACAGCTTTCAAAAAGAAAAAAAAAGCTAATATAATGATTTATCTGTGCAGTACAGGTTCCTCAGTTCATATTTTTAAATGCGGTGTGCCCCCCCCCCCACATTCCATTCAAGAAAGTTGTGTGGTCGTTTGGTGTATTGATCTCTTTGGTGGGGGCAGTTGGCAGTCTGTCGAGCTAGCACGCATGCTAACGGTAACAGATCTTTCTGTTGTGGCTGACTGCTTTCACTAACTGCCCTATTTTATTGAGTAAATTTAGTCTGTCAGTTCCCATGCTGGGAGCATAACTCACACATAACACATAATCATACAGGAAAACAAGGATAAAATAATCTTGTCAGGACTCTAAAAGTGATTGCTGGATGCTACATTCCCAATCAATACACTATTCTGCAATTTATACTGCTGGCAATAGCAGAGGAAGGGCAGCTCTGATATGGTATTTCTTGGCTCACTGACCAACTTTGACCTCCGGGTGTGTGCGTGAGTGTGTGTGAGTGAGCTTAACGTGTTTTCCTGCTTTAAGAAATCGCCCAGAAGCATTGAGGAGAGCAGCGCCTGACATTTAAGTTCAGGCCCAAAACCCCAAACTGATTAATTCCAGTGAGCACAAGCTCGCCTGCTCTTTTCCTGAGCTCTGTCTTTATGGCTGCAAAATCCTTTCTCTCTGCTGCCTGATGGACGGCGAGCAACATAAAAGCTATCCGGCGATTTTCTGCTTCTTATTCCACTCGTCTGGTTTTATGGTTGAATGGTGTCTCTCATTCGCCCGAGGGCATTACATATTCTATGATGAGGTGGGCCGTTTATTAACAGATTTAATAAGACATGTTCACAGGTTTCCGATCTCAGCTGATTCCCCTTAAAAAGGTGCTTGATGGGATTTCAGAATGGAATTAAAAGGATAATATCGTGAGGAATCAAATTTTCTTTGATCTTTAGAGATAAGAGAGTTCATTGTACTCTGAATACACACTGTAAGTTTCTGAACTCAACATCCCCTCCCCCATCTAAACACAAAAGGCTTACATCAGTTTTTACAGTGCTTTCACACTGATAGTGTTTTCTGTCACATAACTGTAAATAAAATCAAACTGATTTCTGGTTGAGTAAATAGTTTATTAATAACTGACAAAAATATGAAGTCGTTTTGGGGAGTCGTGAGAATTGGGGAAAATGGCAAAATGTTGCCCTGGAAATAAAAGACACCTGCTTAGTTCACCCTTATGTTGTTTTGTCTCTAACTCTTTAACCTTATAAACCCATCAGCAGATTTATATTTACTATCAGGTATTCTATAAGTTATGGGGACAAAGTTTGGAATATTCGTAATCCTTGTCCTTGTGGGGCCATTTTTCGTCCCCATGAGGAAAACAGCGTATAAATCGTATATCAAAAGTTTTAAGGGGTACTGTAGGTTTAGGGTTAGGGGATAAGTTTTGTAAAGTACAAAAATCATTATGTCTATGGAATGTCCCCATAAAACATAAAAGTGTGTGTGGGTGTGTGTGTGTGTGTGTGTGTGTGTGTGTGTGCTTGCGTGCGTGCGTGCGTGCATACGTGTGCGTGCGGGTGTGCACGTTTGTGTGTGTGTGTTTGTGTTTGTTTGTGTGTGTGTGTGTGTGTGTGTCTGTGTGTATGTGTTGTGTGTGTTTGTGTCCGTGCTTGCTTGTGTGTTTGTATGTGATGGACAGAAAGGGGATGTGTGGGAGCAAATAAATAAACAGCCAAGTTTGCCCTGCTGGATTTTCCTCTTTATCAATATTTTGCCATCTGACATGTGTAAAACAGAACCAAGAACAAAGATATTAAAGCCCTGCATGGGCAGTTTGTCCTTTTGTTGGTCATGTCATACAATGGGCTCTGTCTGCTGTCTATATTGCCCAGATAAATATAGCGTTTCTCTCATTCTGTCCACCATCTTGGATGAGCTTTACGCTATCATTGTGAGATTGCCTTCTCCACAAGATTTAATGAAATGGTGCTATACGATTCCTTTTAGTATATTCTTGCTGTATTTTGGTTCACCCTTGACTTAAGAAGCACACCTGTAAAGTTCCAATGAAACATAAGGAACAACAGATATTTTCTTCTGTATTGTAATGTATTTTCGAGTGTAAATGATGTTAAGTGGTGACTTGGTTCAATGCATCGGTTCATATATCAGTTCACTGTAATTAATCACAGCACTTCTTTACAAACAGCATTAATAAATGTACACCTTTTCTCTAACCAAAACTGATAGGAGCCTTTAATTTACTGGGCCAGCATTTAATTGGACCAACAGGAGATGACAGTTATGGCAGCTGTCTCCACACAGTCAACTTTGGCCTGAACTTTGAACCCCCAATTCAACTGATACCTCTAGCCAGACCCCATCTCTTTGTAACAACTCTGACCAATTAAGCTTGCCAATTATAAAATCATATAAAATCCCCCCCCTGCTGTGAGTTGTTTCTCATTGGACCGTCCCCCTGTGAGGGTGGATGAAACGACGGGTCCCCTCATGCTATACTGGAAGAGGAGGGCGGGTATGATCACTAAACATCACTGGCGAATTACAGCAGGAGACTGGGATGCTGGAGCATGACCTTTGCTATGGCTACATTTGGATCCTGGTGTGTGTGTGTGTGTGTGTGTGTGTGTGTGTGTGTGTGTGTGTGTGTGTGTGTGTGTGTGTGTGTGTGTGTGTGTGTGTGTGTGTGTGTGTAGAGATGATGTGATAAGTGGAGGGGTTCAAGGCTTGGAATGATTCAAATTAGAATATTCACTTTACAAAAGTAAGGATGAAGTTTATACAGTAGATGTCTAAATGTTCATTATTCATATAAATAGATAATGATATACATATATTAACTGCTGTTCCATTTTTTTTTTGGTGTGGAAGTGAAATACAAGGCTATTGTCAAAATTCATTTTTACAAATGATCTTTTATTCCTGATTTATTAAGTAAATCAGAATGTATAGGTGTACAGTGGATAAATACAGAATAACAATTGCAGAGAGATGCTGTTGAGTAACACTTTATAATAACTGCATGCTATGAATCATTAGTAAGCATTACAAGTAATGAATTAATCATTTATAGATTATTAATTGACATTAATAAGCAGTTTATAAATACAGCTATAAATGCATTGTTATTGATCTATAAGCATATATATAATGTACAATCATTTAATTTTCATACTTTATTAATGATACATTTTCTCATTTCCAAATTATGCATTACATTATTTACAAATCAGTTATTTAGTAGTTGTCAGTGGTTCATAAGATGATTTAGAAAGTGTAAGTAAATAATTAATAAACGATTTAAATGCACATTTATACATCTTATTATACAGACATAGAAAATCAGTTTCGCATGATCAAGGTCACAAGGCGTTGCCTACGTGCCTTAGTCATGTGGAACAAACCTTGCCCAAGGCCCAGTGCTGGGGCCTTCTTGTCGACGCGTAACGCTGTCGACGGATGCTTCCCTCACAGGTTGTGGGCGATCATGATTGGTCGCTCTGCGAAAGGTCTATGGTAGGACCATCTACGTTCTTGGCACATAAATCGGCTAGAAATGATGGGAGTGTTTCGAGCTCTCAAGCACTTCCTGCCAGACCTGAGAGGTCACCACGTGCTTGTCTGCACGGACAACACATCGGTGGTCTCTTATATCAACCATCAGGAGGGTCTGAGGTCACGTCACCTATGCAAACTGGCTCATCAGATCCTCCTATGGGCCCAGGGGAAATTACTGTCTCTCAGGGTAATATATATTCCGGGGCATCTAAATCAGGGAGCGGATATCCTGTCGAGGCAGGGGCTGAGGCCCGGGGAATGGAGACTTCACCCCGAGGTGAATTTCAGTCAAGCTCAAGTCGACCGTTTCGCATCGTCAGTTACACGCATTGTCCCATGTGGTTCTCTTGGACGCAACCATCTCCTTTTGGGCTGGATGCGATGGTTCAGTTGCGGCCGAGGCTACACCTGTATGCTTTTTCTCCGATATCCATGCTTCCTGGAGTTCTGGAGAGGGTTCGTCAGGAAGGGGCCCATCTGTTATCAGAAGCCCCGTACTGGCCAGCCCGAGTTTGGTTCTCAGATGACCTGGTGTCCCTTCTAGACGGCTCTCCGATGGAGATTACGATCAGGAGGGACCTTCTGTCCTAAGCAGGTGGCAGGATTTATCACCCTCGCCCAGAGTTGTGGAAACTGTGGGCTTGGCCCCTGAGGGTCGTGGAGACCATACTACAATCTAGAGCTTCCTCCACAAGAAGACTGAATGCACGGCAAAGGAAACTGTTCTCTGCTTGGTGCAGAGAATGCCAACTGAATCCTGTTATCAGCCCTGTTGGTACAGTGCTTATCTGCAAGAACGTTTCCCTGTGGGGTTATCTCCTTCCACCTTGAAGGTGTATGTGAATCTATATCTGCTTACCACAGTCCTCTGGGTGGTGAATCATTGGGGAGAGATCCTCTGATTACTAATTTTCTTCGTGGCACCCTGAGGCTGAGGCCTGCACTGCGCACTAGAATGCAGTGCACTAGTCAGGCTAATCAGGATATCCGCTCGCTGATTTAGATGCCCCGGCTTGGGATTTGGCCATGGTTCTGGAGGGCCTCCCTTCGAGCCCATTGAAGAGTTTTCAGAAAAGTTCTTTACGCTTAAATCGTTTTTTTTTTTTTTTGCTATTTCTTCTATCAAGAGAATTGGAGATTTGCAAGCCTTGTCGGTTGCTCCTTTGTGCCTAGAATTTGCACCTGGTGAAAGCCTTTCTTTACCCTAGGCCGGGTTATATTCCTACGGTCCCTACTAATGTTTCGGGCCCAATTGAGCTGCAGGCCTTCTGTCCTCCACCTTTTAATACACCAGATCAGGGAAAAAAATAATCTGCTGTGCCCTCTGCGGGCTTTGGATGCTTACTTACACAGAGCTGCCCTGTGGCATAAATCGGATCAATTATTTGTCTGTTTTGGGTCCTCAAGAAAAGGTTACTCTGCATCCAAGCAGAGGACGAGCAACTGGGTAGTCAAGTTGCTTAGGAATCGGCTGGTCAGCATTCACCTTTGGCTGTCCGGGCCCATTCTACCAGGAGTATCACTGCCTCTAAGGATTTATTATCAGGGGTTTCCCTCCATGACATCTGTGATGCGGCAGGCTGGTCCTCTCCGCATACATTTGTTTGATTTCATGACTTGGATCTTGGCTCCACTCCAGGGTCTAGGGTGCGCAATGACTTCACACAGAACAGGTATTTGCTATTATGGCGTCGCGGCTACAGTGTCCCCACGGCGTCTCCACGCAGCTCGAGTTCCCTTGAAAGGATTGTCTCAGGTTACGTATGTAACCCTAGTTCCCTGAAGAGGAAACGAGATTCTGCGTCGCCCTGCCATACTCCCTGCATGCCTGTTTTCAGGTGTGTTTTATAGTTTCCTGGTCGATGATGTCACCCACCTATGACGTCTCTTCTTTCCATTGGACTGATTAATACACGTGCCTCACGATGCAATTACGCAGGGGCGTTCCCCACGGTGTCTCGACGCAGCGTCTCGTTCCATCTTAAGGGAACCAGGGTTACATACATAACCTGAGATGTTTTTTATAGTATAAAAATCATTATGTCTATGGAAAGTCCACATAAAACTCAGGTCACTTATGTTACCTGCTCCCTGTGAAGGGAAACAATATTCTGCTTCATGATGTTGACACCTTGAGAATGCGGAACACATCTGAAGCATGTGTGGAAACATGCCAATTCTATTGACCAACATGTGGTCTGGTGACCATAGCAAGACCATTAAAGGGCACCTATGTCACGAAATCCCTAAATTCTAATTGAAGAAAAAAATGCACAGGCATTGCCAAAAGTGTGGCAAAGTGATACAGCATCTTGTTCCCTTCTAAAAAAAACTGGGTTATGTACTGTACATA
>JARPMJ010000292.1:0-320085 GCA_033366665.1 Phoxinus dragarum
GTGATTATAAATATTTCGGTGTGGAAAGAAAGCATGCAATCATTCTGTTAAATATCCACACTCAAAACATTGTTCACTTAACCGTAAAAATGCTTTTCATAACATCATCCCAAATTCTTTAGTAACTCCAGCCAAAGCTATTTAAAATATAGATACCGTGCTTTATGCCAAGTATTACTATGTATTTTTATACTATGCCTACATGTATTTTTACAATATCAATTGCTTCTACTTTTTTTTATATATTGTAATAGTCATGAGGCATCAGAAAACTCGCCTGTGGTTCTGACCAGCACCATTTTGTTTAGATGATTGCTCCAAGGCCCCATGAATTTGTTGTTCCAGATTGCGTTCCAACTCCTGCCAGTGCTGTTCCTCAAGAACCTGCTGCTTGTATCATTAAATGGAGAAAAATAACAATACTAAACATCTTTTCTGTTATTGTGGCAGAATTTGTGACATCTGGATTGTATTCTAGTCTCTTCTCACCTTTTTGAGGGAGGTCTTCACTGTGAGCGGAAGCACCTGTTCATTTTTCTTCATACTGTTTTTTTCAGTCTTTCTCTTCTGTCTTTCCTGTTGTTTTTGCTCCAGAGTCTTCTGTAGGGCCAGCACTCTCTCATCTCTTCTGACAGCCTCCCGCAGTTCACTTCTCATCCTTTTCTCTTCTTGACTGAAAACAGAAATCCTTCAGCCCCTCTTCCACATATTTAACTTAACATAATATATTCATATGTATAATTACTGTGGGGTCCAAATGTCTGAGACCACTAGGGAAAATACATTAGTGTTTTTCTAATTTAATGAATTTTTTTCGATAGTATTTTTTTCAGTATTTGGTTTCCCCCACCTTGTTGCTTTAATGACAGCAACACTCAAGCTGGCATGAACTATGTATGCTTGTGCAAAACCTGAAAGGGCAAAGGACCTAATACAGAGCCTTGTGGCAAACTATAGTTAACCATTGTAAGACCGATTGCATAAACTTCTAAGACTAGTCTTAGTCATCACACTTTTTTCTTTAAGACTGTTCTTAACTGTTTCAAGTCAGTTACATAAAAAGGTAGATCGGGCTAATTTCACCCTGAAGAGTAAGACTGATTGCCCCTTTACTAACCGCTAGTTGGTCATACTAGTACTTAAGACATGATGTCTTAACATAATGGCTATGTTTATGCAACTTGCCCTGATTTCTGTTCCACTACCTAGACAAAGTCATAGTGATCTAAGAGGGAGGATTTGAAGCAGGCTAGTGCCTGTCCACAAATGCAAACCCAATTTTTAAGCCTGTCCAGAAGAATATGATGAGTGTTAATGGCAGCACTTCTAGTCAAGCCGTTTTAGTGGAGAAATACAACCACAGTCAGATAACATAAGTAGGTCATTTGTAAATCTGACAAGGACTATGCATTTCAATGAAAGCAATCTGACCTTTTGTAAATGAGTTCACTAATCTCATACATTTACTGATTTAATTAGTGACCTAGAAATAGTGCAAAATTCAGGTTTAAAAAAGAAAAGAAAGCCTTTTTAATGTCTGAAATGTTCTTTTAGACCCGACTGTAGGTTGATGCAGGGACAGGTGTGTTACCTGCGAGAAGCAGCCTGTTCTGCCAGACTCCTGCGTAGACCGATATTGTCCAGCTGTTCTAGTAGTAGCTGCTCTTTGAGTTGTTTCTCCTGAAAGATCCGCTGTCTTCTGTCCTCCAGCTCACACTGTTCTGACTCTCTCAGGAGTGCCAAACGCTCCCGCAGCTCCGCCAGAGACATCTCACACAGCAAATCATGACCTGCAGTCTGAGTAACGTAGCAAAACAATGGTTAGATCATAATGATGCATACATTACATTCCTTTTCATCCCCATAGGCAGCTATACAAAACTTATGACTGGTAGTGTATATCATGTTATTCTATTTTTGATTAAATGTAACAAGACAATGCACTAACCTCAGTGTCATCCACAAAGTTTTGTCTGATCAGAGAGACTGACTCAAAAGCCCGAATCTGACGGATGAGCTCCATCTTCCTGCTTAGCTCGGCCTGAGCTTCTTCCAGAGCCTGGCTGAGGAGTTCCCTGCTCTGCTCCGAGACTTCCTTAACTGCTCCGGAGAAAAGCGGTGTTTTATCGTCATTTCATGCCTTGCGAAAATATTATGCCATACGTATATCATCCACGATCTTTGTACCTATCCGTTGTTTGATTTCTTGTAGCTTAGCTTTGGCGACTTTGGAGTTCTTGTGACCATCTGCCACTTGTTGCACAAGCTCTCTCATTTCCTTTTCCTCCTTCAGACGTTTCTCTGCATACTTGCGCATGAGGTGTTCAGTCTGAACCAATCACACATTACATCATCTTAAACATAATACAGACTGAGTCATGTATTGCTGAAAACACTGATGTTTGTTATGAGATCACCTCTTCTTTAGTCTGCTGAGCTTTATGGTGGTTACGCTCCAAGACGCGTTCTCGTGCAAGAACTGCCTCTTCATGGCTGATCCGTCCCTCCAGTCTTCGGCGCTCCAGTTCAGCAAGTTCCTCCTGTAGATCCTTCTCCTTCATCTCCTTCTGCCACTGCAGGTACGCAGATGGCTCGCTTGCACCCTGCGACAATCGCTCGAATCTGAACACACAAGGACTTTTCTTAGACCACAGTGGAAAATATCTCAATGACTCACAGCTTGAAGTGTTAGTTTACCCAAAAATCTCACATCTATCTCATGATTTTATAAGTCACCCTAAAAGAGCCAAAAATGCAGTCCACATGACTCAATGCTGTTTGCACCTATTGATGTTAGACTTGGTGCAATGTGTTTTCATGCACCATATTTAAATATATGCCAATGAGATTTAATAGATTTTCGATTTTCACTTTGTTCCTTGCTCAAAACTGTTGATAATCTCAGAAGACTTGGCATGGGTCAAACTATATTTATACTTATTATCCCATCAACCAGAACATTTATCTCCTATTCATATATACATAAAGTTTGGTCCAAATATTTGAGATCAGACATTACAAATATTTTCATTAAAAGTTATATGAGCACCATAACAATAGGTGGAAATGGAAATGGAAAAAAAAGAATAGGCATTTTGTTTTAATTACAGCAGCACTCAAGCTAGCATGAACTATAAGTGTGCAAAATCATTAAAAAAGGTCAAAGGACCTAATACAGAGCCTTGCAGCACACCATTGTTCCCTTAACCAAGGGAAGTGGTAGTGATTTGAATCAGCAAAGAAGCCGTTTTGTACAAATGAGTCAATGCTACAAATCTACCTATTTGATAATTGACATAGAAATCGTGCAACATTTTAAATATTTCTCATCAATTTTATGTTATTTAGACAGTTTATGGTGCTTTTTGTCATTTTTGAATATCTGCTGTGTTACATGGGTGAAAACAAGTTTTGGAAATATGTGAGTAAATTATGATTTTGGAGAATTATTCCTTTAATATGCTGTGGCGAGCAGGACGAGGTTGAGGGACGTGAGAGAACGGCGCGAGACCAGTGGCGTGATTAATGATGAACGACACCTGTGAGGTGCACCGGTTTCGTATCTCTCACGTCCTTCGACCTAGTCCTGCTCGCCACATATGCTATTAGTTGCTTTTTAATACTTTGGAATAATGGTTAATAATTACTCCAAATAAATTGAATTGCAAAGAGAAAAATAACTAAATATGATTACCATTGAGGAGTTATGTGACGTTACCTTTGTAACTCTTCTTCCAGTTGACGATTATATAAAGCTCCCTCTCGCAGTATGGCTGTTGTGTTCAGTCTGACAGGTAAGCTGTTTGTCTGTGCCATTGTAAATAAATAAACATTCACTATTTAACTGCACAAAGATACTCAGTAGTAGAAAATAAGTTCAAAAGCACATGTGTCAATGTATTTTATCTAATCAAAATTACCTTTTGGGTGGCAGGGCTGCCAGAAGTATAAAGCTGGTCAAATTTGAGTTCTGCATCATTGCTTTGAAGAATCTGGGATATTACGTTCTATTCATCAGAAAAAGAAAAAAAAATTAATAGCTTTTGAATTCTGTGATAATGTTAAAGAAAAAAAAAGTTGATGAATTCAATTGTGCTGTAGGACACTAACTTGAGTTTTCTCAGACTTCTGTGGGTTTGCACAGCTAAACTGCTGAGAGTTTGCTTCATTCAGGACTTTCTAATGGAGTAAATGAGGTACACCATGAGGTAAGGTCTGAACACAAAGTAAATAATGATAAACAAAATTAAAAGCAGTTTCCCAGTATGTCTCTGTTTGGGCTTACTAAAGCCTTTTGTCGGTTCTTCTGTCTCATCTCATCCAGAATCTCTGGTTCCTTTGGAGATCTGTGAGTTGTGACTGGTACCTGGGTGAGGAAATCCCACAATCAGCATTATTTTACAATCTAAAGTGAACAATGTCTGTATGTCATAACGCAGTAGTTCCCAGCCTTTTTGACTCAAAGCCCTACCCCCCCACATCCCCCCCCCCCCACACACACACACACACCCCATTTAGGCTAAAATATTTGTAATTATGACAAAGTTGCAAATCTTTTTGTGATTGAAGTTTCAGAAACGTATGTTTTTGGATAAAAACAATAGCATTTTTGTTATTAGTTATACCATGGTCTGGGTGAATACTTGATTCTGATTGGCTGCAGGGTGTCCATTAAAAAGTGATAGAGGACACCTAAATAAACTGTCAGGCGTAACCAAGGAAACGAAGTTATTGTTTGTAACTTGTAACTTTAGATTTCGATTGTAAAACTAATTAAAATATAAACTAATGTGTTATTTGGCAAGTGACCATGGTATAAGCGGGTTAATGCCCTTCCGCTGCGCGTCGGCCGGTTCACACCTCGCCGTCGTCCATTAAAACCTGACAATGGACACCTCGTCGGGCATTAACCCTTACTTATTGATAGTTTGTGTGTGTGTTTTTTTAGCATTTTAATTTAGATTAGAGTTAGACTATTTATAGGTTATTTTAATATATTAATAATCATCTTTTTAATTTAAATACTCAAAGTCATCCTGCGACCCCCTTGGACATTTTCTGAAGCCCCCTAGTTGGCCCCGGTCATATTGGATTGGAAGTGTCATTGCTGAAAATAAAAAGACACCATATGTCTCTGAAGGTTTGTAGCATTAAAAAGTCTCCCAAATTTGTTTAAATATATATATATATTTGAGCCTTTTATCAATTAACCAATGCAATAATAAAATGATGATTGAATGAAAGGAGTTGATATATTTTTATAATATATTTAAAAAATGACTGATTCATAATAAAACACATACTGCATTATTTCAAGGATTTATTTCGATACTTGCCGGCTTGGACTTGTCTTGCTGGGGAATGACTTCAGGAGCTGGGAGCGGTCGAGCTTTGGGCCGGGTCAGATCAAATTCCCTGGGTTCTGTGTTTTTCCTGGGAGACTTTTTTGGCAGATTTCCTCTGCCCATTTTTCTGGCAAGCTGATCCAGCAGCACCTCGATCTCACTGCACCATCTAAGAAGAAGAATAAAGACATCTGCACAATGCTTGCTAGCAAACATCAATAAATAACAGAACTAAACGTGCAAACGCTGTCTTGTTTAGAGCAGGATATATTAGTTACATGTTCTGTGCCACACCTCTTAAACCCTCCAGCGATGGTGGATAGAGTTCATACTCATTAAAAAATTAATGATTCCTAACAACATCCACCTAATTAATATAATTCAGTTAATGACTTACAAACACTTTTCACAATTCAGTAATGCGATACATATTTCTTTTGTGATTTAATTTTCAAAGCGTTTACATTCCTAAATGCAACACCATAGGCTAACAGTATCAAGTGTGCATATGCATCATAATGTGAAATAATGTGATGTCCTGTTATTATTATAATCATTTTACCTCAGCAGTGGGGTGATCCAGTTATTATCTACGACGGCAGCATCATAGATGTGACTCCATTCCCTCTGGATATGTGTTGTGAGGTTGCTGACGTTAAAGAAAAAACTCAGGAACTGAGGGACCGGACGGGGCACCATGACAGAGACGGAAAGCAAATGATGAGGAAATATATAATACAATGTTGAAATACTTTAGTTATGATTCAGTTCCACTGAAATACAAACATTAAATAGCTCCAAATCTTATTCTTAAATCTCATTATGTATGTGCTTTGCTTACTTTGTGCATTTTTGAGATGTCCAGAGACTTGATAATTCTACTGAAATGCTCCAGGCCAAGATCATCGAGATGGAACATGGCAAGATAACAGACAACTGATAAAACCAAACAAGACCAAAGAAAATCTGTTACCCTTTTTTAATGTCTGACAAAGTAACTCTGTTAATATAGTATACTATATGTACATAACCGTAATATAGCAAGATTAACAGTAGTTTGAGCTTGGAAATTACAGTAGGCTATATTTGTCATATAAGTTACATCAACAAAATACATACCATTGAACAGGTTTCGGTCCACTCTGAATAGAATTTGTCCATGGTGCTTGTAAAAGATGTTGACCACAACATCCAAAAGCTTTTTGCGCATGATACATCCATACAAAGTATCAATAATAAACTTTTGGTCAGCAAAGGAATGATTCTAAAAGACATAAGACATGAAAATATGATGGCTTTGTCTCTAATGAAAATGCTAATTATGTTAAACATATAACGTTAGGTATGGAGGAAAAATAGACATATTTAGTGTAAGTTACCTTAAGATCATTGGCAGCATCCTGTGTAAAATTTTCAATGCATTGTTTGTCTTCTTGAAACTCGTCCAGGAGCCTTGTTACTTCGTTGACAAGTTCCCTGTAGTTCTTCATCCTCGCTGGATTTCTCAGCCAAACTAAATATACTTTCGGACCAATAGACAGCAGTTCGATAATGCGGATAATTTTTCACTTAGCTTATCTGATTCAGATTATTGGAGCATCTTAATAAAATTGATCAGTATAGAACAACAATTCTATATTGAACCATATGAATAGCTTTACATGTATGATATAATATCCTATGGAAAAACATCTACCTGGCAACGACAGTGTTTTGTTGTTGCCTGGAAACAGCGAGGCGGTCCGACTTTTCCTGAGAGGACGTCATTCTCCAGCGCTATTCCCTTTGTTCTCTTTTGTCCAAAAAAAAAAACATTTAGTGAAACATATAATATTGATCAAAATAATGTTAAGAGCATTTTGGTACCTTAAAGTGTTTTACAAAAAAAGAAAAGTTAAATAAAATGTGTGCAAAATAAATAAATAGAATGGTGACAATATTTTTTTTCCTTTATTTGCTTATTTATGTAAACTAAACGAAAGAGTGATAAAACAACTGTACTTAATAATTTAGGAATAAAAAAGCGGATTGTTTGGCAACCCGAGTGTAATCAGTCAAGCAGCGCGAGCGCAACTTCCGTAGTCAGACTGAGCTCGAGCTCAAAAGCTTAGTCATGAGCAGCCTGTGTGTTTGGGGACAAAGACAACCGCTCGACTGGTGGAAATAAGGGCAGAGTCCGTGCCCGCGATTAATTAATAGTGGATTTACACTGTCCGTGTCTGTTTTTTTTGGCTTCTACTTGACACTGTCATCACGGCATTGTTGAAGAGCAGGCGCTAGCTTAGCTCGCTAGCTGTGTGTTTGTGTTCGGGTTTAAAGGTCCGGTTCGGGTTTGGTACGGAGCTGCCGCTAAACTGGCGAGGTGACCAATGATGAATCGGTTCCGAAAGTGGCTTTATAAGCCAAAGGTAAGCTTGCCATCAGTTCAATTAATAAATAACGTTACTCATCAAATAGCTTTGTTATTAGGTGAATGTGTTTTAAATCCTAGCGAGTCTACTTGGGCAGTATTTGGGGCATCATATGATGTTGGCAGCCTACCCAGACAGCATTTTGGGGCGTCGTATAATGCAAGCTGTCTACATAAATATCTTGTTAGCATCACATGATATGAGCTGCCTACCTAGACAGCTTTTTTGGGGTATCATATGCCAATATTTCTAGGTATGATTTTCTGGTCGTTTGAATCACAGCCCTTTATTATTCATTCAGATGACTTTGTCCATTCATAATGAAGGGACAAAGTAATCATGTTCTCAGCTGTTTTATTAGCATTTGCTTTAAAATATAATATGTATATTGAGTAAAAAAAAATAAAAAAATACCATTAGTAATTTTATTTACTGCTACAACTTATTTCAGATAGTTGACAAAGCAACATTTCTCATTTTAGTTATTTTTTCATCTAATATTTTAATTTGATGCAAACTTTGTTTCAATTAATGTAAATGTTTTGTAGTTGACAGCGAGCAATGGCCTGGAAAACATATATTAATACGATAGATTGGATGAGATAGATTTCTGTACATTGACAAAGCAACATTTCTCCTTTTAGTTTGCATTTCATCTCATATTTTTATTTCATTTTATTTAAACTTTTTCAACTAATGTAAATGTTTTTAGCTGACAGCAATAACCCTGAAAACATATATCAATATGATTAGATTGGATGAGATGAGATATATTTCTGTACATAGTCTGCTTCAGCCTGTGTGGTTTGTTTGTTCCGATTTGTATTTCCACAGCTTCTAATGATATTTGAACGGCTCATCTTAAAATCTTCCTAGTCTACTGACATCCGCTTCAAACATTTCAATGCTCATGCTAACTTCCATTAACTCTACAGTGAGTAAATCCACTTCACCAGCTAATAACTCTTCGACAGAGATGCTATATAATTATACAGAGCTACCGCAAAAACAAAAGTTCAAAGTCAAAAATCTAAAGATTGCTGCACGCTTGTTTCTCTGGAGCATAAGGTCTATAAGTCTATAGGTCGTTGCCTTTGCTGAGGTTTAATGGCCCCAAACTTTGTTGCTGTCACCAATTTGTATTTTACTCATCAAAAACCACAGCTCACAATGGCTTTAGCCGTGAAACACTCTTGCAATCCACACCTTGGCAACTAATGCAATTGTGGATTGCTGCAGTTTGGTTGTCAACCGGTTTTTAACCAGTTTCTATGAGAGATTAGGGTCACTTTTTTTAGTCTAATGCATTTTTGGGAACGTGTGTCTTACAAACCGTACTAATCTTACTACCGGATGTTAGAGCAGGAAAGTGTTTTGTTGGAGTTAAACCTGGGGTACCCCTTGAGATGTACAAACACTCATTGTCAACAAAGTATTGACCCATGGGTGCAGTTCTGCCTCTGACTGTGACTCACTTGGAGACATTCTTCACAAACATGCCTGTTGTTGTCGTCATTGGGAGTGAACTACGGTATCAGACGCTCTAAAATTAATGGAGTAAGTGTGCAGAATCAGTAAAAAAGATTGTTGTTCAAATATTCGAGATGTTTGGATGATGCTTAGAAAAGTAGTGCATTACATGATGCAGTTCCTTATTTTGTTTAGTGTTGCTGTAATTTTATAACTACTGTACAGATATTTTTATCTCTTTGAAGTCTGTTGAAATGCACAACCAAAATTGTCACACAAAGTTAAACAATATTGATTCCTTATATATTTGTATAGGCCTTCCTCATCTTTTAGTTCCCTATGCAATGCTTAGTTATTCTGTGGTGATTTGGGAGTCTCTAGTGGTTTGATTGCACCTGCGTGGGCATCATAGGGCGGCTGACCGGTTCAAATCAGCTTATACTCAGCTCTGGTTCATGTTCCAGCCACGTGCCACATCCCAGGCAAATTCATGTGCAGATTACAAACAGCCACAGTCCAGGAAACATAGATGTCCTCCCAATTGGGAAACACTCCATATCACAACTTGCAGATAACACTCAACTTTAGGTAGGCTACATTTTTTACATGTTAAGGAATCGAACAAAACTTGGGTGTATAAATCATCCCGGACAGCTTGCGATATGGTTATGAATGATAAAGTATGCAGCTTGGAGAATTGGGGGTTTTTACAACACAAAATATTATAATACAAAAAAAAGCAAGTAAAAAAAAAAGCAAAGACTAGCAGCATTGAAATAGAGAGCAAGCTATATTTAAGGACTATATGTAAGGATTTAAATTAATTATATTTGTTTTATTTTTAAATGTGTTTTATTTTTTCATTAAGTGCGCTGCCTGTCTTGGCCAGGACCCTCTTGTAAAAGAGCTTTTAAATCCCAAGAGTTGTATTTCCTGGTTAAATAATGCTAAATATGAACTATAGCCTATGTATAAATGCGTTTAATCAATTTGACAGCACTAATATGTATATATATATACATGAAAATAGCCCTTTTGATAAGAAAAACAACGACATATTGTCGTCATATTCTGTTTTTGATAGGAGTGTGTGTATATATATATATATGTGTGTGTATATACATATATAAAGTGTATTTATAAAAAAATCATATTCCATTAAAATAGCCCTTTTGATAAGAAAAACAATGACATATTGTCGTCATATTCTGTTGTTGATAGGAGTGTGTGTGTGTGTGTGTGTATATATTCCATCAAATTTGTTTTCAAATACCAATTCTTTGTGAGACACCAAGATCTTTGAAAT
Organism: Phoxinus dragarum; assembly: GCA_033366665.1. Lineage (NCBI taxonomy): Eukaryota > Metazoa > Chordata > Actinopteri > Cypriniformes > Leuciscidae > Phoxinus > Phoxinus dragarum. Next base: position 10,533 of record JARPMJ010000292.1, read on the forward strand.
ACATCTATTCACTGTCCAGTCTATGATGCAAGAGAACGTTTTCTGTTGAGTGCCCAATGGAGCAGAAGGGGTCCAAAGGTCTAAGTCCTCATCAGTGCTCTTTAATCCAGCGCTGACATCCATCGTTACATTACATGCTCTTCTGGTGTGTGGGAAATGGCTGTTGTTGCAAGATACGCGTCTTTAAAAAAGTGAATGTTTTTACACTCAGTGCCAGAAACACGCCATACTGCAGGAATCTGATACTTGCATACTTTAGCACCAGTTTGTTTGATCATCTGGTACTTGATTAGATCATTCAGACCATCTGTTTACATTTGCTTTCTTTTTTTCATACAGAGGTCAGATCCGCAGCTGCTGGCCCAGTTCTACTATGCAGATGAAGAGCTGAACCTGGTGGCCACTGAGCTGGACAGTCTGGACGGCAGAAAGGACCCTCAGAGGTGTACCCTGCTGGTCAACCAGTTCCGCTCCTGCCAGGTGAATCACTTAATGGCCTCACAGTACAGAGCTTCGTAGTATTGTTTGGACAGTTTTATCAAGTGTTTGTTTTCCATTCCATCCAGTCTTTTTCCTCACTTTTCTTGCAATGATAAGTTGCAAGGAAGCTAAGAATGTGTTTGAAATAAGTCTCATATGCTCACCAAGGCTGCATTGTTTGATAAAAAAACACAGTAAAAATAAACACAGTAATATTATGAAAAATTATTACAATTAAAAATGTTCTATTTTAAAATGTTGAAAAGCTGAATTTTCATTATTACTTACACGTTACTCGTGTTACATGATCCTTCAGAAATCATTCTAATATTCTGATTTGAACATTTCTTAGCAATCTTAATATTAATACTTAATATTTTTGTGGAAACTGACATTTATTTCAGGATTCTTTGACGAATAGGAAATGGAAGTCGTCACTTTTAATCAATTTAATGCATCCTTGCTGAAGAAAATGATTAATTCCTTTAGTTTGTTATTTTTCAAAATGTTAATAAAATCTTACTGACCCGAAACTTTTGAATTGTGGTGGATGGTGGAATTAATTTTCCAATAAATACACAAAATACCTGGAAACAGTTTGCTGGATTTCCACAGTCATAGAAAACCCAGGATTATCAGGGAATTTTGAAATTGAAATCAAATAATTTTTATAGTGAATATATATATAATCTTTTTTTAAAAGTTTTTCTCAGTTTGTGAGTGCAGTCTCTAATGATTTTCTTAAAAATCCTTATCCGGTAATCCCATGAGCGGAATCGTCTTGGAAAAGTGGAAACATTGAAATTATAATCTCCCTTAAACCCTTTAAGTGAATGTTCTAACCCTGCATGTTGTGTATCTTCTCAATAAATGTGTAGGACAATGTGTTAAACATCATAAATCAAATTATGGATGAATGCATACCTGAAGACCGAGCCAACAGAGACTTCTGTGTGAAGTTCCCAGAAGAGATCCGCCATGACAACCTTGCCGGGCAGCTGTGGTTTGGGGCAGAGGTAGTGCACACTAACTGCTTTCCTTCAGAACAAGATCTTCCCTAGAGATCTTTCTTGTTAACATTCAAAAGCACATGAATATAAAGAACATCAGTGTATCATAGCTGTCACTTGTGGCCATGAATCAGGGCGGCGTAACCCATTAGAAGCAGAGACTTTATTATCACTCCTCTCTCTAGTGCCTGGCTGCAGGATCGATCATCATGAATCGTGAAATCGAGAGCATGGCCATGAGACCTCTGGCTAAAGACCTCACCCGTAGCCTGGAGGAAGTACGCAACATCACCCGAGACCAAGCGCTACGAGATCTCAACAACTACACCGACCGCATGAAGGAAGCGTTACATCAGTTTGACGGCCTCTTCGCCGAGTTTGAGCTCAGGTACCTTCAAATATGTTCAGCTGTTTTGATTTTTGCATCCACTTATGATGATATATTTATGAGGATGACTAGACTGCATTTATGCTTTTGGACAGTTCATAAATCATTACAAGGTACTAATGTTATCATACACAAGCAGGTTAGCTTTGCAAACATGTCACTTCAGCAGACAATTAAAAGTATTATTACAAAACGTGAAAGTAATGTAATCATATCATGGATCTGTCGGTTTCTTGTTGTAGCTACGTGTCAGCCATGGTGCCTGTGAAGTCCCCTAAAGAGTATTACATCCAGCAGGAGGTGATTGTGCTCTTCTGTGAGACCGTTGAGAGGTGAATATTCAGGTCTTGGAACTACCTCGCAATATAATACTCATCATGATGCATTGCATTTTCCGTTTAAAAGAAAGGAGAAGAATCGTGATTACTATCATTTTAAAGTGACACATTAATTAAATGTGTATATTAGTATTAATAGTAATTATATTCATATATACAGTATTAATGTTTTCCAATCTCAAGGGCCCTGAAGCTTGATTATCTTACACAAGACATGATTGACGACTACGAACCAGCTCTTATGTTTACAATTCCTAGACTTGCTATTGTCTGGTAAGTGAGATGTCATTGTAATTATCTGTTTTCTTCATGTCAACCACCTCCAAATCCCTCTTTAAGTATTAATTTGAACTCCCACTGTATGGGTCATCCTCTTTTCTTTCATATATACGTTTACTCACCTGGTAATGGTATCATGTGTCATGTTATCTCTTATTAGTGGCCTTGTTATCTACTCTGAAGGGCCTCTTAACCTCGACCGCAAACCAGAGGACATGTCTGAACTCTTCCGGCCCTTCCGTACTTTGCTGAGAAAAATAAGGTACAGTTTGTGTTCACAATAGTTAGTCACGGATGCCTCTGATTTGGTCATATGATGCAGATATAGCTTGTTTTTCAGGTTTTTCAATGCTTTTATGGTAAGGCTTTATAAATTTGCATTCAACCTGCATTGGTTTTGCTGGATTGCTTTTTTGTTTGGCATTTTTCTTCAGTTAGGTTTTATTTTTGTTAGTTTTATTTGTTTCTATTTGATTAGTTGATATTTGTACTACGTTAAACCGAGGTCCTGACTATCTGTGGTCATAAAAAATCCCAGGATGTCCTTTGAAAAAGAGTAGGAGGTGTAACCCCTGCATCCTGGGATTCCTGGCCAAAATTTGCCCCATGGCCTCTGTCCATCATGGCCTCCTAATCATCCCCATATACTGATTGGCTTCATCACAGTCTCCTCTCCACCAGTAAGCCGGTATGTGGTGGGCGTTCTGGCGCAATATTGCTGCCGTTGCATCATCCAAGTGGATGCTGCGCATTGGTGGTGGTTGAGGAGATTCCCCCCCTTCTATGTAAAGCGCTTTGAGGTCTCAGAAAAAGCGCTATATAAATGTAACAAATTAAATGAAATTGATTGCAAACTGCTCTGAAACCACAAGCCTGTTGAACGAGCAAGAAAGAAGCGCCACGTTTTTTTACTTTGAACATGCAGCGCTTACATTTGTGTAATGAAATCACATCTTTTTGAAGTTTAATCACATTAGGCCGTATCTAACAATGTAATGTAATGATTTTTTTTTCTTTCCTAAATTTAAGACTTCTTAAGATGATCATTAAGATGTTTTATTGTACAATTTAAGGCTTTTTATGATCTTACATTTCATGAAACTGATTTTTTTTTGTTGCTTTAAGAACCTACGGGGGCTTTTTTATTTGCACACATCTAAATGCATTTTACAACTGCAATTGCACACATCCACATCTATTTTTGTTCACAAAAGTGAGTGAAACACTGTCGAGCCCTGGAATGGCTTTGAATATGCTTACTCATGTGAAAAACGATTGAATCTCACTCAGAAAATAAACTAATTGCCTTGCCTACAGTCTTTATGGTAGTTGGGTAGAACTGGCATTCATAACTTTTTAATTGCTGAATCACAGCAGCACTGAGATTTTTAAATTTAAACCATATTAACTTTTTATGTAGCAACTGAAGAACATGGCTGGTTTCTGAATCATGTAATTGTTCTTCTCATCAGGGATCTGCTGCAGACTCTAACAGAAGAAGAGCTCATCACGCTGGAGCGTAGCCTCTGCATCTCCCAGGATGGAGATTTCCCTGCAGGTTCCAGCGTGCCATCGACCAATGATCCAGCCGCTTCCACCGGTCCTGAGAGCCACCTAGAGACACTGGAAAAGGACAACAGAGTTGAGGAGGTGGTGGATCTCACACTTTGTGTAGCCCAGGAAGAAGATTCTGTATGGAAGGAGGATGAGGAGAAGATTGGGCAGCCCGAGACCTCCAGCGAGAGTGAGGAAGAGGAGGCCACAGATGTAGACTTGGCTTGCTCCATGCAGTATGATGAAGAAGAGATAGAGCAACTTAATATGATGGTGCATCAAGTGGGGGATGAAATGTCTACGCTTCTTTCCCCTCCTAGTCAGAATCAGTCCCCAGCCCGCCAGCCTCGACCCTATAGAGGAAGTAGCCTCGACGGTTCCAGTGCCACCTCCAGCCAGCATGCATCTCCGCGGAGAGTCCCGGGTTCCTACCATGATGACGATAGAGTTTTCTTTATGGACGACCTGGAGTCTGGTATAACTAGCGAACTGTGTCGCGGACAACTTCCTCTTCCTACCATATGCCTCAGATCCCCTGACCACAGTAGACCCACCCCGTTGACCGACTCATCATGTAATGGTTGGTTGACAATCTGCCAATCAAGCAACACCACCAATCTGGAATGTCAGCGCAAACTGAGCCAATCGGATGAGTCCTTGGGGAACTCCGACAGGTCGCCCATGGTGAATGGCTGGGAAGGGTTACAGGAGGAAGATAGTGTACAGACTGCGGAGGAAATCGCCAATCGTACCGGTGGAATGAAGCTTTCCGCCACTGTTATTTTTAACCCTCATTCCCCAAGCTTGACCGACTTGGCCGTTGTCTTGCCTCATTCAGCCGATGCTTCTGAACCCGGTGAGGGTGGGGCTTTAGTTGCCACTCAGTGCCTGCTTAATTCCTGTGTGTGCTGTGCTGGCGGATGCGTCGACAACCACGAGGATGCCATGGATCCTGCTGGCCGGGGCATGGCGCTGGGATTTGAGAAGCACAAGCTCACCATCACAAGCTCTGTCATTAAATCGGCAGTAGCTGCTGCCAGCCCAGGGAAGGGAAATGGACATTTACCGCTCACCCTGCCCCCTTCACAGGGCCACCTCACCCCTTCTGTACCGCACTGTTCCTTGCAGAACCTAGCGAGAGATGAGGAGGGCAGTCAGGACTGTACCCACTACTCCTGCTGTGAGAAATGCACCTCAGGGGTTCTTCTTGCTCAGGATAGAGGCTCGGGACAAGGGGAGGGAGGACCTAGTTGCACCCATCAGGACACAGGATGCCGGACCCAGACTAACACTACAGTAAATGGGAAATTGGAAGGTTTTGGAAAACAGTCCAAAGAAGATAACAGAAAGATATCTAGGTTTGTTTATGCGTGTCGAGCATGCATTAAGGTTTTCTTGATTTGCCTATTTTGAAAATGTTTTGTTTGTCACCTTGTTTCGTATATTAGTTGATTTCATTATGAAAGTTGCCATTCTTTTCAGTTCTCATATTTCATTTTCATCTCCCCCACATTTTCAAAATGGTCCGCAGCAGTTCTCTGGAGTCCCCCCTCAGTTCTGTCCCCAGCAGTGACATTGATGGGGTTTCTGTCACTACATGCAGTTTGTCAAGTTCATACACACCCAGGTAAACTTTTATCTGATGGGCAATGGTGGAATATGTCAGCACTGTTGCTATATAGAGTGCTTCAGGGATGATGATTTTTAATAAGCCAACCTTGGAAGTTAGCAATAATCTTCACATCTGAACACAGGGTTCGTGAATCTTAAGCTCTGAAGCTTAAATGCAATCGCTATAAGTAAAAAAGCAAAAGTTAGGTTGCAAGACTTCAACTTTACCACCACTACGCTTCTAACAACTCAAAAATATATATAGAGGTGAAACTCGAAAAATGTTAATATTGTGCAAAAGTTAATTTATTTCAGTAATTCAACTTAAAAGGTGAAACTAATATATTATATAGACTCATTACATGCAAAGTGAGATATTTCAAGCTTTTATTTGTTATAATTTTGATGATTATGGCTTACAGCTTTATGAAAACCCCAAATTCAAAATTAGAGTATTGTGAAAAGGTTTTCATAAGCTATAATCATCAAAATTATAACAAAGGCTTGAAATATCTCACTTTGCATGTAATGAGTCTATATAATATATTAGTGTCACCTTTTAAGGTGAATTCCTGAAATAAATTAACTTTTGTGTTTTGTAGGGAAGGAGGTTTGTTTCAACAGTGGCTTGGGATCGACTTGGGATGATGGAACAGAAGTGCAAAAATACCAACTTAATTCTGGGTTTTAGGACTCATTCCTGAAGCACTTTGTAGTTTTAGTTTCTGTAGTGGTACTAGCTAAGGAAAATAAGTGTGTCATTTTGGTTTTGTCAAACAGGTTTTTAAACACTCCCGCTTTCATCATTTGTTTGTACTCCCTCCCAAAAGTCAATGGTTAAGTCAATGGTGCTGGCTGAGATGTTTAAACAAACACAGTAGAGTTTTAATAGCTCATATCACTGCCATTTACACTAGGCATAGAGTATGATGCTAGCAATGCCAAGGTGCTGGGTTTATTTCTCAGGAAATGCTAGAACGGATTAAATGTAATGAATGCAGTGTAAGTTGCTTTAGAGACATTGGGGACACTAGCAGTGTGTTCTTTTGACTATTTTTGTCAGCCACCCAGCCACCCTTTGTAATGACATGACAATGCTTTGAACAACCTCTCAGAATATATTGTTGCATATAGCAATGCCCTGGCTACCACTCTAGCAATCACATAACACCTTGCCTTACTTTTTTTTTTTTTTTTTTTATATATATATTTATTTTAATGCCTATGTGAAAATTAAGTCCTAAAACTTGCCCTGTGGGTTTTGTGTAATACCTTGCTGGAATCACAGTGTTCCCTCAGCCATAGGGTCACACTTTCTGGATTAACTTGATTATGTGAATTTCTCCCTTGAGGAAGGCCAGCAATCTCGACCCAGTTTCGACCCATTAGTCACACTTCATTGACTTTTTTTATTATTTTGTATCACTGTTATAAATTATTTTTTTAGAAGAGTTTTTTTATTATGTTTTATTATTATTATGATGATGATTATTCATTTTACAACTAATATTCTTCTCTTTCAGCCCTGTCAGTAGCCTGACAACCAGCTCGGACATGTCTGAGGATCTGGATCACCAGGAGATTCAAGTGGCTTTGCAAGCTGCCAAACTTGCTGCTCACAACAAAATTCGCTCACGTTTCCATAGCAGTAGTGACCTCATCCATCGTCTTTTTGTCTGCATATCAGGTGGGTTACCTAACAACATTGAATTAACATGCATTCGTTAGCCTGTGAAACTTTTGTGGCGTGAACTGGTAAAGCCATGTTTGAATGGTAAAGAATATTTGATGTCTTGTTTTCAAATATCTGAAGGTGTGGCCGATCAGTTGCAAACTAATTATGCAAGTGACCTGCGGAGCATCTTAAAGACTCTATTTGAGGTCATGGCTACAAAAGCTGACCAAGGGGACAATGAGAATCCCAAGAAAGGTGAGTGAAGCACGCTTCTTGAAAGATATCGGAAACCATAACAGCATGTTTTCATCATTCGATGCCCGACATCATTAGTTTAATGTGCTGTTTGATATGCACCTCAGGTCCGTGTCTGGGCAGTGCTGTTCTGGAAGATTGTGCTCTCTGTCAAGAGACGATCTCTTCATCAGAGCTCGCTGCCAAAGCCCGAGAGGGACAGTTTGAAGGTTAGTGCAGTACAACACCTATATGCTCACAATATGAAGATCTTTTCTTCTTTTTTATGTTCACGATTTAAAACTTAGCATGCATCTGAAATTGCATACTTTCTGAGTAGGTACTTCTTTTGAACTTCTGAAGTACTTACTTTGTGACTGTTAAAAGTATGTTCTGTTGTTAATATGAATATGTGATGTTTCAATGCAATGTGGACGTACTACATCCACCATGTTGGCACTGTCATGTGTCCTAATACGAGAGTTGCGTCACTCACCCACCATTTACAAATCCTCTCCCGTGTACTTTTTGGGATAGTAAAGAATCTTTTGTATGCACATTTCAGATTATCGGAGGAAGTAGTAAGTCATCTGGGAGCTTTCTGCCTAATGTTTTATGAAGCTGGTGAATTATTTTTTTTGGCCTACTTGATTTTTGTAGGGAAGTTGGCATATTTGTGATTCAGCCCCAGCGAGCTGCCATCTAGACCATCGGTTCCCAACAGGGGGGGGTCGCGGCCTACAAGGGGGCCTCAGCGAGCTCTGTGGGGGGGTCGCGTCATATTTTGAAAAGTTTTGAGCATTAAATAAGTCCTTAACTTTTTTCTGTTCAAAATGTATATAATGAGCGAGTTCATCGTGAATTCATTTTCCAATTCACGTTTTTGTCTTATCCTGAACCACTATGGTATTCCTATAATAAGTGTTTACATTGGGACTATTTTACACTGGTTCGGATCGCTGCCGCTGCGGAGTAGCCCAGTGCCTGCGTGACTCTTCATAGACGTACACAGAGAGAAGTAGTTCCGGCTACTATGTTCTTCCGAAAGATGCAAGATTCTATTCATAAACACAAGTTTATTATCGATCGCTATAGCGCCAAAAATAAAGGCTCACATTGATAAAGCCTCACAAATAACATGCAAGTATTGAGGTCCCAGACAGCAGTCATTTAGTAATAGCCTATATTTTTTCTTTTTTTTTAACCTGCACCAATGTGAATATTTTTGTTATTGCATTTCAAATAGGGCCAATTTATAGACTACTCCTAGGCTTACGTTTTTAAATTTCAAAGGGCCTACTGATGTTTTTGTTATTGTGTTTTCAATATTATAGGCTATTATTTGTGCATAAACATATCTGGCTATAGTAATACCGTTTGTTTGAAAACAACATATTTTGTCATCCTTGCTGCAAGCTTACAAGAGCGATAATATCAGTAAATGTGAAGGGGGGTCCTAAAATATTTTCTTGGGAAAAAGGGGGTCTCAGACAAAAAAAGGTTGGGAACCACGGATCTAGACAACATTTTAAACCATCATAGGCTTGCCCCATATACAAAGCTTTTTATCAGATATGCTATTTGGCCAAAGTATGTGGACTTCAGGTTAACATGTTTGACTATTCCAGTAATTTCCGTGAAGACAAATCCTAATGTTGGACGACCACACAATGACATTCTAGAGAATTGTGGGCTTTTAAACAAGAGCATCATCAAAATCAGGCTCTGAGGCCCTGTTTACACCTGGTCTTCAGATGCGTTTTGGTCGATTAGATCGCAAGTAGATGAGGGAGGCACATACCCGTTTACACTTGGTGTCTCTTTTTGTCCACTTTCGACCACTTCTGTTCTGATTTCTTTGAGGGGAGGGTTGTTTGAAGTTGAATGTGTTTTTCGACTACCTCTAGAAGTGGTTAAAATCGGACAAGCTCAAATGAGTTTAGACCCCGTTTACACCCGCATTTAGCATCGTCCACTTGTGATCCGATCGACCAAAATGCATCTTAATACCAGGTGAACAGGGCCTGATATTGAAGGTGAGACTGTTATTGTAGTATCATTGAGATACTAATATAATTCTAATTTGACTTAAATTTAGTAAATTTGTTGAGTTTAGTAATTAGTACGTTTCTTTGTTTTTTTTATTTAAGTTTTAGCTATTTTTGTACATCAAGTTAAACTAAATGAAAAGAAGAAATGTTTTTATTTTATGCCGCTAAAGAGCCACTGATTACAACACCTGCAGACCTTTATCAGTTTTTGCAACCCTTTCTCTGTTCTTCTTTCAACACAGACCCTCCTGAATGGGTGCCAGATGAGGCCTGCAATTCCTGCATTACCTGTGAAGCGCCATTTACAGTCATCAGAAGAAAACATCACTGCAGGAGCTGTGGAAAGGTACAGCAGTCCAATCTTCAAAGTTACCCTTGCCAGAATAGAGTGCAATAGACTGCTCAAAATGTAAAATAAAAAATAAAATAGAAAAACTCCATAGAGATACCAATTTGAACTTATAAACTTACACATTTTTTCCCTAAACTCTCAAACTACTTTATATAAATACATTTATTTTTTTAAGTGAGCATTACATTTTACCAAAGGTAATCTAAATGTATAAATTGGCAAAATAAGCAAGCATAATTCAATTTAAAAATCTGTAGTAATTTATCAACTTTTTCTTTTTCTTCTTCCTCAAATCAATGTCTGTAATGTTGTGATTCATTTTGGAGCTGGATGATTTGGTTTATTTTAAAATTATGTAAATGGACAAATACTTTCAGAATAAGAATAATTCAGTGAGTGAGGGGAGGCGGGTTTGTGTGTAACTTGCTGTCGGAGAGATGAGAGTGAGAAAGAGCAGCTAATATCCTGTATCGACTCTGCGGGATACGAGTAGTGGAAGAGTTTCAGATATTTCTGTATCGATTCGATATATATTGAGAAATGTATATTTTTTACCACTTTTGACAAAAATTTGTGTATATCAACCCGTAAAGGTGGCTAGTAGGAGTGACTGCATTACACGGCGCTCCTGAAATCCACCTGCATTTGACGGGTGTTCATGTCACGCCCTGTTTATACATGCTTTATATGTAAGCGCTATGTTTCTTCTCATCATGTAAGTGCATGTTGAATGAATGAGGCATTTATATAGCGCTTTTCATATGTACTATTGTAGTGTACACCCAAAGCACTTTACAGTCATGCTGGGGTCTCTCCTCAACCACCATCAGTGTGCAGCATCAGTGATGTTCTCACTGTGAGAAAACCGATAAACAAACTGAGAAAATATTTACAGTTGATTGATTGTACTATATACCAAGTATAATGCTGTATGAACTGTAAATATGGTCTGAAAAAATCTACAGAGAGGTTGGGAATTTTGAAATTTAAATGTTTAGGATCCCTGAAAGTTTTAATCTCCAAACTTAAACACGCACAAGACGTGTCCACACTGAACAAGCCACTAGATATGTTTACCGGTACATGCAGAAGAAGAAACTCTGCATATGCAGATCAACATTTGCTTAAACTGTGTGAGCAGTTTAATAACTATCAGGTTATTAAGCTCATCTATGTAATATTGTGAATTTAAACACACACTCACTCTTCCTCTCAATAATTTCACCTGATTCAAACTCTAATAAGATGATTTATATTTATTGCAGATCTTCTGTTCCCGCTGCTCTTCACACTCAGCCCCGTTGCCTAGATACGGTCAGATGAAGCCAGTGAGAGTTTGCACTCACTGCTACATGTTCCACGTAACGCCTTTCTACAGCGACAGGACTGGTATCTGACCACACCGTACACTCTGACACGCACGCACACACACACACACACACGCACACAGACATAAGCACACTACAATAAGTTTTACTGAGGTTTGATACTTCAGCAAGAACAGACATGCACATCATCATCCCCAAAAAAATTAAATTGTAAATATGAACACTAAATGCAATCACTTCACAGCGAAAGAAAAAGCCTTGACCAGGGAACAATGCGAGAAGGACTCAAATGGACGGTTGCGAAGGACTCAAGCACATAAAGGAAGTACCCCATTGCAATGGGAGCCAAAGTATTTATTTAGGGCTTTGCTTTTGAATAATGAGCTTAATTACAAATTTGCTTTAATCAAGCATGGAACAAACAGGCTATTCTGTGAAACAGAAGTGCACCCGAACAACACTCACAAGGATTTTGTCTGGCAGTAATTGTGGCTTTATTAGCGCCGGAGGTTCTGTGGGCTCAGTTTCTAGAATGAATGTAAACTGTGAGCACATTATAAATATGAGAATAACAAACTGTGACTTATGAAGACAATAATACTAACACTAACTGCACCATCAGTGACACCTTTTGTGGAACAATATAGCACAGATGTTCAAGCCCCCCTCCCCCCACCCCCCTTTTTCTTTTCTTTTTAGAAAATAATGCTGCTTTCTGTAAAACAGAAGTGATATTTGTGGATTTAGTTGAATGGCCAAAAAAAAAAAAAGTGTATATATGCTTGAAAGTTTGAGATGGATTTAATGCATCTTCCAAACGAGAAGATTCTCTCATATTCCTCGTACAAATGAATGTGCAACATTTTGGATGTTCTTTTTTCTTTCTTTCTGTAACTGTAAAGTTATTGCCTTTTTACAGCAGTTTAGGAGCCTTCTGGTTTTCCCTCTGGTACAAAAGAACACTACACCCCCTACCTCATCCCTGTTGACCCCTCTCACACGGTCCTGTCCCGGTACAGTATGCCTACGCTACCCAGTCAGTCAACATGACTGTTTTCTACACCAACAGGCAAATGCCTTTCTTTGTCTTTGCACATTTTTTTAGGAACATATTTATATAAATAGTGACCAACCACTACTTTTTGTTTGCAATTGTAGAAAGTTAATCATATTTAAATCTTGTGAAACCTGTCAAGAATATGACGTCTGGGTTATATTTTACTGCAAAACAAAAAACATAAAATTGAACTAATGTCACTAGAAGAAAATTAAGCAGATTAGTAAGGGCCATAAATATTTCTGCAATAATATTAGTATAATTTAGCACCCCCTGCCAATTCCCATTATTGTAATGTGTAAAATAAATATTCATACATTATTTAAAATTGTGACGTATTCACAATAATTGCGCTGAATTAAATTTATTCTGATTTTAATTTAATGAGAAAAATCTCATTTTTAATCCGTCTAAAATATGCTTTTTTTTCTTTGTGCAAAATAGTTCCTTTACTTTCCAATTGAAATTGGGGTGAAATATGACCTTGAAATATGACCTCCTTTTGACATTCAACAGTAAAAGAAATGCGTTAAGATGCTGTGTTGGTTTAAGATCTCAATATGATCAGGAAAAAAAAAGCTTTAGTTTTCCTCACTGCTTTTGAAACCTCAATATTGACTGCAAAACATCTGCTTTTATAACTTTATCAAACCGAGGGTTATTTTCTTATAAACGGGCAATATCTGTAACTGCTCAGTTTACGCAGGAGCCGTGTAAAACTGCACCAGGTGTTGCAGTCGAGCTGCTCTGATATTGAGCATGTCGATGTTGTGCTGCCAAACGGTTTTGACCTAAACATGTTCTCTGAAACTGCGTGATATGACAAACACTACTGGCTAACATATTGTGCACTTTGTATGGCAAATAGAAGAGCATTTGAAGTCGGCTACAGCTTGCAATCAATGACATGTTTGATTTATTTTGTGTAATGATGATCTCAAGTCACGGTTATCTTAAACATACACCTGATGCTCAGTAGATACTGTTTTCCAACACTAATTAATATGATTGACACTAATATGAATTACATAATTGATCATGTCATGTGTTTATTTTGCCACTTTAATCAGTTCACATTCCTTTTTGCCAAAATTGTTAAAAGTCCCAAGCAGCCACACACAAAAGGTGTCTAGTACGGTAAAGGTTTAATATGTTTGCATGCATTTATTGAGTTGAGTATGACCAGCTCTAGCAATATTGTAAGCTTACATCACACTTGAGGCAGATTGATTCTGCTGGTTAATACTTTACCTCATTCTGCCTCATTACCTTTGATTCAAAGGTTTAGTATATTGATAAATGACATTTACGTTTCCCGTCTGGTCATCTGGAATGGCAGGGTATATTTTGTCCAGACTTTGCAATTCCTCATTTTCTTAACAATAAGGTCATTTGATTATCTCCACAATTACCACTAGTGGAGTTGGTTGGTATAAGATTTAAAAGTACATCTTGATTGTTTTGCCTTTATATTGCTGTGGAAGCTTGTTTCCGCCACAGAATAAACCATTTAAAAGATAATTGTGACTTTTTATCTCACAATTTATTTAATTTTTTCTTGCAATTCAGACTTTATAACTCACAATTGCAAATTTATATTATGTGATTCTGAGCTAAAAAGTCACTTTTTTTTTTTTTTTTTTAAACAAGCTTCCTTATATTTCTCTCTTATAATCAACTGAATAGATTGCTATGGAAGCTTGTTTCCGCCATGGAATAAAACTATTTAAAAGATAATTGTGACTTTTTCTTGAGAAAAAGTCGCAATTACCTTTTTTTTTTTTTCTTCAATTTGGCAGAAAGAAGCTTCCATAGATTGTAGTTCCGTCCGTATTGGGATAGCCCGCTTCTCCTGACACTGGAATCAATTTGCAGTTGCACACTAAGCTTTAGGATCACTTCTGGGTTATAGTCTGATATAGTCTTGAACACACAGATTTCATCTTTGAGTGGTACGATCAAGTTGACATTTGAGTGGAACAATTGTCATTTTTCCCGTTGCTTCCTGTTTTGATATCATGACTTTTCCTCAGGAATGTCTTGATTGTACATCGGCATGATTCTGAAGGATTGATTTTTACAGCTGCTTTTGGAATATTTTTATGATTTGAAATGAGATTGTGAATCAGCCAAAGGTTGAATACTTCCCGTCTGCAGACTCGACTTCCAGCCTGTCGTGTGATAAGCTCACTTTCTGATTTGTGCCCTCTTCTGATTCTCATTCTATGTTTTTTTTTGTTTTTTGCTTTGTTGTTTTTTGTATTGAGAATAAGATAAAATTATAAAAATATGAAATTAAAATTATACAGATGTTTTATTTTACAGAGAACAAAAATAATGAAATTATATATGTACAAAATTACTTTTTTCTGTATAAAGAGAATCACAATGTGAGAATTTGCTCTATTTATTCAAAGCTTGTTCTTATTTTGTAATGGCAGGTTCAGTCTAATAAGATGTAAAGAAGAACTTTGCAAAGTCTACTAAGTATTTATGTCATGCAATGAAAGTAATAAATTAAGTTTTCTTTACATAACTGGAGATCTCTGCTATTTTTCTTGTGTGTGTGTGTGTGTGTGTGTATCTGTCTGCCACTTGTATTCAATTTATTCATTATAAATTTCAAATAAATGCTGTTCTTCTGAACTTTCTATGCACCAAAGAAAAAAAGCAGCACAACTGTTTATGACGAACAATGATTTCTGAAACATCATAAAGTAATGCTACTTATAATGCTTTGTCATTTGTCACCAAAGTAATGCTTTGCCATCAGCAATAAATTACGTTTAACATGTATATTAAAATAGAAAGCAGTTATTTAAAATGGTGGCCTAATATTTCACAGTATTACCATTTGTACTGTATTTGATTAAAAAATATTCTGCCTTGATGAGCATGAGAGAATTCTTTGAAAACATTTAAAAAATATATTCCTGAATAAACCTTTTCCTTATTTTGAGCCTTATGAATAATACAATGCACACAGTACAGTATGTCTGGAGATTATGAAGTGCTCTTATGCATTAGTGCTAATCGTGCCGTTCTTCAAGCATGTCTTTAGGTGCCTCGTAACACCAGCAGTTAATGGAAACATCCCCAGAATCCAAAACACATTCCCTCCATTTGCACAGATGATGTAAACACACAAACACACCCACATCCACGGTCGATGCCACTGGGAGATCCTCCATCATTGATCCCTGGTAGGAACCAGAAGATGATGGTGAGGATGAAGGCAGCGTATCACATCTATATCAGTGTGTGCTCATTCAATTACTGTCAGGAGGGGATGTGACTGCTCAGTGTGTGTGGGTCTTACAGGGCAGGGCTCTTCTGACCATCAGTCTCTCAGCTGGTTATCATGAATAAACCACTGATGAAAGAGATGCAGACTTTTTGGGAGAGGAAGGAGAACCAATCGAGCCCTAGCAAGAAACCTAAACCGGTGAGTCTGTATTAAAGTTCCCTATAATATACCAACATGGCACCTATAGTCGTGATGGAAAATATTGTTTTGAGTTCACCAGGGTAATCTGCATTTGATAATGCCTCTAAAAATACACGCGCGCCTGCAGCGAGACATTAAACAGACGCGCGCGCGGACACGATGGCGCGAGCGCGTTTGGTGCAGTGATGCATTTGAGGAAAACAGTGAAATGGGAGGAAAATAGCAAGGCAGCTAACAGAAGGGGACTATGATCCGAGATAAAATCCTAACGCAGAGTTTGGTAGGAGCCATTAAACAATACAACATATGAACAAACGCTTAGGACCAGTTGCTTTCACACTGGACGTGATTTGATCACTGTCGCAACAACGCAGATTACGCAGCGATTCACGACGAAAAAAGTTTATTTTGAAGACGTTTTAAAGTCACTTGTTGGTAGCTATTATTGCAATGAACACAAATGTATTTGTTTATTCATTTCCACAGAGTCGTGTGGAAAGTTATTTATTTATTTAACATGTTATGTTGTTACTGCAAATTTTAGGGTCTTATTGGAAATTGTTTATTTATTTCAATAACATTTTATGTTGATTTAATTTATTTGTTTGTTAGTGTAAATAACATTTTAATATATATCTGCCTGTTTAAAAACAAGACATTTTATTTATTTAAATAATTTTTGATGTTAATGGTAATTGTTTGGTTTTTATTTGTAAGTTTGTTTGTTTGTGTAAATACATTTTAAGCATTTATCTGTCTAAAAACTGATTATTAAGTTTATTAAGTAGGCTACTAAACTATTCAGCACTTATATCGAAACTGTTTATTGACATTTTTCGTCTTATTGCACTGCTATTTATTAATTTATATATGTTAATAACGTTTGATGTTGTTAATGGTAACTTTGGTCTTTGTTTATATTTTAGATCTGTTTGTCTAAAAACATCTGAAATGTATTACTGATTTTTTTTCTTTATCTGCATGGTTTATTCATTTATTTATTATATGAACAATTTATGGTCTTATTGGACATCATCCATCCATCCATATAGATTTGAAATTGGTTGCTGACCAATGTTTCACTTATGTATCTATTTATTTTATTTAATGGTGTCTTTATTGCATTAGCTGTAAATGGATAGGCTAATTAATTTTTTTATTAACAAATTTGAAATCTATTTGAAATAACACACACAAATATATTTGTCCTTTTTTCAATAACGCAATATTATGTTTATTCAGCCAAAGCCTCAGAATGCCATCACTATTGCGGTGTCCTCCCGCGCCCTCTTCAATATGGATCAGGAGCAGGACATTTATGAGCAACAGGGAATGGAGGATTACCTGAAC
This sequence comes from Phoxinus dragarum, assembly GCA_033366665.1. Lineage (NCBI taxonomy): Eukaryota > Metazoa > Chordata > Actinopteri > Cypriniformes > Leuciscidae > Phoxinus > Phoxinus dragarum. The sequence goes on from JARPMJ010000292.1 coordinate 27,688, forward strand.
TATCAGATCCAACATGAGAACGAGCCATTCACTCCCGGACCTGCTTTCCCCTTCGTTAAGGTCAAACCTGCTCGAGTGTACTTACACACACACACACAGCTATAATATCAGTAATGAGAAAAACTATGACTCCGTTTAAAATTATCTCAACTTAAGGATGTCAACATCCTCAACACTCTGTCCATGGATATAGAAGGAATGAGTGAAATGCTTTTTCTGCTGTGTGTAGGCGGTGGAGGCGGTGAATGCTCGACTCAGAGATCTGTATCCAGACAGTGAAGAGCTCTTTGATGTGGTTCTGATGACCAGCAATCATGCTCATGTGGGACTTCGGCTCATAAATTCAATTAATCATCACCGTAGGTCAAAAGATCTTTGACTGACTGCTTTTCACTGATAAACATCAGGAATTTGTGTCCCTTTAAAACATGGCAAACTCTAATGTGTTTTAATGCCATGGACCCTGAAACATAAGGACACACCATGCGAGACTCCATTCCCTGATATATAAAAGCAGCAATATATTTTCATACATAGCATAATGGCCCATTTGTACTGTGAGAAAATATTAACTTTCTTCCTAAATTAAACAATTGGCTTTTATATCGTCAAATATTTAAATATTTGGAAACACTTTACAATAAGATTTCATTTATGTACGTTAAGATAAACAATACTTCTACGGCATTTATTAATCTAAGTTAACTTCAACATTTACTAATACATTTTTTAAATCAAATGCTATATCTGTTCAAATTACCGCACTGTGAATTAACATGAACAAACAATACACAATTTTATTTTTTTATTAACTATCATTAAAGGTGGGGTATGTGATTTGCAAAACGGCCGGTAGATTTTGAAAATACACAACTCAAATGGTCCTACCTTCTTTCCTTTGACTCCACCCATTCAAAGAACATGGACCAATCAATGGTACGACCGATTGATTGACACACTTACTGTCCAATGATTCTAGGTGGTCTTGGAAATGATTGGCTGGTGTTTTTCGAGTCCTGCCTGCTCCACAGATGATTAAATTGCTTAATTTTTATTTCAGTGCTTCTAACTCATTGGCTGTAAGTGGGTTAGGAATAGGATTTTAAGTGATTTTGAAAAAATGGCCAAAAAAGAGAATTACATACCCCACCTTTAACAAAGGTTAATAAATGCTGTAAACACATATAGATATTTAGTTTGTGTTAACTAATGCATTATAGCTAATGTAAACAAATTACACCTTATTGTATATTTTAATAATTTGTATTACTTAATGACAATATAAAGCCAATTATTAAATTTTTACATATGTGAAATTTAGGTTAAGTTGATCGCGTATATGTACTTTAAAAAAATAATAATTATGCAGATTTATTTCTTTAAAGCTATATCTAATAAAATGACTGCAATTAATCTAATGACTGATTTTATAGAGTCTTTAGAAAGCATGAAAATGGGTAAATATGTTAAAATTAGTACATTAAATGTATTAAGGGGTGGAAATTCTATCATAATTTTCTCTCCTGTATGATTTGTGAAACATAAAAGAAGATATTTTGAAGAATGTTGGTAACCAAACATTTTTGACTCCCATTTACTTCCATTATGTAAAAAAAAGAAAAGAAAAAAGAAAAAAGTCTGTGGCGGCCAAAATAGTGGCGTTCCTTAGATTCTTCAAAATATTGTCTTATAAAGTCATGCAGGTTTGGAATGACATGAGGGTGAATAATAAATTCCATGACAGAATTTTAATTTTTGCATCCAAAAACCATCTAAGTGCACATATTACATTTGACATCCTATAAAAAGCTTTTTCATTGCAGTGATCAAAAGATTGTGTTGAGGTTTCTTTTTAAGTGCACTTCAGTTTGGAGGTAGTCCTCTCTATGTAATTATGTAAAAATGTAAATAATGTCTCGTTATTTTCCAGAGCTGTTTATAGAGCGCTTTTGCATGACTGGAGGCAACAGCCCTATTGGTTATCTGAAAGCGTACCACACCAACCTTTATCTGTCAGCGGATTCACTGAAAGTTAGAGAAGCCATCGAACAAGGTGAGTGGAGTCTGTGGGGATTTCATTATCTTAGAACGGTGGAATCATAAACATACTAATATTGTTTCGATGTGAAATTCTGTTTTGTTAGGAATTGCAGCAGCAACAGTTTTCTCACAGGGAAAGATCACTGAGGTGTCGGAGACTCAGCTGCGAGTGGCCTTTGATGGAGATGCCGTCCTCTTCTCGGATGAGTCGGAGAGAATATACAAAGCCCACGGACTGGACAAGTTCTTTGAACACGAGAAAGCCCATGAAAATAAACCTCTTGATCATGTATGTTCAATTTAAATGTATACATTTACATGGATCATCAAATGGAGTTATCAACATTTCAAGTATTTTTCATGAAAACAAGGATATTATACATGTGATAGGGTTGTCCAACGAACACCTGTCGACACCAGTACAATCGGTATTTTAAAAAAGCTGACGGTACCAGCATTTCTGCAGGCCTATTTGGTACCCGCTGTTAATGACTTTGTCATATTGTTTGCTTTATTTTGTATGGTATTTATTTATTTTCATTTGTGTTTTGGTAACGGAGGTCTTTTATTTTGGCGCTCACTCGCGTGAGCGGATATAACGCGCATATCCAAACATTTCAGTATGGAACGAGACTCAGACATGCATGTCATGATGGCATGGTGTCCACGGTTTTGCAAGGAGTCTTAAAAGGATTTAGCTCCCGGTTTAAATGGAGAACAAGGTATGGTTAGACTTCCTGTTATCTGTATGATTTTGTTTTGATTTTTTTTCTTTGTGTCAAACTTACTTGTTGGTTGTTGCTTTGTATGATGTTTTGTGTATGTTTATTAATTTTGGTGTTTTGTTTTCTTTTGTACAAGCTCTTACGTTGATTCTCAACGTGTCATGATGATGTAAAGCGTCTTATGGCGTTTGACGGTGCTTTTATCTGTGACGACGGACCTTGAAATAAAGTGTGGGAATCATCAGTCGAAGAGTCGAAACCTTATTGAGCCGGGCAGTTAAAGTAAGAGCTTGCCATCATCGCCACACCGCTGTGTTGCCTCAAGGAACGCCGTGGTTGAAGGAGGAACTTTGATATCGGCGCGCGCGTTGTGGACTAGGTGATTGCATGGATTAAGTTTCAAGTGAAGTTCCAGCGGACGGCTCGACAAATCTACGGGAAGCAGTTGGACTGATTAATGAACTAAACAGAAGTGAGCAGTTTCAAATTGTTCGGTGGATCGCAGTGAGTACCAAAGGCAAAGAAATGAAATTAATTCCAAAGACATCTTTTCTCATTCATTTTACATGATTTAAAAGGTTGATGGACATTGTTGCGTGTAAATCACCTACTGATGGACTAAAGTGCATTGAATGAGCCTCACGTTTAAGAGAAATGTTAAATGTGAATAATGTTATGTAATTGGTGAACTGCAGACATATAAGAAGAATGTTAGAATCAGATGCAGGGGCAAAAGGGGCAGAGAGGGAAGCTGATAGCCATCATGCAGGAACCCAAAGTGAGAGTGCACGTCGTTCAAAGCGCACGCCTGTTCCTACTGAAAAAATGTTAGCGTATCAGCAGGAAGGGCTGCAAAAAAAGGAGAAAAAGGTTGTATCTTTATATAATCAATGGAAAATAGAAGCTCGTAGTGCACGTGAGCACCTTAAATCAGATGCGCTAGTGACTCAGCTAGCTATTCTGGTTGACACTTTGGAAGAGGCCAAAAACAAAGTTTTGAGTGCGTACAATGACGTTAGAGAGCGTGAATCACCTACTATTGAAATGAGGAGAAAAATGGACGCTTGTGAAGCAGTTACAGCCGACATCACTAAGATCATTTATGAAAGAATAACGGGTTTAGATGATTTTGATGGTGAAAGGGAGAGAAGCCGTCTTCGTACCTTATTAGACCATCAATATGCCCATTCAATCTTTGGTTCAACCGCCTCACGAGTTAGTCGGAAAGCTAGTAATCACTCCAGTCATCACTCTGTTGTATCAAGTTTAGAAGCCAAACGTATAGACGCCGCAGCAGAAGTGGCAGCTAAGCAAGCTGCATACAACGTTCTATTAGAAGAATCAGAGCAAAGGGAAAAGATAAAGCAGTTGGAAGAACAACATAAAAGGGCTGTTGACGTCGAGTTGAAGGAATTAGAGCAAATTCAAGCACAAAGACATCTGAAAGCAGCTCAAGCTAAACTAGAAGTCTACAATCAAGAGATTGATAAGGAAAAGACTAATTTGTCCCAAGAATGTAGTAGCGCAAGCGAATCCGATTCCGATTTCTCTCAAACAAATGTGAAAAGGCAAGAAACGTTTCAAAGGGTGCATCATAAATTTAAAAGGGAGAGAGTTAAAGCATCAGCGACTGACGCTACTCTTCTTGTTCAAGCATTCCAAGATGGCCTGACCATGAGCAAGCTGCCAGTGCCAGAGCCTCCGGTTTTTGATGGTGACCCCATTCATTTCATTGAGTTTAAGCAAACCTTTGCAGCGCTTATTGACAAGAAAACTCTTTCTCCTGCTGATAAGATGTTTTATCTCAAGAAATATGTGAGTGGTCCTGCTAGAAAAGCTTTAGAAGGAACTTTCTTCAGAACCGATGATGAAGCCTATCAAGATGCGTGGGGCAGACTGAACAATCGTTATGGCCAACCATTTGTGATACAAAAAGCGTTCAGAGAAAGGCTGGCAAGCTGGCTTAAAATTCACCCAAAGGATGCCATTGGTCTTCAAACTTTCTCTGACTTCTTAAATGCATGCCAAAGTGCCATGCCACATGTCAAAGGTCTTCACATTTTAAATGATTACCAAGAAAATCAGAAACTTGTGCTGAAATTACCTGATTGGGCAATTGGTAGATGGAATCGTCAAGTCACCCGATCTCTTTCTGAAAATCACGAGTATCCCACTTTTAAAGAATTTGCTGCCTTTGTGTCTACTGAAGCAGAGGTTGCTTGCAACCCAGTTACCTCGTTTTATGCTCTTCATGTTGCAGAGCCTGTCACTGGAAAGGCCAATCTGAAGGAGACCACGAGAAACAGAGTAAGAGTTTTCACCACTCAGACGAACGTCGAGAGTCGAAAGGCTGCCAAACCAGCGAATGAAATTCTGTGTATACTTTGCCAGAGAGACAACCACCAACTTGACAGCTGTTTCCGTTTTCTCAACAAACCATTAGAGGAGCGACGAAAGTTTATCCAAGAGAAGAGGCTTTGCTATGGATGCTTGAAGTCTGGTCACAATGCAAGAGAGTGTCGTTATCGTCTCACTTGTAATGCCTGCAAAAGGAAGCATCCAACTAGTCTACATGATGACAATTTTGTGAAAATGGTAAGGACTTTATCTTCTGCTGTTCCGACTCAAAACGATCCTGAAAGGACGATGAATGCAGTGGCCTTGAGTGTAAATGGGGAAGAACGAAATGCGTATACTTCAATGATTGTACCTGTCTGGGTATCCGTGAAACAAAATCCAAGTTGTGAGAAACTGGTGTATGCGCTGTTGGATTCACAGAGTGATACTACGTTTATTGACAAAGGAGTGACTGATGCTCTACAGGCAACAACGTTTCCAGTTAAACTGAAGCTTACCACCATGCTGGGAAAAGATACTATTCTGCAGAGTGAAAGAGTATCAGGACTTCAAGTGAGAGCATACAAGTCTGGTGATTATATAAATTTACCACCTACTTACACCAAAGACTGCATACCGGTTAATCGTAGTCACATTCCTACTTGTGAAGTCGCTAAAAACTGGAATCATCTTGCGGTCCTTGTGGATAAGATACCCCCATTGCAGGACTGTGATGTTGCTCTTTTAATAGGCTACAATTGTTCAAGGTCAATGACACCCAGAGAAGTAATAGCAGGAGGAGATGATGAACCCTACGCTATTCGGACGGACTTAGGATGGAGTATAGTGGGTTGTTCTTCACCATACTCTGCTCTGCCTGGAGTCAGTAGATTGTGTCACCGCATTGCGGTCAAGGAGCTTCCTTCCATCACACCAGGTGATGTCATTCGTGTCCTTGAGAGTGATTTTAAAGATACTGAAGAAGGGAGCGCAAAGATTTCCCAGGATGATGTTCTTTTTCTTGAGAAGTTAAAGGAAGGTATACGGAGGAATGTTCACGGCCATTATCAAATGCCGCTTCCTTTTAAACTGAGACCCAACTTGCCAAGCAATAAAAAATGTGTTATGGTCAGACTCGACCATCTTAAGAGAAAAATGACGAAGGATGAGTTGTATAAGAAACGTTACAATGAATTCATGAGTGAAATCTTGCAGAGAGGAGACGCTGAGGAGGTATATCACGATGGCAAGGAAGGAGAGATATGGTACTTACCTCATCACGGTGTTTTCCATCCGAAGAAGGTAGATAAATTGCGTGTGGTCTTCGATTGCTCTGCAAGATATGCAGGTTATTCCTTAAACGATCACTTACTTCAAGGTCCTGATTTGATAAACAGTTTAAATGGAATCTTAATTCGATTTCGTCAACACCCCATCGCACTCATGTGTGATGTAGAGAAAATGTACCATCAGTTTCATGTCAATGAATCTGATCGAGACTTTCTGCGCTTCCTATGGTGGAAGGATGGCAATCTTAGCCACCCCGTGAGTGAATTCCGCATGAAAGTTCATCTCTTTGGTGCAATTTCATCCTCCGGGTGTGCAAATTATGGCTTGAAACATCTTGCAACGGAAAACAGCGAACTGTATCCACTAGGTTCACAGTTTGTGATAAGAAATTTCTATGTGGATGACGGAGTGATCAGTGTAGAAAATGCTGAAGAAGCTATTAAAGTTGCAGATGAGGCACGAAAGCTCTGTGCTATAGGTGGTCTACGGCTCCACAAATTTGTGTCAAATAGCAAAATAGTGCTGGAAGGCATTCCCACTTCAGAGAAGAGTCCTGACATGAAAAATTGTGACCTTTCATTTGATGAGCTACCCTTTGAAAGAACTCTTGGGATACAGTGGGAAAGAGAATCGGACTGTTTCAAGTTCAAAGTTCAGTTGAAAGATCAACCTGTTACTCGACGTGGCATCTTGTCTACTGTTGCTTCCGTTTATGATCCTTTGGGACTGATTGCACCTGTGCTGTTGAGTGGAAAAGGAATACTGCAGGATGTGTGTAAGCGTGGCAGCGGATGGGATGACCTTCTTTCAGATGAACTTAATCTAAGGTGGGAGCGATGGAGACAAGAGTTAAACCACCTGCAGAGAATAGATGTACCGCGAACATATGCACCATCTGGTTTTGGAAAAGCTGTTCGAGTTGAATTGCATCACTTCTCTGACGCTAGTGCCCATGGATATGGTCAATGTTCATATTTGAGACTCAGAAATGAGGAAGGAGACATTCGTTGCGCACTGGTGATGGCAAAATCAAGAGTTGCACCTCTTAAAATTACAACAATCCCCAGATTAGAGTTAACGGCTGCCGTTATTTCCGTCAAAGCAAGCAGTGTGCTCAAGAGAGAATTAGACTATGCTGTTTTTGAGGAGACGTTTTGGACAGACTCCAAAGTAGTACTGGGATACATAAGTAATGAAGCACGCAGATTTCATACTTTCGTCGCTAATCGCGTACAACGAATACATCTCAGTACAACTCCCCAGCAGTGGAGGTATGTTCCAACGGAGGAGAACCCCGCTGATCATGCATCAAGGGGTTTGACCGCGAAGGAGTTACTCACCTCAAACTGGTTCACCGGCCCTAAGTTCTTGTGGGACAAAGAAACATCTGCATTAGAAGAACATGTTCCTGAACTTCTGCTTGGAGATCCAGAGGTAAAACTATGTTATACTTTGAAGACTAATTGCACAAAAAATCCGAGCTTGATAGATCTTCTTTTAAAGTTTTCTTCCTGGTCGAAAGCAATCAGAGCGGTGGCTCGTCTTTTAAGGAGAGCTAATAAAGACAAGTCTAACCATCTCAGTACTGTGTCTGAGCGACAAAGGGCAGAACTTCATGTAATAAAATGTCTGCAAGACAGTTCTTACGAAGATGATCTGAGAGAGATAAAGAGTGGAAAAGGTGTCTCGTCTCGCAGTACATTGTACTCTCTCGACCCTTTCATGGATGAAGATGGTGTGATGCGGGTGGGAGGTAGACTTTGCCATTCAACCTTTCCAGACTCTGTGAAACATCCCATAGTAATTCCAAGAAATCATCGGATCACAGAAATGATTGTCACTCACTTTCACAACAAAGTTGCGCACCAAGGGAAAGGATTCACTGTGAATGAGATAAGATCTAATGGATTTTGGATACCAGGAATTAACAGAATTGTGACATCCTGTATTAGGAGCTGTATTGTTTGCAGAAAGCACAGGCGACCCGTTGAAGAACAGAGAATGGCTGACTTTCCCATGGAGAGAGTGGTTCCATCACCTCCATTTACATTTACTGGTATGGACTGCTTTGGCCCATTTTCTATCAAGCAGAACAGAAGTATCCATAAACGGTATGGTCTTCTTTTTACTTGTTTCAGTTCCCGTGCTATACACATTGAGATGCTTACTGATATGACGGCAGATTCTTTCATCAACGCTCTGCGTTGTTTTATTGCCATAAGGGGTACTGTGCAGCAGATAAGGTCCGATCAAGGAAGTAACTTTGTGGGAGCAAAAAACGAGTTGAAAAATGCACTTAAGGAAATGGATGTGGAAAGAGTGAAAACCTTCTTATCAGAGAAGCAGTGCGAATTCACCTTCAATGCACCACATGCAAGTCATGCCGGTGGCGTGTGGGAACGTCAAATTAGAACAGTAAGATCTGTGCTAAACGCCACTCTTGCACTTCATCCAGGAAGGTTAAATGATTCTTCTTTGCGGGCTTTTTTGTATGAAGCCATGGCCATTGTGAATAGTAGACCACTTACTGTTGATTGTCTGACTGATCCTCAAAGTCTAGCGCCTATCACTCCAAATCATCTGCTGACGTTAAAGTCAACGACTGCTTTGCCTCCACCAGGAAATTTCGTCAGAGAGGATGTATTTGCACGGAAAAGATGGAGACATGTGCAGTATTTGGCGGAGCAATTTTGGAGTCGCTGGCGCACAGAATATCTTGCAAATATAACCGCCCGACAGAAGTGGAACGTGTCTAAGAGAAATCTTCAAGTTGATGATCTTGTTATTGTCAAAGAAGAAGGAATGCCTAGGAACGAATGGAGGCTTGGCAGAGTAAAGGAAGTCATTTCTAGTGACGATGGGCTTGTGAGAAGAGCCCAGATTCTTCTGGGGGACCCGAAGCTTAATGCAAAGGGCGAGCGTATTAATAAACCGTCCATAATTGAAAGACCAGTGCAGAAACTAATTTTATTAATGGAGGGACATTAGTGTTTTTGTATTTGAAAGTTTTGTATTGAGATTTGAAAGGTCCAAAGAGTATCATTTTAATTTTTTCTGAACTCATGGTTTAGAATTTTTAATGTTGGTTATATTGTAAAAAAAAGGTGAAAGAAAGAAAAAAAAAGGGGAAATTAGTCGTGCTTGTACATTTGGTGTGAGATTTGCACTTATAATTTGGTGGGAGTGTTAATGACTTTGTCATATTGTTTGCTTTATTTTGTATGGTATTTATTTATTTTCATTTGTGTTTTGGTAACGGAGGTCTTTTATTTTGGCGCTCACTCGCGTGAGCGGATATAACGCGCATATCCAAACATTTCAGTATGGAACGAGACTCAGACATGCATGTCATGATGGCATGGTGTCCACGGTTTTGCAAGGAGTCTTAAAAGGATTTAGCTCCCGGTTTAAATGGAGAACAAGGTATGGTTAGACTTCCTGTTATCTGTATGATTTTGTTTTGATTTTTTTTCTTTGTGTCAAACTTACTTGTTGGTTGTTGCTTTGTATGATGTTTTGTGTATGTTTATTAATTTTGGTGTTTTGTTTTCTTTTGTACAAGCTCTTACGTTGATTCTCAACGTGTCATGATGATGTAAAGCGTCTTATGGCGTTTGACGGTGCTTTTATCTGTGACGACGGACCTTGAAATAAAGTGTGGGAATCATCAGTCGAAGAGTCGAAACCTTATTGAGCCGGGCAGTTAAACCCGCTGATAGTCTGCTTTCAAATGCTGTCGTTCATTTTTGTTGGAACACTTTCTGAGTGCCAAAGGTTTCTATTTATAGCAAGTTTTACAAGTGTTAAAGCTGCAGTCCGTAGCTTTTTTGGGTTAAAAATGATCCAAAATAAATGTTTGAGCAAGTACATCCAGCCAGTGTTCAAAACTATCTGCTTGTCTTAGCTCGATTCAAAACGGTAAGCTTGTAATAATGTTTAATTCCAGTGGTACTGGTGGATTTCCGTGGGAAATTCAAGCATGTCTTTGCGTCATTACGTCACATCTGTACACATAAAGAAGAGTCTCGGCTAGTCGGCTATATTGCGTGTGAGGATGTTGGAGGTGGAGATGTATGGCCTTTTCTCACAGCACTTGATACAATTAAACTTATCAATTTGATGGCGGATCCAGAAAGGTTCAAACGACAATCACCAGTGACGACTGGAGATTCACCCGAAGTAAAATGCTAAAGACTTCGGAGTGGCTACAGAAAAAAAGAGACTGCAACCGGCCGGGCCATGCGAAAACGAGGATAAATATCGAAAGGGCATTAAATGTATCACGCAATGCTGATGTTGTTAACGTTAACAATTTGAGAACAAAGTATAATTTGCACGGCTTTACGTGATAAAGCGATCGTTAGATTTAATCAGCGCGATTTACTGCAATGCTTTTTTCCCCTTAGTTGGTCAGAACAAAAGTGGATGTTCAGATGACATTTTTCAGTGAAAAATTCTTATGTTGCTCATACTTCCAAAAAGTATAATCTGTGATTCTGAATGACAGTATCCACACCGGCGCGGCGACTGACAGCCGCACATTCTCCTCAGAACACCGGATTCATCCGCGCGGTGCCGTGCCGAAGCACAACTCACGTAAAGTTGATAACTCCGCGAATAACTGCAATTGCATATTTTGAACAGAGATGGCGACAAAGAGGAAAAACTGCGGACTGCAGCTTTAAGCATTGTAGCCAATCACAATCTGTTGAGCACGTGAACTCAATGGCCCGTCAGAGGTGCTAGTCAGTGAGTTAGCCAGAATCTGCTTAACGCTGCTGAAAACGCACAAGGTTTTGAGTTGCGCAGTTGCGTATCCTTTAATCATAACCAGCAAAGTGTAAATATGATGTAAATAAGAGATTCACTGTAGCCTACAATTAATACAGAAGTTTATTATAATGGGAGTTTTCGCGAGAGTGCAGAATTCAGTGAGCTTGCGCTTTAGAGATTGACAGTCTTATGGTACAATGATAGCCTGGCAAGCCAGACTTATATCAAGATGTTTAGTCTGGCAACTCTCCATAGACGCGGCTCAATCCGAGGGGCGGGATAAACGGTTGTCTCTCAAAATCCCTCTGCACGCAATAGGATAGCGCTACAACCAACCAGAGCAACGAAGAAGGTGACGTAGTCAGAGCGGCAAAGATCCGGTCCAGCAAAACTCCGAACACTTCTTCCTTTTTTAATAATAACTTAAGTGCCGTTCTTTGCTCTTTTCTTAAAGAAAAACTTAACTCCAAGTCCTCCAGAGTCGCGGCCAAAGCCGAATCGAAAGACCGCTGTTCTCCATCCGCAGCCGCCATTCTTTGTTTTCAAGTGGCAGCCGTCGCAACACCGCCTACTCTATACACAACGTGATTGGCCTGACCCAATTTAGGTTTTTGCAGCTAGAAGGTCTATGGAGAGTTGCTAGACTGCCCTGGCTGTAAAATACATTTTGCTGCCGCTAGGGTGCGTCTAGATTTATAGGCTAGAACAATGATGTACTAAAAACTGAAACGTTTCCTTTTGCATTTTTCGCATGCAGACGACAACGTTATCAAAACAATTCCCCGTTCACACGGCTCTGCGAAAACTATTAAAAAACACTGTGTTCTGCTGCCAGGCCAGTAGTTGGCGAAGTCACTTTGTAAAAAAGCACTACTTGCCTATAGACTGAACATGTAAAACCTACGCGCATGATGTCACCGATTTCACAAATTTGTGTTTTAGTAGTTTACACGGAGACGATATGGTATTGTTTTCGAAAACTTGCACTTTGAATCCCGTTTTTAAAAGTTTGCGTTTTCACAGCGGTGTTGTGTAAACGGCCCCTAAGTGATTATAAAGGGAGGGCTCTTCTCTTGCTTTGTTTATTACCCATTCACAATCTAAATACAAGTTTAGTACAAGTTTCTACTATAGTTGCTACACTGCAAAGTTTCTGGATTGAATTGGAATCCGCGATGATTGACACTGATAACCAACAGTCGAGTACCATTCAACAGTTTTTGCTCTGGTACCAAAATTGGTATGAAGAACCGTGAAATTTTACTGGTATTGGTACAGACAAAATTTTGGTATCGTGACAACCCTATAGCTACTTCTGACAGAAATTATCTTTTTTTTTTCCCTATAGGGGCCACTTAAAGGGTTCCTGGAAGCTCTGGGGAGACTGCAACAGAAATTCTATGCCAAAGGTCAGCGCTTGGACTGTCCCATCCGCACCTATTTGGTGACCGCTCGCAGTGCAGCCAGTTCAGGCACCCGGGCCCTCAAGACGCTGCGTTCATGGGGCCTGGAGACAGACGAGGCTCTCTTCCTAGCAGGAGCCCCTAAAGGCCCCATGCTGGAAAAGATCAGACCTCACATCTTCTTCGATGATCAAATGTTCCACGTGGAGGGAGCGGCAGAACTGGGAACTGTGGCGGCTCATGTTCCCTATGGGATTGCCCAGAGGTTTCCATCAAAGACAGGGAAGGAAGTAAAAAAAGACTTCTCAGCTAAGCAGCTAGTGTGAACACTGGTCTATCAAGGGATTTATTTAAGCAAAGCCTTTAGTATGTTTTACTTTGTAATTGGTCTAATTGATATGGACTATGTGAGTTTTGCTTTTTCCATCTTCCATGGACCAGTTTGTCTTTGACAGACCATCTGCACTGAACACCATAGTTCTGAGGTTGTTCACTTGCTTGTAGCAAGCCATAAATAAACAGAGAAAGAAACTGTTATGGGATATAAGTGGTATTTTACCGTTTTCTGTTCTAATGTAAAAGTACATGTTATTAAATTTATTAAGCCACAGTGTAACTTATCTGAAGCTAAAATGCACTAAATGCTGTGTTGGATATCATAAATATCACCTTTAACACTTCTAGCCATACATATTTTCGGCTATTATATTGCAATCGCCATGTTTTGAATGTTCACCATAAAGGGCTGTTTTACTCTGTTTAGCCTCTATCCGTGCATATCCATTTTGCAGTGTTTTGATTCATCAGTGTTATCATGTACAAATTTGGCTTAGGTTTTGCTGTTGTTGTTATCTCTAAAGTGTGTGGTGATAACATGTTACTCAGGGCATGCTCAAGTCAATAATTGCACTGAATCCCATAATAAACAGTGAAGAGGAAATGTATATGTTGAAAAATAGACAATGTTTATTTCTTGCAGTTCAGACTATTTAACCCCTTATTGCCACAGTCTTGTTAGCGGGATACTTGGCCCTCTTTAATTTATTGCCTTTTTTTTAATCACATATTTTAGTTATCGTAAATTAGGTAGCTATCAATCGAAAACTTAACTCAAAATTCCTCGGACATTGCGTTAACATGTAAACGGTAGGCCTAATTTAAAACCTTAGCGGGGTCCTCCCCTAGTTGGTGGTGTCATGTTTCATATTTCTAATCTTGACAAAACTCATATCGTTGGAAAGGTCTGAGACTCAATGTTGTATATTTGGCGACTGTTTTGTGATAGAAGTGATATTGTGACAGAAATTATTTCATCAGTGGAGAAAACGTCAAGTTCCTCGGTGGGTATTTTCGGCGCGGAAACAAAATTTCACATGAACTTAAATTTTTTCAAATTTGGAAAACAACGGTAGATGATAAAACAAGAATGCCGCCCTCTTTACCCTACTGGGGGAATAAAATGCTAAAAGCCAGCCGGTTGCCAGCTGGTTTTAGCTGGTCTCCCAGCTTTGATAATTTCCTTCTTTAAAGTTCTTCAAATTTGAGGGCAATAAGCAATACAAAAATCACTAAGCATATTTGTAAACATATAGTATGTAAATATAGGATTAAAAATCTCCGTACAGTTACCATGGTAACTTTAAGGTCCTGTTCTGTTGGACTTTTAACCTATGCTTTTAACTCGCGTCCAGCTGGTTAATGTTTCACCCACTTTAAATATTACGACTAACTTCTTGGTCGTGCTTAGTTTAGTTCATGTATATAGGAGGTTTGTATATGATAAATAGTAAGGTAATAATAATAGCAAGTACGCAGTCTGTGTTTAGGAATGTGGTCACATGATTAACGTTAGTGTCATATGACTTTGATGAGAGAGGGAATGAGAGCGAGAGAAGAAATCTTCATTAGTTCCCAATATTACACTGTTTTACTAATGCTGTCGTCTACCGTGATGAATGCAGATGGATAAACAGATGTGGGGACCCCTGAAGTAAATCGCTGGATCATGGAGCGTTTGGGGGCTTTGTTTGTTCTCGTCACCGCTTGTGTTTTGGGTGAGTTTCCAAGTCAACAGAACATCGGAGACTTTTCTAATGCTTTCACAACTCATTTTATTATTTAGGTTTTATTATTTAGATCATATTTAAAAACATACAATAGAATATTTAAATTTTTTCTCTTGTTGAACGCCAACATTTCGTTTTGTGAATGTTTGATTATTATTGAATGTCAGATATTCTCTCTGTATCTAAGTTAACGTTACTAGTTCTATCTATCTATCTATCTATCTATCTATCTATCTATCTATCTATCTATCTATCTATCTATCTATCTATCTATCTATCTATCTATTTTATTAACCCAATTGTTAATAATAAAAATAGATTTACATGTATAAATGGGAATCGTGTTTGTGTCTTGACCTTTTAAAAGTAATTTTACAACATTTTTACCTATTGCAACATATTAACCAGAGGTTTCACCATTTTTAACTTTTGTAAATAAATTTACCAGAGGTGGTGGAGCATCAGTTTTTCAATACAGAGACAACTTTAGTTTGAGGGGTTTTACCAACAACATTCATTGTGAAATCTAACAGGCCTTAAGCTAACAATATGTCCAAATCTTTTGGCCAAAAACTATAACTCTGCTGTTTAGTAAACAAAGACTGTACTTGGTTTATTGGCATTATGGCGTGACGGTTTTCTCTAGTGTGACATTTTTATGTTTTTATGACCCCTGATTCATTCACTTGTGTGTTTTAAAGAATGTGTTAAAATAAGAATGTGTTAAAATGAGCTGAAAAGAAACATGTTAGCAAGAGTCAAGTAAAACTTGTTTTTCAGAGTCTCTAGTTGTAAAGGCTTGGAAAAGAACAAACAGAGGAATGGTTCCTGGGTCCCTCACTTAGTATTTCTGGAGTGAAATCAAGTCATATGACCGGCGTCCCCTCACAATAATTGTGTTTCTTCAGTGGGAGCTTGTGTCGCTGAGGGTGACCGGCCTCATGGCAAATATGATTACGCTCACAATAAGGACTCTGTTTGCCTTTTTGCTGATGGTTAACAAGCATGTTGTGCCATTTACAGTTTACACCAACAGACAATAAAAAAAAACACACACACACACACAGTCGAAGGAATGTGAGTGTGATTCATGTGATGCCGTTACAATAAACCTTTAAACCAACTTTGTCAAAAGGTTAAGCAGTATTGAGCCAATATAAGCCAGAAATGTATTATTTGTGACTTTTATTTTGCTTTATAAGATATGTATTATATACTTAAAGGGTTAGTTCATCCAAAAATGTATTTACTCACCCTTATGTCGTTCCAAACCCGTAAGACTTCTTTCATCTTCGGAACACAAATCAAGATATTATTGATGAAACCTGAGAGATTTCTGTCCCTCCATTCACAGTCTATGTAACTACCAGAAAGTAGAATTGGACGATTGCAATTTTCTTGGGCGATTCTGATTTTTTTGTAATTGTGACCAGCCAATTTTCCGATGGCAGATTCCGATTTTCTTTCAAAGAACTGTAATTGACAGCAGCATACACAAAGAAAATTCTACTTTTCTTCAATGCAAAGTTTTATTTTCGTAAATAAACTCAAGTAAAAAGTAATAAAATAAGAACAAATAAACAAATTGCAAAACAACAGCACAAATAAATGCAATAGAGTAAAGAGAGATATGAAATAAACATGGCGTTAATTTTTTCAGGTGGGTATACAGTATATTCAGGGAAGAAATACTACAGAACTTAAAGTAATCAAATGTAAAATAACATTAGATAGTCTTCATTGTTAATTAATGCTTACAATTACAGGTCCAAAAATTATTCAGTCAAGACCAGAGTGATTTCTCTTTGTTTTTTGTTCTTTGATTAACATTAGAGACTGCAACATTTTTTTATTAACACGACAAAAATATCTTCATGTGATGTCAGGTGCACGGAGGTATGAAATAATACATACAATGATAGACATGGTATAATTTTATGATCCTCCTACGCCTTCCACTGACGATATATATACATACAACACATTTAAACCACTTAACTTAGTGATTGCTATCAGGATGAGAAGAAACTTTCAACCAGCATAACAAAAAATGTTTCTGGAACAAATCGCCTATCCTGCCTTTAAAAGCCTTTTAATTGTGCGTTTAAGAGCATTCTGTCATGTGATTTATCTGAAGCCAGTTTTTGGTGTGTCGTTGTGTAGGAGTGGTGATGAGTCAGACAACACTGAGTCCTGCTGTGACGATCACCACAGTCAGTGCAAACGTGACCACTGCGTCTCCCAGCTGCTCCTCGCTCAACACCTCCTCCTGCACGGCCTGCGCTCCTGGCTCTTATTACGATAACGGTGGGCTCATGTGCATTCAGTGCTGATTTAAAGTGTTCCCTCCTCACATGTTGAAGCTGACACATGCTGTGTTCTCAGAAACTCTGCTGTGTTCTTGCTGTCCTGATGTGGGCCTGTGTGTGTTACCCGGAGCCTGTCTTCTCTGCGTCCAGGGCTTCTATCAGCCTCTCGCAGGACAGCAGGGTTGTCTGCCTTGTTCATCTGGGTTTTATAGCAAGTGAGAGGAAAAAGTATAATGTTGTTTGTTTATTCTTTCCATGCCAAGGCTCTAATAATGTTTTTTTCTCCATTAGTTCCACAGGAAGCCCCGTCTGCCAGGCATGCCCTACTGGTTCCTTCAGCAATAACACTGGCTCCGTCTCCTGCGGGGCCTGCGCACCAGGTACAAGTGATGTGTGCAAGTACAGGTGAAACTGGAAAAATTTGAATATGGTGCAAAAGTTCATTTATTTCAGTAATTCAACTTAAAAGGTGAAACTAATATTTTATATAGACTCATTACATGCAAAGTGAGATATTTCAAGCCTTTATTTGTTATAATTTTGATGATTATGGATTACAGCTTATGAAAACCTTTTCACAATATTCTAATTTTGAATTTGGGGTTTTCATAAGCCATAATCATCAAAATTATAACAAATAAAGGCTTGAAATATCTCACTTTGCATGTAATGAGTCTATATAATATATTAGTTTCACCTGTTAAGTTGAATTACTGAAATAAATGAATTTTTGCACCATATTCTCATTTTTCGAGTTTCACCTGTATTTGTTGTTTTTCTATATAAATCAATTGACATATAGAGGGGTGGGGAAAAAAACAGTTACTACATAGCGAAATATAAAGGGAAAACATGTTATCTATAATATATTTTTTATCATTATATTTTATAGAATATCATTAGAAATGATTTTGTTTTTGTTATTATATTAAATATATATATTCATTATTTAATAAAAATTCTAGTGTCTTAAATAAGATATGGGCAGATAATGTACTTTTCTGTTTATAAAACATGTATGAGACAAAAAATTCAAACATTTATTAAGCATTTAATAAAAATGGAAAAGGCTAAATTTTTTTTTTTTTTTTTTTTTGCTTTAGGTTTCTACACCTCTTTGCAAAATTCAACATTGTGTAACCCCTGTCCACAAGGCACGTACTGCAAGTAAGTTCCCTTTCTGAACATTGCACCATAAAATGTACGGTATGTCTCAGGCTTTTAGTAATATAAACTGCCCAGCCCCAAAAAAAAGCGCTTTAATAGGCAAAAACTTAAGAGTCTATCATTGGATCATTATTGCAGTGATTATTATTTTTCTTGCACGTTATATGTTTGGCAACAGTTCTTCTAACCCTAATTGATGGAGTGTGTAGCTTTTCATTTTTTAAACAACCATGTATGAAGACACATCATGGCCATTTTCCAGGATGACAATGTAAATATGCATCAGGCTCAGATTGTGAAAAAAATGGTTGTGAGGAGCATGAAGAATAATTTTCACACATGAATCGGCTCCTCTGAGTCCAGACCTTACTTTAATTCACTTAAAGTCTTTGGGATGTGCTGGAGGAGACTTTACAGAGTGCTGGACTCTTGCATTGTCAATATAAGATATTGACCAAAATTGATGCACCTCTTGATGGAAATAAATGTTGTGCCATAAGATGGTTATAATTTGTTGTAGAGTATTTTTTTCATTGTTACAGTTCTCCCCTTCTCCCTTTCTGATAGTTCCTCCAGTTGTTCCCAATGCCGGATCTGTCCTGCAGGCTCAGAGGCTCTACAGATCGCTGCCAAAGACTGTACGCCCTGTCGTCCAGGTATCTTCTTTTAGCCGTGTTGCTTACTCAAATGATATGAAAGCTTTAGTGATATTAAATTTGGAGATAGGTCATCCGCATGACAAAAGCTACTCGGAAAACATGATGAAATCGGATTTGGTGTAGATCAGTACATGAATAAAGGTTTTTGTTGAACCAGTAAATCAGTATTTCCCCAGTACACTTATGAAACTCGAACGATGTCAATATTTTTTGACAGGAATGCACAAGCCTTCCCATCAAACCATGTGTCAGATTTGCAGCAGTGGTTTCTATCAGGTCCGCGGGGGCCAGGAGAACTGTGACCTGTGTCCTGAAAACCATTACTGCCCTGTGAGTGATTACTTCCTTAAACACACACACACACAAACACAATCTTTACTGTTACCAATGGACTTGTTCCTCTTGCTTGAACACAAAGATGTTACTGTAGAGACTGTAGATTTTTACTTCCTTGTTTATCTAAGAAAATGACCAACATAATGTCAATATTATATGTCATGTAATAGAGTCCTGATGTAAATCCGATCGAATGTCCCACTGATGCGTTCTGTCCCGAGGGCAGCACGGCCCCTGGTTACTGCATGGAGACCTTCTTCAGAAAGGTTGGGGAGACGTGTGAACTTGCTCCTGTTACCATTGCACTGCTTGTTATTGGAGGAGGAGGTATGAACATTCACATCACATCGTCTCTCAAGTGAACTTTTGTTCCCCAACCAAAATGTGAAAAATGTCTATTTGTTATTACAGTTATTAGGTTTTAGTTCCGCCCCCTTGTTTGCACTTAAGGTCACATTTGCAAAATTTCCACAGAGTTAAAAAAGTCATAAAGTGATTTATGAAGCTCAGTTCACACAGAAGTCACTTTCAAACCAAGCAGTTTTCTGTTGTTCAATGCAGAAAATCCATTAAAAACTTGAAATGTTTCTCTCATTCGCAAAATTCTCTACTGTGTGGATTCCCATTGAAATGACTGGGTTTTGCCCATGAAAATTCAACGAACAACCACAAGTACATGTGACCGCATCTTTACTAGGTCACACAAATTAAAGCTACTAACATTATTATTGTATTTATTAATCGGTCAGGAATAGGATTGGTCCGTAACATTTTTATGACGATGCTTAGTTAGTAGAGCTGCACGATTAATTCCTATGACAATGATTCGCCTGTCTATGAAAGTATGATCACAATGAACATTCACCGAGAGCAGTTGTCATGTATAGATATGAAATGGCTTCACAAACTGTCTTTTGAACATCACAGTATGGTTGTGTCTGTTACAAATATTCAAATGATCACAGAAGTATTGGAATAAAAGGTTATAGTTTAAACACTGATGTCTAGTAAAGGTAGCGTTCAAAATAGAGACTGTCAATTACATCATTACACCAGTAGATGGCGAAAAGTGACTGTTAAAACATGTATTACCGGTAGTCATTGAATCATTAATTCAAGAGATTCGTTCTAAAACACTGATTAATCCAGTAAAGAAACAAGTGAGCTATTTATGCATGAGTCATTGAAATATTTAATAATTCATTCAGATTAATTAAACAATTTAAATGGACTGCAGCAATTAACATTTTGTCAGAACCTCTAGTAAATGACATGTTATTTTGTTTAGTTGTCTGATCAGAATCATGATCTCTATTTGAAGCAAAAAAAAAATCATGATTTTCACTTTATTCAGAATCGTGCAGCTCTAGTGCTTAAAGGTACAATATGTAGGATTTTTGCAGTAAAATATCCAAAAACCACTAGGCCAATGGGTTAGTTGAAGTTGACTCGCGTTGCGTGTGGCGCTGGTATAGGCTACGTCTCTCATTAGCAATCGCGCCCTGCTTCATACCACAGTCATGTTAAAAACATCAATGTATTCACTCATCCATAAAAGATCCACCAGCTTGACGACAAGATCCATAATTCCGCGTAATGCTTTGCGTCATCAATATACGCCTTTGTTATTGTAAGAGGTTAGCGACATCTGGCGGCAAAAAAATCCTACATATTGTACCTTTAAGGTCAGTTGTTGCACACTCATCTAATTCTTCTCCTCTACAGTGGGTCTTCTCTTCATCATTGTTTTGGTCCTGCGGAGGAGAAGAGATAATGACAGTGAGCTGTCCCTCGCCCGAACACCCCTCTTGCGTAAAGACAGGCCACCGGGTCGCTTCTACGGAATCCCGTGCGATGCGGAGCCTGTTTACGCAGGCTGGTGACATTAGCACGTACATTTCCAGCTGCACATATTTTGTCTAAATATTTCTATTAGAACTTTTATTTGACTGTTCTAAGCTTAAAAATGGTAAGATACTATTAAATATTTATGAATGGAGACGCACTTTTTCTGAATTCCATTTTTAAACCCGTTTACTACTGACCATGTTATGAAGTTACATGTTTATAGATTTGATTCTGACTGTTTTTCGAGTCTGAAGAGTAAACCATTCAGTATTTCTTTTGTTTAATTTTGCACCAGATATTAAGTTAAGCCATGGCACTGAAAGAATTTTGGACTATGTTGTTGGATTAAGCTTATTTTGTTCACATGTGTTTTTTTGTTTTGTTGGTACCACTACATTTGACTACCTGGGGTCCTCGAGGTACATTTATATTTCATGTATGTGATGTTAGATATTACTTTTTAAAAATAAAATTTGGACAATTTCCAATGTTGTATACTGGAATAAACAGCTTTTCACAACTTTGATATAAAAATGTAGTGTCTCTATGCAAGTTTGATGGTTGATTTTTGAAACTTCCCTTCAGAAATCCCCAACCGGTACTTTCATTATCTGACCAGTCATATAACAAAAATAAAGAAACATTATAAAATCCTCTTCAGAAAGAGAGATTAGATTAACCAACTTTTTACTTCCGGAACATCATGTAGTTCTCAGTGGCGTTTCTTTCCTGAAAATATGATTTATCTTTTTTTTTTTTTTTATGTTTTATTTCCATCAAATAGCATACAAGGGTAATAACCTTTATATTACATCAGAAGAAAACATCACATGCGCAATACAATAAAAATCACAGAAAAAGAAAGGAAAGGGACAAAAAAAAAGAACAGAGAAGGTACATATCTATATATTGTTGAAGAAGCGTAAATAGATACTTTTCATATGAAAACGTTAAATGAAGAGCTTATAGCAGTTTTTTTTAATAGCTTTGCTATTTTTAGATTTTAAATATCAGTGTTATCATTATTATTAATTATTTGTTTAAACAAAGCCAGCATCCTTTGCTTCATAATTTTCTATATCTAGTGTTTAGCGTAATTAAAAGAGGGGACAAACTTGATTTATTTATTGTTATATTTGCTTTCTATGAATCAATTTTAGTTGGTTTTGGTTAGAAGTTCCTACTCCGTGTATTCTCGCAGCGCGTTCTTTTTGTCCAAACCGTCCACTGTAGTTGATGCGTCAGTGGGGATCAAGATGGCGGCCACCTTGACGAGAGGTCTGTCAGGTATGAAATGTGCATATTACATTTTGTGAATGTCACAAATACATTGCTGGAACGAAAACGAGTTTCTATGGACTCTTAAAGTTGGTGTGCATTGGAATACAGGACTAACCGGTTTCTATGTCTGCCACAATGTGGGAAGAGACCGTTTGCACACTAGACTGGATTTTTTTTTAAAGATATAAATATAAAGGATTTAATATAATCCTATATATAGGATATATAGGTATATAAAGGATTTTGGATATAAAGTTTATCTTATATTATGAAACGTGAACGTTTTTTTTTTACAAATACAACGTATTTTTGTTTACATTGACGTTATATTATTGTGGTAGCATGTGAAGAATGTCATACTGCTTTAAAATCTTTCATAAGACAACGCTAAACCCCCATCCTTACGAAAACTAACCATGTTTTTATTATAGTAAAAGTAGTAACCACCATGTTTGGTTTGGCGGATTGGTTACAACAACAGTTTGACTACAAACACCATGGCTAAACTATGGTTAGTGTAGCAAACCCATGGTTAATTTGTGGTGACCATGGTATAATTATAGTAACCAAGTTTTTTTTTTTTTTTGTAGTACAACGATTGTGAATTTGTGGTTACCATGTTTTAACTATGTGTTTTCTGTTTTGTTTTATTAGTAGTAATTTTCATAAGGGTTATTTTTGCCAGTATAGATGTGGCTGTAATCTGTTAACTATCGTTGTTTCTCCTCTGATCAGGTCTGCTGAGACCCTTGACAGTTTTAGGCAGAGACTGTCTCACGCCTGCTGTCAGACTCTCTCAGACCGCTCGCTTCTCAGCTGTAGTGCAGAGACATGTGTGTGGACCAGGACCACTGCTTCCGGGTCACACTGCTCCCGCACAACACACTGGCCTGCTGAGTCGGTAAGACATTGCCTGTAGAACTACACATTTGTCAGTCTGTCTGTTGGCTGTCAATGTTTTTATCATTCATCAGCTAGAAAAAAATAATAATTCAACAATATCGTTCCCTTGTGTCGTCATCGTTATAGCTGTGTCCTTCCCTATTCTCATAGAAGAATGATTATTACAACTTTATTGTTAAAGTTATCATCCTTTGTCGTGAATGGGCCTTTAGAAGGATTTTCCCCCAGAGGCCTGTTGCATGAAGCTAGTTGAACAAACTCTGAGTTTCAGGGTAAGTTTACAGTTGACAAAACCATACAAATCCAACCTGGTTTGGATCAGGTTCAGCGGGCTCACAACGCTCAGTATAAACGTTCCCATTTGTCCCTTGTCAATTTTTATTTTTAAGGCCATACTTTGTAAACTGCCTCCTTACTTATGCTCTCTTCTGACTCTTAAAGTCACTACCAGGAAATGTAATCTTAGATCATATGGGCAAATCATGTAAAATCTGTTTTTGGTGAAAGTGCCTTTAAAGCTTTTGCACCTTTTTCCTGGTATAAATTGCAGAATCAGCTCAAATTTGACTATTTACCGTCAATGACACAATTTAAAATGAGGATAAAGGACTATTTGAGTACTAAATGCACATGTGCTGGTACTGAGCGCTGCTGGTGATTATGTTGAGATTATGTTAAATTGCCAAAATGTCTTTTTCTGTTAAATGTTTGTATATGTATTTTGTAATATGGAACTATTATTCTGCTGTCTTGGCCAGGACTCCCTTGAAAAAGAGATTCTGAATCTCAATGGGATTATTTCCTGGTAAAATTAAGGTAAATAAAAAAAAAATCTAGAGTTTGTGTTTAAAGGGATAGTTCACCCAAAAGTTAAAATTTTGGTATTATTTACTCACCATCATGTCGTTCCAAACCCGTACACTTTTGTTCATCATCGGAACACAAATGAAGATATGTTTGATGAAATCTGAGAGTTTTCTGTCTCTCCATTGACAGCTACGCAACTGACACTTTCAAGCCCCAGAAAGACATCATTAAAGTAATCCATGTGACTCCAGTGGTTTAACCTCGCTTTTACCACAATTTACCACTTTATTTACAAAATATTAATCTCCGACGTGGACAAGTGACGGTTCATATTGAATCATTCACTGAACCGATTCGTTCTACAACTCTGATTCAATTAAACAAGAAAACAAACTTTTTCTGTCTTTGTTCTGGGATAAACACGTTTGATTCTGCTTTTACTTCGTTAGGAACCATTTTTGTTGAAGGAGAAAACAATGAAACAAAAGTCAACATGAAATCAAAAGGGACAATACATATTTTTTTATGGAATATTGCAGTCTGTTGTGCAGCTTGATGTTGCAGACTGGTATTTGTTGTATTTTTGTCAATCATAAACACACTGGTTTATATAGCTTTAATAGTTTCATCATTTGTTTAGAAACTATTCACCATTTATACTTCCAGTTATGTACCAATAGCATCAAATGAATCGGAGGTCTCACATATTCTCATGAAATTGGCTTACTTGTGTTAAAAAACAAGGTGGATAAAAGCAATTTCACACAAGCTTCAGAGATTTATCTAAAGCTTTTTCCCCAAGGTTTGATTATATATTTCAAAGCTTTATCTGCCTGTCTAGTTTCATGTTTTGACTGAAGATTTGCTCTTTTTGTAACGATGAGGTTTTGTTTTCTGCAGCGTAACTCCCCTCATCCCTTCATTGGTGCTCCAGCCAGTCAGGACCTTAACTTACTACAGTCTGAGGAAAGGCAAGAGGAAGTCTGTGAAGTCGGTGGTTCAAAGGTTTCTCAGGCTCCACTGTGGCCTGTGGGTGAGGAGAAAGGTAAAGCACGCTCACATATTGTTCAGAGCTGTCCCGTCATACAATTCTTTGGCCTCATGTTGGAAATCAGGGCTGTTATTTAAATAACCTAACACTTTGAAACTTGTTCTTTGTGTGATAAATCATCCTGTTGTTTTTTTTAGGCTGGATATAAGAAAAAGCTGTGGAAAAAGTCAGCAGTCCGGAAGAAGCGGCTGAGAGAACATGTGTTCTGTAATAAAACTCAGTGTAAATTGCTGGACAAAATGACAACATCCTTTTGGAAGAGAAGGAACTGGTATCTCAACGACCCGTACCAGAAGTACCATGATAGAGTGAACCTGAAGATGTAAAACCCTCCTAACCTTATTCTGATCAGTTTTCAAGCCAATAAAGATGTCAGATACGTGCATCTGTATTTCTGTTGTGAAGCGTGTGTGTGAATTCACGGTTGAAACAATTGAGGATTCATCATGTGTAAATGCATCTAAATAAATTATTTCTATTGTGTACATTTCTAAAATTATTTATTTGAAAAATTTGCATCCCTACAATGGGTGGATACGTTTTTGCATATATATACATATATATATATATATTAACTGGTCTGTAAGTTGATTAGCTGATTTAAAAAAAAATTAATAAAAATTCAAACAAAAATGAGATGGCAGAAAATATTTTTTCAATGCTTTTGCGCTCTCTCAAAAGTTCCCCTGAGAATCTTTGCGTTCACTTGCAAATAACACAAAAGTTTTTGAGCGAATGCGAAGTTTCTCGGGGAAACGCAAACGTTTTGTGAGGGAATGCAAAAGCATTGAAATATATTTTTTCCTCCATCATATTTTTCCACCGCTATGTCCTTTTAGAGGCTCTGTAGAAACTTAATCAATTGATAATTAATATTAATAATTAACATAATTATTATTTTTTGTGATTTAAATGGTTATTTTGTCTTATGTGTCTGTTCAGTCCCAAAAATTTAGCCAGTGAATAAGTGGCTGATTTAGTTTCATTAGTGATTATTTTAATCATATTTATATATGTAATCATATTGATTATATATTTAATGTTAAAAATATAATGAATTAATATTTATTTGTTATTATTTACACCAGATCAGGAAATAAAAGTAAATCTTGTATTTTGCAGATTAAATAACCAGGACACAGGGTTTCACATTCACCTTTTAATTTCTGAATGCCGATACATATTGAGGTTTTTTAAAACAGAGATTTCACTCTTTTACATCAACTTCTGTCTTTTTCACTCAAGATTTATTCAATAAAGGACTTGAACAATGACATACAGTATATTCTGGCCTGCCAGACATGACAGCTGTGGAATATATATGGAGATGCTGTTGCAAGCCGTTATGTTTTTTTTAAGAGGACGGTGAAAAGACATTTAGTCTCCTACTCTGAACAAGCTGGCACAAACAACTCAAAAACACATGATATTATTTCAGCTTCAAATGGGTTTTAACAGACAGCCAGGACTTTAATAGTCTTTAAAGGCACAGCCTCTACTTAAGTCCCTGAATTTAAAAACATATCTTCGTTTGACACGATTAAGCACGGATGTGTAATGTCTTAATTTCATTTTCGAAATTGCTTAAAGCGGAGAGTAGTCGACGAGATTCATATTTAACAAAAGAAATTTGACAGAAAGTACGGAGCCCCGAAAGGGACATGGTAATGGAAATATATACGAGATGGGAGGAAGAAAATAGCTAGCGAACACAAAGATTCTCGGCAGAACGCAAAACATTTATATTGATAATTTTTTCTCCCATCTCATATATTTTTCCCATTACCATATGTCCCTTTAGGGGCTCCATAATACAAAAATGGTTTAAGTTAATACTTTATATTATCATATTATGTTCATATTATCATATTACGTTCACTTCAGACATAACCGATTATGTTTATGTAAATACTTGCCAAAACGGCTATTTAACCATAATTTTGTGTGTATTTGTCCGTACAAGCGCGGAAGAGAATTTAATATAGTCGTGAGCTCTCTTTCGTATCGTCACACTTTTGCTCTTCTCTTTATCCTATAGACGTTTACATTTTTTTAACGTTTTATGAGACATGCAGCAAATGTATGCCAACTTATGTCCAGCCGGGTAGATCAGCATGTTAAAATTCAAATGTGCGCATCTGTGGACATCAGTTCTGACTGGATCTCTTCCCAAATCGTCCCTGCCTAACACTTTCATCTCGTTTTCATTTGTTGATGAAAATGTCAATAGATTTTTAACATAGTTTTTGTCATTCAAAAGTGTTTTTTATTAAGTTATCGTCTCGTTTTCATCAGTGAAAAAATCTCGCTGACAAAATTAAAAGGATAGTTCACCCAAAAATTAAAATTCTGTCATAATTTACTCAACCTCAAGTTGTTCCAAACCTGTATGAGTTTCTTTCTTCTGCTGAACACAAAATACATTTGGAAGAATATGGGTAAGAAAACAGTTATTGGACCCCATTGACTTCCATAGGGAGCCCATCAACTGTTACAAACGTTCTCTTCAAAATATCTTCTTTTGTGTTCAGCAGAAAAAAATGAATTCATGCAAGTTTGGAACAACTTGAGGTTGAGTAAATTATGACAGAATTTTAATTTTTGGGTGAACTATCCCTTTAACACTGCTTCATAAATAGCTATTCTGTATATTTTCCTACTGAATGATAGAAGAGCTAAATCAACAACTACACTGCTCTTCACATGGTATGCGATTTCAAAGTTTGTGCCTTTAATGACCTGAATATTTAAAGAAGCAACAGTCAGCTGTTTTTATATCTGCTGTAAAAGGCCAAATATGGTTCAGAGCACTTTAAAATCATACCCATCTCATTGAGGAAAAAATGCTGCATTTTAATCTTGCTGTAAAAACTGGAAACACAAAGCCAACAAAAAGAACGGCACCCAACCTTTTTTTTAGTTTGCACTGTAGATAATTTCACAATTAAAATTGTGACAAAATGACAAACTGTTCCTGAGGCAGATTTTTTTTTTTTTAGTGAAGTTTGATATAACCATTTGAACAGCTACAAGATCTCAAATACATGAAACCTTGAATTTGATAAAGCATGTTTAAGAGATTAGGATTGTCATCATTTTCACAGTATATAAAACATCTTTCTAAACAGAATGTTCTGAGATCCATTGCTGTTCTCTATGCTTTTCTTTTAAAGTTGACACACTGCTGCCCCCTCCATGATATAGAGATGTACAGCTCTAAGTGATTGTGACTGTGATCGGGAATGATACGACAAACTGTGAGTTTCTCTGTGATGCATGCTATGCTAGTGTGATTGCACAGTGTTTTTAAACATTTGTTTCTCCCACATATGACTAAATTCCTAAATGCTACAAAAGTAAAACCACTACATGGAGTGAAGGACCCGCTTTGTGTTGTACCAAATCACCACTAATGTCTTCTCAACTCTGATGAGGTACTTTAATACTGAACACGCTCAGAAAGTGGAGGCCAAAAAATGTGAGACACATTCAAATTGTCATTGTTAATACATGCAACATCAAGCAACTGAAGAGGTTTAAGAAGACAACTAAGAGAGAGAGAGAAAAAATGCCATGTTTTGAAAGGTTTCTAAAAGATAAAAAACACTGTACATGCCTAATAATTAAAGTAATGAAGTAAAACAAGAATGTCCATAAACAACTATCAACTTGATTGCCTCATTCGGTCTAGAAAAGCTTTTCTTTTGTGTGTATTTTTAACAAGATGGTTATTGAATAACTATATATATATAGTCAGAGCACAAAAAGTTTATGGCTGAACTATAGAAAGTTTAGCAGAATTGTAAAATCGATTGCACTTTGTCCATCTATTTTAAATCATGTTAGGCGTTGTAATCCTATCCCTTAATTTGGTTCAACTACAAGCTTGTTTTAAAAAGTCCCTCTCAACAGAAGAACACGCTTTTGTTTATAGGCTACATAATATCATGTAATAAATGTTATGTTTGCCAAACACACCAACCATCTCAGTGCAATGCCTTTTTGCTAAGAACTATTATGAAAAGATAGGTTCGGAAACACGTTGCTACCCAGTAGTTGTTGAGTTGGGCCAGAAATGAGTGCAGCCCCCATAAAAAAATAAAGTATGCTCATAAACAATAAGTAATTATGGTTGGGTGACTCCAGACATAAGACCAGTGGGACATGCATGCGTTTGTTTCTCCCAAAATCATACCAAGAAATCAAACAAATAATCTACACTCAAACATTTCATAAATATGTACAAAACAAGTTCAATAACCCTAAAAGAGTCTCGGAGCAGCAGTATGTACACAGATGTGTTGCCTAAATGGATGAGTGTCAAAGATCAGAAGCGAAAGGTTGCACATCGCTTTGGTTACCTCATTACAGAGCAAGGCTGCTTTTCAATATTTGAACATTTTGGCTGCATTCCCTTTCCCCCTCTGCCTTCTCCTGTGGCGTCTCCTCGTGCTGCAGGTTAGACAGCTAAAGCGCTCTCGGAGCATTTGCACAGTCACATGGCTTCAGGCTCTGGAGAAAGGGCGTTCTTTGATCTGGATCGGGTGAAAGGTCTTAGGGATCTAGGAGGAGGCTGAGAGACAGAAGAGATCTGTGAGAGTCAGTCAGAGAGCAATGCACACTTCATGTTTACTGTTCACTAAATAAACACGATCACAAGATCAGGTCAACATGAGTAAGGACATCTGTGATGTGTCAATCCAAGGAAAGACAAACACATCTTTTGGGCGTGCATGACTGAACTTGTGTGCAAAGGTTTTTAGTCAGTTAGCTTAGTCAGGAGTTAAACTGGTCCACCAGCTTTGGTTCATAAAAGTACTAAATGATCGGCACACACATTTTGGCACCATTTAGCAAGTGTACGCAGTGCTTGATGTGAAAAAAAGTGCTGGTATTCTCTGGGATATGCAAATCAGCATCATAAAAAAGAGCTTCCGATAGGGTAGATCGACTCTGCTTGCATTCACGTGATTTGTCGAGATGAGAGAGATATAATTCATGTAGTGTCCCTGGGGAGTGATGATGGGAGAAGCGAAGAATATGCTTCTATGGTTCTATGAATATGCAAATTAGCCCATCACTACCCCTGGCCCTGGGCAGTGTGATGTCATTACTAATCACCCAGACACTGACGCTTTGACTCGGAGTGGAAAAGTACCGGTGTGGATAGATGTATGCTCTATGCTGCGCTAACTATGTACTAACTAAAAAAACACTAAGACCGAGAAATGTTTAAATTCACAATATATAGCTTCGGTTATATAATATTATATGAAACATATAAGTTAAAAGACATTAATGACTCGTTATAACGTAGGTCAAACGACTTCTTTAATTATGTGATTTTGTCTGATTTGTAACCAGGTACTAAAGCGATTACCGGTACCCATTAAACGTGCTTTGAACCAATCGGATTGCTTGGGTCCTTAGGGAGGACCCAATAACTGGGGGGTACTCAACACTTCACCACACCGGCAACATGTGAGAAGTGGTGGTATGCAAGAAAAAGTGAAGGTACGCTAAAGATTTAAAAATTGAAGTGTACGCATATTAAGCATCATTCATCTTTGGAAGCCTATTTCTGCCTCACACCGTGTTTACACCAAACGCAAAGAACGTAATGCGACAAATTCAAATAGAATATATTATAATCAGTGATACTGATACTACTGTCTATACTGGACGCGGCGTAGCGTTACATGTCGAGACACCAACAGCAAGCTGATACTCCGATCTATTTCTGACATACTCCACATGCTTGCACTACTTCCGACTTCAGGACAAATGTATTTGGATCTTTGGCTTGTTCAGAGGAGTTCAGGTGTAGATATGGTGTCAGAATTAAAAAGGTAATTGTGAAGTTTAAAACAAACAAAGTCACGTTGTGAGTTATAAAGTCCAAAAAAGTGTGATTACGAGATTACAAAAAAAAAGTTGTTAGACATTCACAATTACAAGGAAAAATGACTGGATATAGTCACGTTTATAAGAATTTAAGTATTCTTATTCTCGGTTGCAACTGTGAAACAAAGTCGTAATTACAAGAAATAGTCACAATTACAATAAATAAAGCCCCAGTTGTGGGATATAAAATGGCAATTACAAGAAACAGTCTCAATTGTGGGATACAAGTCAAAATTACAAGAATTAAAGTCTAAATTATGTTATAAAAAAGTCACCATAGTAGGAAAGTCGCAATAACAGGAAATAAATCCACAAATACAAGAAATTAAGTCGTAATTGCGAGATCTAAAATCATACGGTCACAACTACAAGAAATAGTCCCAATTATCAGATGTATATAAAAAAAACAATCACACAAAAAAAAGAAAAAGTCCTTTAAAGGGATAGTTCACCCAAAAATGAAAATTCTGTCATCATTTACTCACCCTCAAGTTGTTTCAAACCTGTATGAGTTTCTTTCTTCTGTTGAACACAAAAGAAGATATTTTGAAGAATGTTGGTGACCAGACAGTTGATGGACCCCATTGACTTCCACAGTATCTTTTTTTCTGGTCACCAACATTCTTCAAAATATCTTCTTTTGTGTTCAACAGAAGAAAGAAACTCATACAGGGTTGAAACAACTTGAGGGTGAGTAAATGATGACAGAATTTTCATTTTTGGGTGAACTATCCCTTTAAGGGCTTCTACACATGTTATTATTGTATGTGTGTTTTAGATGCTACTCTTGTCCTTCCACGCATGTAAAAGGCAGCAGCATGATCTTAACTATATTGATATTAATCACAGTATGACATTATGCTGCTCTTACAGTCATTACCACAGGACGCCACTCCATTTATAGAACGATTGTCTTCCAGTGAACGGATGCACATCAAGGATTTTAGAGATGCCTTTGTAACTCTTCCAATGCAAGTCGACAGTTCTTAATCGTAGGTGTACTGAGATGTCATTTGTTCAAGGCGTGACTCGGTTGACTCTTGCTGGTGGTGAACACACACACACACAGCAGCGTTGGTTGGTGATTGAGCAGGTTAGTCACAACACAGCTAGCAGCCATGTCTTTTCCTCATGACTCACTGCAAACGAATGCTAACCGTGACCTGAGGTAATGGTGCGTTCAAGTCATCTCGTATAGATCATATTTACGAGTTGAACGCCACCACAATGTCGTAAATACAAGTGGGAAGCTCGGGATTTTCTCTAAGCCCCGATCTTTACGAGTTGTGTCACTGAGAAACATGGCGGATTACCGCAATACAAGGTATTTAGCTTGTCAGGCTTTTCTATTCACAGCGCAGTA
The DNA here is from genome assembly GCA_033366665.1 of Phoxinus dragarum. Taxonomy (NCBI): domain Eukaryota; kingdom Metazoa; phylum Chordata; class Actinopteri; order Cypriniformes; family Leuciscidae; genus Phoxinus; species Phoxinus dragarum. The sequence goes on from JARPMJ010000292.1 coordinate 59,950, forward strand.
AGCTAATTGCCTGCACAGAATATGATAGCATTATAAAATAACAATGTAATATGTAACGATAAAGTTTGTAGTTGCTTCATAAATGAACCAAAAACATAAAAAAACAAATCACACCTTATGCAAATATTTGTTCTTCATTTTCTAGAACTAGAGTTTAAGAACCTCGCTTTATTTTTGTGTAATTAATTAAGAGAAAGTCCATCTGACTCCGACGAAAGTGACTTGAACGCACCGGCCGTCGTAAACACGACTTCCCACATCGTGCGCACGAACTTCCCAGGAGGACTTGAACGCACCATAAGAGTGTTAGACTCGCTCAGAGACTCACTCAGTCAACTCTTGGTGAGTGATTGAGAAGGTTAGTCACAACAGAGCCCCAGTGCAGCCAGGCAAGTCAACAGCTAGCCATCCCGAAAGCAGGGGTACCTCAGGGGCACGCCTCTTAAATCTGAACTGGAGTGAAGCAGATGAGGCAAACTCCTCCTTCTCCTGGGGCTCCTCTGAGGATTCAGGTGCGGGTGCGGATTTATCCTCGAAGGACTCAGGAGTCTGGGGAGTCGTGGGATCAGGTTGAGGTAAAGCGGGCTGCGATTGGGTCGGGGTGGGTGTGGGAGTCAGCGGGCCAGAAGGCTCCACGTTCAACATCTCATATTCGGTCATGTCAAAATCATGGCCTGTACCATGACAATCAAAACAAAGACTGTGACACCACTGCATTTTAACTCTGAATATATATATTTTAATGGTGTGTCTAAGCGTTTTTAAATCCATTATACATTTCATTATGGAAGATTTAATAATCATGTAAAGCTGAATGACAATCTATTGAGTCACCAGTTAGTTTTGACACTATGTGATGCTAACAAATGATTGGTGCGGTTGATACTTCAGGAAAGCGATTTCTATACATTTTGCTCTTCCTAAACGGCACTGAAATAAGAATCTCACATATATAACTGGAATGGGGAACTGGTTTATCACTATCTAACCACTTTCTGGACTTGGAGAACAGATGAATAAAATGAAAACTAGACACTTGTATTAAATAATGGCACGTTATAAAGGCACGTTCACAGAGCATGATAACTAAAACTATAACAATAACTATATTAGTAACATACCATCGGTAACGTTCTGTTTATTATAAGAGTGCACTGTAATTATGTCATCTGCCACTTTAAATGCTCAAGCCTTTTATATCCGGCTGGATTCCGATTGGCTGTCAATGTTTATATCGTTCATCAGCTGGAAAAAATCGTTCTAAAGAGTAATTCCCATGATGTTTTTTCTCTGTTATTATCGTTAGGAATCATTAACAAAGGATGTGTTTTTGTGTTTTAAAACGTGAGTCAGTGGAATGGAAAAAACGCAAAGTCTAGAGACGCGTTTTTAAAAAGTTGAACTTTTTGCTTGAGACACTGAAAAAGATGCAAGTGCAATGGTAAAGCCATCTTCTAACCGTATACATACTGGGAACTATATTCTCAGAAGGCGAAGCACTGCTACTTCTGCGGAGTGATTAGCTCAACACTGAGCTTCTCAGGCGCTGCGAGCAAATCACTCCGCAGAAGTAGCAGTGCTTCGCCTTCTGAGAATATAGTTCCCAGTATGTATACGGTTAGAAGATGGCTGTGTCTCACGTGACCTTGTTATTTGTACACGCTGTGACTATACAAATCACAACATGTAAATAGGAAAATGTTGGTTTGTCACTTATTGGGAGCAGTGTGCTAGCTGGAGCCGTTTACCTCCAGTCTTTGTGCTAAGCTAGGCTAGCGGTGTGTGCGTCAGACAGAGTTACGGCACGCACGGAGATGAAAAGGGTATGTGTGGACTTATCTAACTCTGCGGGATACGGTGAATAAGATAAAGTCACAAAAAGTCGGCGTGTTCCTTTTAAGAGCTTTTTTTTTTTACGATCCTTTCACTGATTTACAGTAATGTGTCATAGAAGTAAATGAAGATTAGAGAACAATAAACAATTTCAGACTTCAAACATTTACCCAGGACATTGGCAGGGCTACAACACTCGGGTTAAGGATTAATTACATGTAAGGGATGATTGAGAGAAGCAGCTAAACCAAACAGGATTAGCAGAAATCTGATTGGCTGATATAGGATCTTCTTGAAAGGGTTAAGAGGAATAGAGCACTGATCATTTGGCTGGGTATTGCTTACCCTTGCTGTAACCGGCCTCTGATTTGCTGCGCATCATGGTGCGTGTCCTGTGCTGCGTGTCTGCAGGTTGAGTGGTTACAGAACTTGCATTCTTAGCCTGGCCCTCTGCCTGGAAAGATGACAGGTCCTGCATGCTGAAACTGCGAAGTCGCTCGGAGAGAACGCCCTGACCCTGGATCGAGAAGGTGGAGAGTCAGATGTAACTCCTTAAGAACGTCTAAATACTGTCATGCTGTGAACTAGACCATCATCAACAATCTGTTGTGTTTGTAGAAAAGGAGCATGATGATGTTGAAGTTTTATTTATCTAGCCAAATTACGATAAGGTATACATATAGTAAATATTCACTTCAAAAGAAACTTATATTATGTCAAATTAAACTAACACTCAGTTGATGTATACGTTAAAATGCACCGTCTGATGAAGAGCCACTAAACACGAAAAACATCACCTGTGGTGAGAACATGAAATAAATATTTTTCTATTTTGGAGCTGTTGTGTGCCAACTTTTCCTATCTTTTAAAAAAAAAAATTTGTGGTTGAACACCCTCGTTGAGCTTTTTTGCCCGTTAGATGTGCACACTTTGTGTTGAATGAAGTGATTATACTTTTAAGCAATAAATACCATGTTCTCTGGACTATTATCTAACATAACGTGCCCTGTCCCACCTAAATGGTCTTGGACCCTCTCGATTGTATTGAACTGTATTAAACACAAAAAAACAGTGTAATGATTTTGACATCTTTTAATCTGATATTTAATTCATTATAGATGTGAAACTCACATGAAGAAATAAAAAATTTAAGATTCAATAAAATTGTGACATTTAATAAAGTTTTTAGATGAATTGTAGTGTTGACTGCATTTGTCATGATCAACTATTCAAATATATCATCATAATCAAAACATTTTTATTATAATTTATCGGAAATATAATTGTTATCAATATCTACAGTATTGTCCGAAAGCTATTTTGTCTCAAAGAAGCTAGCCTATAAGTCATAGCTTTATTTAGGCTAAATTTGCAACCATGTTTCACTTTGTTATACATTTTGGTAACATTTTATTTGTTACAGTGTCATTGTTACATGCAGTTACTATAGTAATAACTAAAAATTATGCATAATTACATGCAACTAAACCCAAACTAAATTCTAACCCTATAGTAACTGCATGTAGTTACTTAATATTACTCAGCACTTAAATGTATAATTACAGTGTAACAAAGACACCTTCAAATAAAGTGTAACCTAAATCTTATTTATGTATGCATTCATGTTTATTACTAGACAATAATGAAACCCCACAAACCTTTATTCAGAATTTGGCAATTTTGGTAACAGACTAGTGACAACAAACTTCAAGAGCTTTAAGCCTTTGTACTCTTTTCATGGAAGTGCCATTTCCTTTCACAACAAGACAAGAGTATTAGATTACCTTGCTGGCAGCCATTACTGCAGCTGTTGCTGCCACATTCAGGCCTCTCCTTCCAAAATGCACCAGGGTGTCATAGCTTTTATCTTTTGCTTGGCAAAGGTATTCATCGATGTCCTGAGAAAGAGACATAAAGAATATTTCACATATGCTGTATGAACAATGGAACTGACAGTGTGCGACTGATTCGTTTCATTGCACACTTTCAGATCAGCATCATGTTTAACTTTCTATGAGCAAAAGAGCATTTTCTCTATGTTATCAGTGTTTGTCAAATTTATTTGGACTTAGTTTGTCCTTCTGACGAATTTCCTGCCTCAAGAGAAGAGGAAAGACTGTGGAAAATCACAGTACCATTTCCTAACCACCGCTCATCCTCAGTCAACCAGATTACAGGAAAAAGAGTCAAATGTGCACTTCCTCCTCGACTCTAACAATTCACTTTCTTGGCATTAAAACAGAAAGATTCTCCAGAGCTGTTAAGGATGATGCTTGTTAGTTTGTTTAACATTTAGAATAGAAATGCTTTAAAAAGTGATTTTTATATTAAAAATTAAATGTATTAGTGAAAGCTCTATAGTATATTTTGCTATTTTTTCAGCCTAGACAAGGTAAAAATAAATAGATCATCACAAAAAAAAGAAAAAAAAGAATCAAATACATTACCTTCTCCTTAGAGGACAGTGTAGGGTGGACAAATTTTCTATACAGCACACTGGATCCCTTTGTGTACGGGGAAAGTAACCACACGACAAAGGCAATTTTGAGCTCATAGTAGAATGGGAGCCTTCAAAACACAATAAAACACAATAAAACACAATCATACGCTCATGTGTCATGGTGGTTAGCGCCCACATCAAACCGCCATTTGCATCAACAGAAATAAAAATATGAGTAAGTCCTAACAATAAGAAATGACCAAAGCAATGACGCATGTCCTTACCAGCACAGAAAGATGTCAGTAATCACTTCAACTGTAGTAAAAAGTGCAAATATTATCCAGTACATCATCCATTTCACCTGTTTGAAATAAAGCAGTTTAGGAATCAGCAGGCAAAAAAATAAAAAATAAAAATTAAGGTTAATAAGCTCAACTGATGGAAACATATCTGAGCTGTACTTACATATTCTCTCACATCTTTTGATTTAACAGCTTTATATGAGGAGTATGCCGGATATAGGGTACCAAATATGAGCCTGTGAAAAATGCAATAAACATGCTTAAGATAAACAGAGACAAGTGGAAAACAGACAGAAAAGGACAAGGGTATTTTTCATTGATCAGGCAAGACATCATATTTGTACGGGACAAGTTGTCATTTGTCACATTAGGTCTTATGTCTGTTTGAGTTGGACAACTGTGCTAAAAACGGAAAGGTTTCTCCTTTACAGATGACAACATTGTCAAAACGATCCCCGTTCACACAGATCCACATAAACAATGAAAAACGCTGTATTATACTGTCAGGCCTGTAGTTGGCGATGTCAATTTGTAATGAAAAAGATGTCACTTTGCGCATGAAGTTTACATGGAGACAATGACGGTGCCATTTTCAAAAACGCGCACTTTGAAACCAAAAGTATGGGTATTTAGGCCCCAAAAATGCAGTTGTCTGATAAATGAACAGCCAAAATACATACAAAGTTTTCCGTTTTTAGTTGAAAGCCGTGTTGAAACCCCTAAGATGGGTTTACTTTATATCATTGTTTTCTGTTTCCTTTGTTTGAATTAGTTACTATGGTTATTCATTGTTTGATTAATCCACCTCACCTGTTTCTTGTTTCATCCCCTTGTTAATCTCGATATAGGGCTTGTTTTCAGTCATTCTTTGTTCAGTTCTCATCAATGTTTGATGGTCGTTCCATTCATATTGGATTCAGATTCCTGATAACCTGAGTATTTTGTTATTTTGAGTTTGTTATTGAATAAAGCCTGCTGTGCATATATCCTGCTCTTTTTCTATATACATTTTTAAATGTATATAGTATGTATAAATAATAGTATCTTTTCCATCCTGTTTTATGAATTGTTTCAAAATTCTAAATTTTGCTGAAAGCCATTAAATATTTTATTTACAATTTAAGTAGTTTTTTCACATTTCATTGTTTTAATATATATATATATTTTTATTGTAGATTAAAATATCAAAAAAGGTATTTTTTGCTGATCAGTGTCAATAAGCATTACCCCAAAGAGTACAGGCTATGTGCTTTAAATTAAGTGTCCCCTTAATTAATAGTTAAATAGGAAATAATAGTGAATTATTGATATTCAAAAAGGTGTCTTTGTTACACTGTTATTATACATTTAAGTACTGAGTAATATTAAGTAACTACATGTACTTACGTTAGGGTTAGGATTAGGGTTTGGTTTATAGGGTTAGTTGCATGTAATTATGCATATTTTTTAGTTATTACTATAGTATTATGTAACATATGTAGCAATGACACTGTAAAATAAAGTGTTACCCAACTAACACTAACATTTTCTGTCTCTAGCAGAAAATTCGTCAAAATGAGATCATTGCTTGTATTACCTCATTTGCACATAATATTTCTTCAGAAATAACATGGTTTTAACGTTATGTAGGGTTTATTTGTAAGATAATTTAAAGACAAATTACATGATTTACAATATTAAAAAATTACATAACAGCCAGTTATAATTTCCATCTAGGTCCACTTCCCTGAAAGGAAACCGCTCCACTCCCTTTCCATTATTGATATTTGAGATAAGGTCCCTTTAGTAGGCCTGGAGTCTCCTTTAATCAGCCAAGACAAGAATAGCATATATTTCTTTCAATTCTGTTCAATTGTCTATTGCAGCGCCATTGTAGCACGTAAACAGGCGACAGATCTGCACGACCCCGTTTATATTCCAGGTTTACATTCTGCAAGCTTGATAAAAATAGACTTGACAAGTAGCCTAAATGCTCGTCAAGGGCGCAAAGAAAACATCAGACGGAACGGACAGCGTTTGCACTGACTGCTGTATAGGTTAAATGGGTTTTTGGAAAGTGCTAGATAGCCAAAAGAAGTGCCCTGCACCTGTGTTTAAGCATTTGAGTTTAGCTCTATTCCAGTGTCCTCTCTTTCTCCCAACCAACTAGACCAGCAACAGCTGCGCCTCTGACCCGATCAAATGACCGACCCACACAACCCGAATCCAGGGTCACTCCTGACCCACAAAACAAAACCGACTAAATAGTGTTCACTATATAGGGCACAAACACAGGTTTGTTGCATTTGTCGTCTATGTTTAGACTCTTCACACAGCTAGTTTACTACACAAGTGTTGTTGGCATATGTGCAGTGTCATCGGATATTGTGATCTAAAATGAATTGAACAGCTATTTAGAGATGTTGACACAGCAAGAGGATTGACGGAAGCGCTATTACAAAACTGAGATATTTACGTGGAATAAATGTAAATTTTAAGCCAATATAGCGATAATTAAAAAAATAAATAAATGGTAAAAAACCCACACATTAGTGGCCATCAGCTGGTTGACCATCCCATTGTCTTTCCATTATACTGACACGAGACCTGCTCGATTCCAAACAACAGATTCAACATTCGAAATCGAATCCTATTTTGTGCATTTTTGAATACATTTTTAAAAAGTGTTGAATAAAATGTATTGCTTCAATAGCTGAGCTAAAACTGTTTTTATATCCTGCATAATTCACCGTGTCACTGCATGGTGTCAGATTCTCATTTAGGAGAATCATCCATATCCCTTAGCTTGCAAGTGTACAGTAGTTAGCCTTTGTAATAGCCTATCAACATGTAAACAAAAATAATCAAAAGACTAATAATCAGGATGAATCTGGCCTGATACATAATCATATGATTCTGTTCTGCCTAGAATTAAGAGGTGCTCTAGAAACCCTTGCATTTTCGCATTTAAAAAAATCAGAAAAACAACATAAGGATTTTAAGCATTCTCATGCATCCCAGTGAAAAAGCTGTAAAAGAGCAGAATTAAGACTTACACCACAAGCCTAGAAATAATCCAGGAGACCATTGCGCTGCGAGCGGCGTGTTGTCAGCAGGGAGGAGTTTCCTTCAGACTGCTGTCGGCATTGAGCGGGTGACAGACAGACGCGACAGCGCATGCGCACTGATCTCAACATGTGGCGTCTAGATAATGGGCAAAAATAACAACAACTTATATGACCCCAAATAGATATATATTAAGTAACATTAGTGAAAAAAGGTCATTATAATTATTCTTTTATATGTATAATATATATATAGCCTATGTATAATGTATATAGGCTATATTAGTGCTGTCAATCGATTTAAAAAAAATGTAATCGTACATTTTTCTGTAAATAATCGCACCTAACATTAGAGTTATAATATATTTTTTTAATAATTTAACATTTAATCTCCAAATTAATAAAACAACAAAGACAGTAGCCTATATTTTAAATATTTGTTTAATGGCATTTTTATGAAAGAAGGCATCACCAATACCAATACCTACTGCTGCTGATGTCTTTATGAAATTTATGTTTCTCTCAATAACAGCAATTAATAATTATAGCCATTCATCAGTATAATTGAGTAGACTATACAGTACAGTTGAATATACAGTATAATTGAAAGCTATACATTTTAACATTTATTAGGCTTTAAAAATATACATATTTTTTTATTTAAGTGAACTTAAAACAATCTTCACATAAACCCATTATAATAAATTTAGCCTTACCTGGCTTCAATATTTCAGGGCTCATTTTTCTTTCTATTTGCCCAGTCAGACCAGTTCAGATTTTTACTGTTTTGTTTTGACCAGATGTAATCTTGTATACAGTGTTTTAAGATTTTCAGGTATAGGTCTAACGGTCTTCACTGCATAAATTATAAATTAAATATAGATTAAATCCTTATTAAAGAAACAAAAGTTATTCAGTCAAGAGCAGTGAGTGATTTTCTCTTTCTCTTTAGTACTTTGATTATTATTAATGACAGACAGCAGGGGTTTATTAGGCTGCTGTCATAAGACCTGCCGCACATGACGCGGATCTGACAAAACTGGCATACATTTGTGTATTGTTGTCCATTCAAGCATTGTCTGAAGCAGCTTTCTGTGTCGTGTGTGTGTCACACAGTATTGCACTGCTTTCTCTTTTGTGTCTTTTCACTCTTGAATGGTTTAAAAGCATTCGCATGAATAAGAGCATGATCATATAATGTAACGCTAGCCAAAGGATGATGGGAAAAATGGATACTGTGTTAAATATTTTTAAACTGTTACTGACAAAAAAAATCACATGCACTAACTGTTCATTTTGACACACTATATATATATGTATATTAAGTAATACTTAGTTGATTACTACTAAGTATTTGGATGTGTTAAAAATGCTATTTAAATACTCTAAACTCCCTCGTTGAAGCTTAGATGTCCATCTTTGTGCAACAAACAGACCTTCCATAGAGGAGTAACCCAGATTCAAAGACTCTCAAAAGATCTGGTTTCCTTCACAAAGCTATGGATGAGTAGTCAGGGAGGGAGTCAAAGGAAGAGAGATTGAGGTAAGTAAAATAACCCTCTGAGAATCCCGAATAAAACCGCAGGTATACACAGTCAACTAGGGCTATTGTATTACTGTAGAAGCACTATAACTTATAAACATTGTTTTATCAATGATGTGAAATGTAATTTTTTTGCCTATAAAATTTTATTAGTGTTACCAACATATTTTTTCCCATTTACAAAACAAATTGTAGTGCGGATGTGAATGTTTTTCCACAACAGCAAAGGTATGAAATGAAGCAAAAATAATCAATTTGGTTCATTAGCCAACATATTGAGACATATCTGTATAAAATCCATACTTGTAACTCCAGAATGCTCAGCTTGTCAAATAAGCAGATCACGCCATGCTAAAAAAGTAATTATAACGCCAGAATGCACAAAGAGTAACCGTTTCATATGTAGACATGTATGAATAATAGCAAACAGACTATTCAGCTGACCATTCAACTTAAAATATAATATTTGGATGAAACCATAAGACAAATTGTCAGCCATTTACATGTTAATCAGGCATTTCAGTCATCTAAAAGCAAAGGCATAATAAAAATACTCATATGACAAAACGTATAAAGACAGAAGTGGATTTGAACCATAACAAAAGTCCCAAAGCAGCAGAAATCGACAAAAACAAAGACAAAAATAAGATCAGCTCATTCAAGATCCAAAAACACCTGGTAAGCCAGTCAGTTATCGAGCACAGCCATTCCTTTATTCCCAAAGCTCGTCTTATTACTTTACGTACAAAATAACAATGCAAACGGATTTATTTTTATATTCAGCATTTGTACAAGATTTACAAGTAATGGCTTCCATGAATTTGTCCTACTCAGTAAAACAAAATTGCCAGATATGAAAGAACTATTCACTTAGCCCAAGTAAGGCTTAAGATAAAACTGCAAATTCAACAACAGAGACAAAACAACGAAGACCAACACCGATATGACGACACCGCACAACAGATCCTTGGACAAGCTGCTTAGCTATAGGCATAGATTCAAATGAGTGGAGCCCAAATATCCATCAAAGACATGGACTTATTAAGTAAAAATGTAATAATTTGAAATAGCCACCCACCTGCTACCAGTACAAGAACTGAATATCTGACTTCACTGTTCATTATTATTATTATTACACATAATAAAGAGTTAGAAATTTATAGAAATATAGACATTTTATTTCTATTCTATATCCACTATAATATACCTTTTTTTATTTTATGTGAAGTCCGCATTTAGTCCTATATTTACCATGCCAAAGTGCCTTTATGGGTAGAAAAGCTACAGAGGAAGTTGGATATGTTGTCTATGCCTATAGCGCTTGAGGGTGAGGAGCGCAGGTGGTTTAGCTCCTCAGGGCTGCTAGTCTGGACTGCATCGCCTCGATATCTTCCTCTTCCTCTTCTTCTTCGTCTTCTGAGGCTGCCGTGGCCCCAATCTGCACTGGATCAGGCAGCGCATCTGTGACTTTGCTGGGAGCTTTTCCAAGTGCACCTGGTATTAAAAAAAAAAAAAAAAAGCAATACCTTCAGCTTTGGTTCTCCTCCATTAATAACCTGTGAGTGCATTATGACTAGGGCTGGGAATTGACTCAAATTTCATAATTCGATTCAGATTCACACGCTTGCGATTCAATATCATTATATATATATCATGTTAATTTTCTCAAGTTTTTTTTTTGGGTGAATGACACACACACACACACACACACACACACACACACACACACACACACACACACACACACACAGTTTAGTCTAGTTTAGTCCTCCTACATCCTATGTCATGCTTCAGGTCAGAGGTCACTCTTCCGCCAGAACTCGACTTGCATACGGCCATTAGTGGAAGCCAGTGATTATAGTTTAAAAAGTTATAAATATGGATATTTTCAGAAGGCCTTTATTAACCCCCTGGAGCCGTATGGATTACTTGGATGCATATTATGGATGGACGCACTTTTTTGGGCTTCAAAACCTAAGGCACCATTCACTCCCATTATACAGGTGAAACTCGAAAAATTTTAATATCGTGCAAAAGTTCATTTATTTCAGTAATTCAACTTAAAAGATGAAACTAATATATTATATAGACTCATTACATGCAAAGTGAGATATTTCAAGCCTTTATTTGTTATAATTTTGATGATTATGGCTTGCAGCTTATGAAAACCCCAAATACAAAATTAGAATATTGTGAAAAGGTTTCACAATTATCAAAATTATAACAAATAAAGGCTTGAAATATCTCACTTTGCATATAATGAGTCTATATAATATATTAGTTTCACCTTTTAAGTTGGATTACTGAAATAAATGAACTTTTGCACGATATCTCGAGTTTCACCTGTAAAGCTTGGAAGAGCCAGGATATTTTTTAATATAACTCTGATTGTGTTTGGCTGAAAGAAGAAAGTCATATACAGCTAGGATGACTTGATGGCGAGTAAATCATGGGATAATTTTATTTTTTAGGTGAACCAACTATTTAAGAATCGATACTGGTTCATCAAAACGAGAATTGATTCAAAACGATAAATCAATATTTTCAACTCAGCCCTAATAATGACTAAATGTTTTGTGCTAAGCATTTTTCATAATAAGGAAAGGCTGGGGAGGCGAGATAAAATGGCCATTTCCACATCCTGGGTGAAAGTCATGTGGTTCCTTACCAGCTGTAACCTCGAAGAGGATCCTGTCAACCTCAGCCTCTGCTTCTTCCTCCATCTCCTCCTCATCCTCCATCCCTCCCAGTGTATCCTCCAGCATCTCCTCGATGATGCCAGCCTGCGGAGTACGAGTGCTCCACGTTAGACGCGTTACATGTGCTCATCAAGAAGTTTCTTTGAGGAAGTGTTTGTGTAAGTACCTTCATCATCTCTTTTGAGAGTTCTGTCATGGTGGCTTGAATCTCTGGGATTTTAACCAGGTTTTGCATGGCCTTCATGACCTCTGTGCTCTTCTGCAAGGCACCTGCCACTCTTAATAAAGCTGTAATGGGAAACCAATGGACAAACGTATGGGCAACACTTCACAATAAGGTTTTTTATGGTAATTTTAGTTCATGAAACAACATTAAAAAATACTAGTCCAGCATTCATTAATCTAGGTTACTGTTTATTTCTATATTCTACATAATATTCAATGACAAATATATGTTTTAACAGTCACTTGTCACCACCTACTGGTGAAATTATGTAATTGATAATTGTTATTTGAAGGGCCAAGTTACCAAAATGTTTCATTTTTGGGTGAATTAACCCTTAAATATCCTTTTATATTTTTGGTTTTCAACTAAATTTTCGTTTATTACCACATTTTTAAGGCCCTATATGGCTTTCCCACCCAGAGATATAAGGACTTCGATGAGGCTCCATGAGTAAACTGAACACATTTTTAGTGGTCAAAAAACAAATGTGTGTCATTTTTGCACGTTTTTTTTCTTGTTGGGTCTGCAAAATAAAAACTACACTCACACAACTGATTCTTCATACTGAGCAGCACAGAGTTCATCTGGGCTTTAGAGGCGTACAGTTTGTTGACGGCTTTCTTTGAGTGAATCATCTCTTTGGCGAGGATGATGCAGACATCTTTCTGTCCCTTCTTTGCAGCATCTTTGATGGATCTCTTTACCTTCTCCTCCTCTCTTTGAATATCTTCGGAAAAATATATACAATTGCAACTTCTGTTAAGTACAGTTACTAAATTGATCAATTTTATTACATTACTAGAATAGTCTGCAACTGAAAAATAAAACAATAAATGGTGTATTTTGACCTCACCTCGGATCTGTCTGTCAATAACCCTCATTTCTTTCCTGATTTTGAGAGACCATTCATTGATCTGTGAAAAAGAGATGAAGACAAGTTGAGGTCAACTACCTGTTGTGATTGGATTTAACCAACAAGCGTGTAAAGACTGAATTACTGGTTTTCATAACATCCCCGTAGGGACCACACAATTAAACGTAACTTTGAAGAGCGTCGTTTAAACTAATAAAGACATGACGCAACACAGCATGTAACAAATGTGACAAGCGAGCTATTTATAGGCCTGCTATATTATTTACTATGGAACATTTATCAAAAACCGTTAACTCCCGTCGCCCACCACGATCGATGTTTCACTTACAAGGTCCTTCGGTGGTTTCTCTTGTGTTTTTCCAAAAAGCCCCATTTTAAACTTGTAAATTAAATAGTTGAACAGAGACGGGCACAATCAAAATAGTACATTACAAGTCTACTTCCTGATTCCAGCCTCTCGACATATGACAACATAGGTAATTTCCGGTTATGGTGAGGACAGTTTACTTTTCATAATAAAAGTCCGACTCGACAGCACCACGCCGCATGATTCAATTTTATTTTCTAATTAAAGATACAATTAGATACATTTTTTTGTCATTAAGATGATGATATTAAACATTTGTTAATTAATATCAATGGTTTCGTCATGTTTGTTTATGGTCGAAATGGACAATGTTGTCAAGCGTCACAAAATTAGACAATTTAAATAAATAATAAATAATAACACTTAACACTTAACAAATAACACTTTTAAACAATTAAGGGCCTGAAAAACATACAGGAATAAAAAAAACTAATATTCATTCGTTTATTTATTTATTTATTAGGACAGTGATTTAAACCTCAAATGCAAATATAAAGCGAAACACTTTCAGGCATATTTGAAATGATAATCCTATTCTTACATAAATTGTAATAAGGCTCTTTTTTAAAATGCGTTATTATCAACAAATAGCATGCACAAATGTAGCCTAACTTCCATATTACATCAGAAGAACATATCACATGCTTCACAAAATTAAAGAAAACAGAGAGGTTACATATCTATATATTATTGATAAAAGTAGATATTTTGTTTTGTATAGAAAATGTTAAATGAAGAACATCGCCGTTCTTTTAAATGATAGGTTTAGATTTTGGCATCACATCTATGCACATTTTAATCTCATTCTTAAGCACTGTTGGGTTTACATTTACATTTACATTTACATTTATTCATTTAGCAGACGCTTTTATCCAAAGCGACTTACAAATGAGAAACAAAAGAAGCAATTAAACTAGCAGTAGACCAACGTACAGTACTTTTTCTTTTTTTTTTTTTTTTTGTTAGAATAGAGAAGAGAGTGTTAGTATTACTGGAATAAATGCTGCCGAAAAAGATACGTCTTCAGCAGTTTCTTAAAGATGGCTACAGACTCAGCAGCTCTGGCTGAGTTAGGCAGATCATTCCACCAGCAGGGAACAGTCATGGTAAAGGTCCGAGAGAGAGATTTCGTGCCTCTTTGAGATGGCACCACAAGACGCCGCTCACTTGCAGAGCGCAAGTTTCTGGATGGCACATAAGTCTAAAGTAATGAGTTCAGGTACAGGGGAGCAGTGCCAGTGGTTGTTCTGTAGGCAAACGTCAGTGACTTGAATTTGATTCGAGCGGCAATCGGCAACCAGTGCAATTTTGTTAGGAGAGGAGTGACGTGTGCTCTCTTCTGCTCGTTGAAGACCACTCTAGCTGCAGCATTCTGGATCAGTTGCAGAGGTTTGACAGTGCAAGCTGGGAGACCAGCCAGGAGAGCATTACAATAGTCCAGTCTGGATAGAAAAAGCGCCTGAACAAGGAGTTGTGTAGCATGCTCTGATAGTAAGGGCCTGATTCTTCTGATGTTGTACAAGGCAAATCTGCATGACCGGGCAGTGCTAGCAATGTGATCTGTGAAATTCAATTGGTCGTCAATTACAACTCCAAGGTTCCTGGCTGATCTTGATGGAGTTATGGATGACGAGCCTAGCTGAATGGTGAAGTTGTGATTAAGTGCTGGGTTAGCCGGGATTACGAGTAGCTCTGTCTTCGCAAGGTTTAGTTGAAGGTGGTGGTCCTTCATCCAGCCAGAAATGTCAGGCAGGCTGAGATGCGAGCGGCTACCGTCGGATCATCCGGCTGGAATGAGAGGTAGAGTTGTGTGTCATCAGCGTAGCAGTGGTAGGAAAAGCCATGGTTCTGAATCACAGATCCTAGTGATGTCATGTAGATGGAGAAGAGAAGTGGTCCAAGCACTGAGCCCTGAGGCACACCAGTAGCTAGATGTTGGGTCTTAGACGCCTCACCCCTCCACGACACCCTAACCATTTGTGAATTTATTTACATTTTTGGAAATTAAATTTACATACAAATATTTTTTTTAAATAATGAAACCAGCATCCTTTGAGCAATGGTCCTTAATACAATAACCTACTTATGTAGGATAAGAGAAAAGTATTAGAAATATTATCAGCAATGAATCTCTTAACATCTTTCCAGAAACACTGTGTATCTTGGCAGTACCAAAGCATTTGATAGTTTCAGTAGAACTTTCACAGAAAGTTTCAATATTTTTCATTTTTGTAAAAATGGCTTAGTAGGATAGACTCTCTATATGAATAATTTTGTATGAGATTTCCCTAACCTTATTTGTAAGGAGGAATTTTTGGGACAACGACCAAACTTGAGACCAAGTTACATTATTGAAGAGAATGTTCCAATATAAAAGGACGGGAGGAGTAGATATATTTAAAAAAAAAGAAAAGGAGATATTCTCTTTTAAAAATAGGGATCTAATTGTATAATTGTTAGATTTTTAACATACAAAAGCAAATCGATCAAACTGTTGTGTTTTCAGGTCTGGGAAGACAGACAGAATTAATTTCATCCTGTAATATGAACAACAGATTATTATGACTAGAAAAAATTTAAAACGCCTTTCTGTAATATCAATAGAAATATCTGCCTTCAGTTATATTGAGATATAGCCTATTTTTGATTATAGAGATGGCAGTGTTATTTATTTATTTAATTATTTATTTCTCTCCATCACCACATCCAGTTATTGACCCTTGGCATTCTCCATAGGTCGTTTAATTGCTCGGTCATTCCCAGTGACGTAAAAATGCGAGCTTCTCTTTCCAGGTTCTAGATTTTTCGTCCTTATGTGAGATGCTGCACCAATCGAACGGATGGTTGGAGTCCAGTAGCCAATCAGAACCGCAGGTGGGCGGGGCTTAACTGAATTTCAGGCTCTTGACAAATGCGCAGGTTTACCCATATTGCCGGTTGACAATATCAGTGGAGGCTGCAAGAATGCAGTAGAAGCGTTCTCTGCTATAGGATTAGACAGGAAGAATTAACTATAAAAAGCCTGACTTACATAATAGCGTATAATTCTTCTAGCGCACTCAGACACATACTGTAGAATAGGGGTGTTGTGTTCTCACCCAGCTGCACTGTTAAAACTGGACCGGAGGTGTTGAGAATAAAGAAATAAGGACTGAACATGTCTGTGGTGGGAATTGATGTGGGCTTCCAGAACTGTTACATCGCTGTTGCCAGGAGCGGCGGTATTGAAACCATTGCAAATGAATACAGTGACAGATGCACTCCGTAAGTATAGCATTGCCATCTCTGTAAAATGATGCTGTGTTGTTACGCAACGTTTGCTGTTGCCTAGCTGGCAATGTTCCCGATCCAGTGTATGTTGCTCCTGCGACTGTCAGTCTTGTCCGAAGGATGCTAAACCACCATTTTGCATGAAATTCTCCATGCACTATCAGTTTGACCTCCGCATGAGTCTTATCAATGATTGCTACTACGCCCTAAAGTATGCTGTTTTGTGCTTTTTTAATCCAGTTAGCTTATTATCACAAGGCTTATTGTCGTTATTTGATATTGTGAATAAGACACGCACGGCGTGCAATTCCCACATGCCATATTATATTCAGTCGCTAGTGAAATTAATTAGAGTAACTGTTTTGTTGCTTTTCACACACGAATTCTACCTGCATGTCGTGCACGAGCACCTCACGTGAACGGTATAATCTGACACCCCAGTGGTGTAGTCTACGTGATACGCAGGTATACGCCGTATACCCACTAGGAAATGCCAAGAATGTCCGTATACCCACTAAAAAATGCGTGAGGATACGTAACAACTTCGTTTTGTGACAGAACTTTCACACTTTCATTCATAAATTCACCGCGTCTGTGTTTGCAATGGACACAGATCAAATCGCGGAATCCACTCACAACTGTATAAAGCAGAACGTCACGGAATTTGCTCATTTTTTGAATGAATAAATCAAAAGTAGGGCTGTACAATGAATCAAATCTCGACTAGTGTCTGTGAATATTAAAAACTCAAAGAGACTGCAGTTGTTCAACGCGTCTCTGGGAATGAATGCTCAATGTGTGCTCTACTACACACGTACACACTGAAGCAAGCGTGACTTCACGCTCGTGGTGTTTTCAGCGCTTAACTGTAGCTATGAGAACATGATGTAGGCTACACATGTGAACTTAATCGCAGAGCTGCTATGAGAGTCACTTCATGAGAATTTCACCATTTCATTTGATAAAAATATCTTCATTCATTCGTATCATACACACACAGAAACTGTAATGTCTTTACGACAACCTGTCAAAATAAAAGTTCGGTATAAACTCAAAGAAATTATGAAAGAAATTGCACTGTAAAATGTACTGTAAAATAATAATAACAATGACATCTATTAAAACTTATTTTAAAAAGGAATATCACACAAATTTTCATACATGTTTTAATTTAAACAGTAAACTTGCCAAAACAATAACACCAGGGTCACATATATACTGTGTAGGGTCACAGTATACTCACTACAAAAAACTAGACTACACCACTGTGACACCCTGCATGGGGTGATTGTGAACCCACGAGACTGTGACCGAGGGAGGCTGTTCTGTCTGTCGACACTCTCGTTTGGGTGCGGCAGCTCATACAATCAAAATTAAAACTCAATATTTTGATGTATTTCTTATACACGGGCTTTTGGACAAATGAAGGAAATCAATCAAACTGAGGGATTGTAGGAGGTCACTGCAGTGCTTAACCAAAAATAAGTATCCCTGCAAACACAGAACGTTCCCCTAACGTTCCTATATGTTTCCCATTTGGTTCTTTTTTGGAACCAAATAAGAACGTTCTAGAAACGTTCTCTGTAGGTTCTTTTTATGGGTCATTGATGAATAAAGTATTTTCAAAACTGATGTAATGCATCTTTTTGAGGCATGAACATGTTTCAGTTGTTAAATGACATTTCAAAGTGTTTACTTTTTTTTTTTTTGACTGTTGTCAGGTGGTACAAAATATAGTTTATGTATATACTGCAGTTGTACCACCTGACATGGAAAGTGTACCAACCCACCCATACTTGAAATTAGCATTTTTTTAACCAGTATTTGAGAGAGATTTACTATCCTTTTCACTCTGCCACAAGGATCAGTTGGGCTCCTCTGGATGAAACATTATCATCTTTACTGTTATTACCTTGCATTTGCAGCTTTCATTTGATTTTAAAGCTATTATGCCATAATATGATCTCAAAAACCATCTGCCTCAACACCATAACTCAATACCTCCTGTAGGTTAATATATATTGAAGTTATGAAACGGAAATATTAAAAAGAAACATTGCTACTATTACTATGCCCTGACAGAAGGAAAGTTTTACAGCTGTGCTCCTGATTTTTGTCAACAATATCAGAGATTTACAGCAACAAAACTCAGGCAGCATCAATGTTATTTTCATTCTTAAAGGGATAATTTACTCACCTTCTTGTCATTCCAAACCTGTCTTTTTTTCAAAGGAACACAGAATGTCGGTAACCAAATGGTTTTGATAACCATTGACTTCCATTGTATGGACAAAAATATTTCTTAAAATATATTTTATGTTCCTCAGAAAAAACGAAAGTCATACAGTTTTGTAAAGACACAATGGATTTTTAGAAAATTCCCCTCATATTACATAGGTAATATTAGTAGTTATAAATAACTACCCACTGACCTTTATACATGTGTGATATTTTTTGTCACACATCCTGTATAGTGTCATTTCATTAATTCTTTAAGTAAATTAACATTTCACACATTATTGTATCTGATGGTGACTTGTATTGATTGATAGCATGTAAAACACACATTTTGCAAAAAAAAAAAAAGAATATAGTTTTGAACAGATTATTAACTCGTTTATACACAATGTTTTTTTTTCATGCAGTTTGTAGCTTGTTTAATTGCACTAAGTTCCACTATCATAAAATTTAGCTGCCATGAAATGCAGAAGTCAAATATTTTGAGGACCCGCCAGCTGCTAGCAGTCTTGATATACATTGGCATGCCTTTTTTAAAATCTCAAATGCTTATTCCACATCATAATATAGTTGAGACTCAGAAAAGGCTTGTGCTAAACACTAGTTAAGACGCTGTCCATGGTGCTGATCCACACCCTACTCATCCAGGTTCTATAATGCATCAGTTAGGAAATAAAATATGGAGGGCGTTACCAAAATGCATGATACATTTATGAACATGTCATTTTTCCCAACAGAGCATGGATTTCTCTGGCCTCGAAAAACCGTACCATTGGAAATGCTGCTAAAAGTCAGGTACGGAATACTGGTCATTTCATGCTTTCTACTTTATTAAACCTTTGAAATATTTGCTAATTGTAAAAGTACTCAGATTAAGTGTGGTATTAACCAATAAACATGCCCTCTGCAGATCACAACTAACTTTAAGAACACGGTTCACGGCTTTAAGAAGTTTCACGGTCGAGCGTTTGATGACCCATTTGTTCAAGGGGAAAAATCTAAGTTGCCTTACAGTCTTCACAAACTGGACAATGGCAACGCTGGGATAAAGGTAAAATACTGTAACTGTGTTCTGCCATCACTCTGAAACACTTTATTTTTGCTATTGTCCCAAAAGCTAGGCTGTTTTGGACTAAAGCAAAAAATTAATAGACAAAACTGTTATTGTGTGTATTTTTTTTATTTTAGATTATAATTTATTTAAGAAAACATTGTTCTAAAAGGGGCTATAATATGTAGAATTCAGAAACCCTTGTTATTAGTGATAAAGCCATAAACTGAACATAAACTGAAAACCCACACTTGTGCACATTTAACATACAAGACTCAATGTGAATCAATCCCCGATGTAATCACGGCAAAGTTATTTTTCGTTTAGTTGGAAATAGCTTTGCTGCGATATGAAGTTAAAAAACATCCCGACGCCAGCCATGCTGCTGAGAGTGACGTTTAGATGAATATTATGTAAATATGTGCTGTGCGCTTTCCTCTATAACAAAATAAACACAACAAAAATGACAGCTCAGAGAAAACAGCAGTTAAAGGTGCTGTATGTAACTTTTTTACTCTATTAAAGTCTAAAGCATAAACATACCCTTAATATGTTTGCAGATATTTAGATAACATGCTGAGTTCACATACTTGTTTCTCTGAAAAACACCTCTACAACCAGTTATTTTACTTTTTATTTTATACGTTCCGTGTTGTCAGTCGGTTTTTGTTTTGGTCTGTGTGGCTCTTTTGGTATTTTCCTGAACATTGTATAAGCACTCATTTCATGTGTCAGTGAACGGCAGAGAGGCTCTCGGGGAGAGTGCATAAATGTCACATTCTTTTGATTTTCCCGGCAAAAACGACCCGAGTCCTTCACAGAAATATCAGTCTACACTACAGGCTTTCATAGATAACCTAGTAAGTTGGGGAAGGTCTCATTTTTATGATTCGTTACAAGCTGTTAACACATTGGCAATAAAATAAATAAAAAACAAATAGAAATTCTTACATATAGATAGCCCCTTTAAAAAGCAACGTCTAGAATGTTAAATATGCTAGAGATTACATGCATTTGCCCATGTCACAGGTACGTTATCTGAATGAGGACAAGGTGTTTACCATTGAGCAGATGACATCCATGTTGCTCACCAAGCTGAAGGAAACTTCTGAGCATGCCTTGAAGAAGCCTGTGGTGGACTGTGTGATATCTGTGAGTGCTTCTGAATCATTGAACCTAGCATATTTCAGTAGTGATTTGTCATCTCTTTGACATGTTTGGGTTCTCTCCAGGTCCCCAGCTTCTTCACGGATGTAGAAAGGAGATCCCTGATGGACGCAACTCAGATTGCTGGGCTGAACTGCTTGAGGCTGATTAATGACACAACAGCAGGTCTGTAAAATTAAGCAGAATTTTTTTTTTTTAAATGTTGGTTATCTAAAGTGTAACGCAAATTATTATTTTTTTACGCCTATTTTGAATTTTACTCGAATACAAATACAAATACAAATACTTTTCCCTCCTCAACAAATACAAATACAGATACAAATAACAACACTGAAAAAATGGTAACTTAACAATGGTAACTATGGTATCTAAATAGTTTTATTCAAGTCAAAAATATTATTTAACATAATCACTGAGTCAACCTAAATACATTGATTTATACCAAATAAACATATTTTTAATACATTAAATAAGGTACAAATTGCACTTTAAGGTAACAGTTGCAAGTTACCAGTGTATAAGCTGTCAAAAATACTTAAAATATTTAACTATGGTGTTCACACTTGGCATGTTTGGTTCGATTAAAACGAAAACTTCAGCATTTCAAAGGACTAATTAAAATGAATGCCTATTTTTCTCTCTTTCTCACTATTACTCTCACAACAAAGATTAAACCCTCCTAAGGTTGCAGATCCCCTGCTCTAGCTGAATGTGTGAGGGTGTTGCGGAAGCATATTTAATGTGGGATGATTGACAAGAACATAATTCATGAAACCAGTGATTACTGTTTCCTTCCCTTGTGTAATAATGTTTCCTTAGTCATTTATTTTCAACACCTTGGACAGAGTAACTGTTTGCAGTAATAATGATGCTGGCCACTGCTCCTGTTGGGCAACTAAACAGTTGTTTGTGTTATGCATAAGTGATTTGATCGAATGTGGAAAACTTCTCCTTCATAATAAGGTGTTATCTACTACAAACAAAATAAGATTTGCCATCATAAATCGTAACTGAGACACCAATCACAATTAAGTAGCCGATATAGTACATAATTATAGTACCATATATACCATATATATTCTTAATTTGTGTCCGTAATATTGAATGACCATCTGGCTATGTAATATTCCACTTTGCACATTGCTATTTACCAAATAAATGATATGAGTAGTAAATCCATTATGCAGTTTAAACCTCATCATACCACAATATACTGAATGCCCACAGAATGCAATCATAATCAAATATTTCTATAAAAGGCTTAATCTATATATGTCTTGAGTCTATATGACATTTGGATGGATTCACAGTATACTACTTACTGTATCTTTGCTTAAAAATGGCCAGAAACACTTGGTTAGTATTAATATTACTTTCAATATTTGTGATAATGATTTATTTGGATTCCATGTATTTTAATGGTAAAATAGATAATTGTTTAATATATTAGACAGAATTGTTGATTGGATGTTTGGATTAACCACATTTCAAAGAATTATTCTCACTTCTGTCTTGTTTTACAGTCCACAAGACCTTTTCACAAATTGTCATTTGATTCTTGTTGCAGTGGCCTTGGCTTACGGCATCTATAAACAGGACTTGCCAAACCCAGAGGAGAAACCCCGTAATGTTGTGTTTGTTGACATTGGCCACTCATCTTATCAAGTCTCCATCACTTCCTTTAACAAGGGGAAATTGAAGGTCTATGTTGTTCATATAATTTATGTTTACTTTAAAATATTATGTTTAATCCTTCACAAAGCCTCAAAGATATTATCAAACCCTTTTTTTGTTTCAGGTGTTGGCTACAGCGTTTGACCCATACTTGGGCGGACGCAACTTTGATGAAATACTTGTGGAGTATTTCTGTGAAGACTTCAAAAACCGATTCAAACTAAATGTTAAAGACAACCCAAGAGCCATTCTTAGGCTCTATCAGGAGTGTGAGAAACTGAAGAAACTCATGAGTGCAAACTCTTCTGATCTCCCTCTCAACATTGAGTGCTTCATGAATGACATCGATGTCCATGGGAAAATGAACAGGTAATTCCAAAAACACATGTACACTAAATATATCATCATTTATTATTATTATGGTCCCACTCTATATTAGGTTTATATGTATTTACGTCAAAAGAATGTATTTGTTTGGAACAATGCACTTTCATATTGCATTGCAAAACACTTTTGCTGCTAGTAAATAACAGAGTTGTTATTGACTGTTGTAAGTATAGACCAATTTCGAGCCGACGTCACAGTTACGTCACGGCGCTAGCTGGAGGCAAAACAAAGGGAAAACTGGAGGCGGCCAATACAAACCAGCACAGATTTGGCTACATAATAAGGAGCTTAAATTAATATTATTATTATTATTATTAAATGTCATCTTGTTGTGTTGTTGGGTGCAAGAATCGATGAAAAATTAATATGCTGTGTCTGGAATTTCTATTCCTAAAAAATATTCACATAATTAAAATTGCACCGTAATGTCACTCTTTACTCTCTTTTTGGAACAATGCACTTTCATATTGCATTGCAAAACACTTTTGCTGCTAGTAAATATCAGAGTTGTTATTGACTGTTGTAAGTAGATGCAAAGTGTTGTAGAATGAAATATATGTAAATGAAGCATCTCCGGCTTAGTGCAAAATGGTAATTGTTCTTTTGGAGTTGGATTGATGGTTTGAGCAGAAACATGTTATTGTGATTGGACACAGGGTTCAGTTTGAAGAGATGTGCACTCAGCTCTTGATGAGAGTGGAGGCGCCATTGAAATCAGTCATGGAACAATCAAGTAAGCAGCAGCAGACGGCCCGGTTCACCACAGAATCAATCACCACAGATGTGAAATTTAAATCCATTCCTAATATGTATGTATTTGTTCTGGTACAGAGCTCAGCAGGGACGAGATCTATGCCATTGAGGTGGTGGGAGGAGCTACCAGAACCCCAGCCATAAAGGAGAGAATCTCAAAGTTCTTCTGTAAAGACATCAGCACCACACTGAACGCAGACGAGGCTGTAGCACGCGGGTGTGCATTACAGGTAAAAAACACCTCTCTGTTGTGTGCCATGATTCTTAAAGGAGTCATCGGATGCCCGTTTTCCACAAGTTGGTATGATTCTTTAGGGTCTTCATGTAAAGTTTGTAACATACTTTGGTTAAAATTCCTCAACGGTTGTGTAAAACCTCCTCAAAAACAGCTCTGTTCACAGCGACCCGTTTCGGTGCATGTCTCTTTAAATGATAATGAGCAACTGCTCACCCCACACCTCTCTTCCATGGGGTGTGTCGACACAAGACACATCTGGTCCTGCCTTGGCAGACAGTATACAAATGGCTGAGGGTAGAAATATGCTAATACGGGACAGTCCGTCTGCGGTTGTGGGCGGAGCATGTTTAGGCTTTTTGAGGATTAAAAAAAAATGGTGAATTGTTTTTTTTCATTGTATGGTGGTTGTGTCCACACACTGCACAGACACATTTATATCCGATGACCCCTTTAAAGCCATAAAAGGTTAAAAAATGGATGATGATCATAATCTGAACAAATCTGTGTTTCACTTTATTTTGATGCTCCCTTTAACACATTCTGTTGACTATAAGTATGTTGCACCTACATGTCTACTTACTGTCATTAGAGTGTTAGTAGAGTATTAGTAGACTGGTAGGGTTAGGATAAGTTGTAAGTGTAGTTGCAAAGCGAAAAGCGGGGTTCAGTGAAAAGAGGAGGCGTGTGCCGGCGCAAACGTTCCCTGGTGCTATTTTGCAGTTTGAGAAAACAATTACCGGTAGTCTAAAATCAGTGGCGCGTTATTCAGATGCAATTGTAAGGACGCATGCTTGACCATAATGTAGCGTGTGCACAACACACATACACTTTGCTTCTCTCATCTACACAGACGCAGCAAGTCCCATTTTTGCAAACCATTCATAATTACAATTAAAAATATTACCACATGAGAGAAATCATTGTGGTGTTCATGAAGATGTGAAAAAATAGGGAAATAATACTGGCTTACACATTTACCCAAAATATTCAGGCTAATTGTAGTAATGACGGATCAAACCTGTTTGATCAATAGGGGATTATCACGCTTCCGGGTTTCATGGGCGGGATTTTTCAACTTTGTGCATGTCCACTTCCGGCGCAGTTCAACAATGGCTGAAACGAAGGCTAGATGTCACTGCTCTGTTCCACTTTGTCAATCAAACAAACAACGCCAACCTTATTTAAGTTTCCATGGATTCCCGACTGAACTGAGTCTAATGGTGCGTTCACACCGGATGCGAATAGCGCGTCAGGCGCGAGTGATTTCAATGTTAAGTCAATGCAAAGACGCGTTACGCGCGTAAAAACGGGGGAATGCCCGATGTCATTTTAAATGTTTGGCCTCAATAACTTATGTTTGGCCTTAATACATTTTTTTTGTAATGACTAAATGCCCGTGTGAAAGAAGGAATGACATTGTTCAGATGTTAACTATGAATGTGACATGACACTGAACACTTGCAGTCATAGGCTACATTTCTGAATGAGATGAAGAAAAACTCACATAACGTTAATTAAAGTCGTCGTTTGACCTACGTTATAACGAGTCATTAATGTATTTTAACTTATATGTTTCATATAATAGAGCCGAAGCTATAGATTGTGAATTTAAACTTTTCTGGTTTACCAGCGGCAGACGTCAGGAGGACTAGCCGAGGTAAGGCTGCTCCAGCGGGTTACATGAGCGCTGAGCGCCCGGTGATAGCCTGGATCTCACAACTCCGAAACGTCAGATCAAATTTTTTAAATAGGCGCTATCTTTATAAACAAACCACAGATTTGAGCTTTAAACAACTACATTCTCAACTGAACAACTCTTAAAACTACATTTCGTGACACAATAACAGTATTTTAAAATTTCCCGCAGCACTTGCCTCTCCCAGAAGAAGTGGATTTCACCTCGGACGCGGGTCAATTTCGCTCCAAACGCTTGCTTTTTAAGCGAAATGGACGCGCGAATGCATTCAAAATGTTCAAGCGTCAAACTAGACGCGGCAGGCGCGAATTTGACGCGCTATTCGCGTGCGGTGTGAACGCACAGTAAGGAAGAAGTGGATTAAAGCGGTTCGCCGGGATGAAGGGCCAAACTTTAAAATAAAACAAGGTAGCACGCATGTTTGTATAAATATATAATACAGAGGTGGGGATGCAGTATAAATAAACTTAGGGTCGTCCATCATGGGTTCGCCAGAGTGATGAGTGATTCACCGGAAGTGGCAGTGCACAAAGATCACTGAATGCGGAAGTACTACGTATCAGCGTGATAATCCCCTATTGTGGCAAGACACACAGGTATATAAGGACATCTGACAAAGTGGGTTGTCCATCAAGAACCACGAAACTAAATTCTGAAGACTGAGAAATCACCGTTACCATCATGTGCCTGGCAAACCCACCGTTATAATAGCAATCCGCCATGGAAGAAGCGCGCCTATTCTTAAAGGGAATGTGAGATGACGCTCTGATTGGTTTATTGCACGTTACGTCCAAACCACACCGTCGGGCGCAACAGTCATTTATCCCGCCGTTATAAGAGCAACAGTGCCCGATATCCGCCCACAAAGTTACTTGCGTTTCGCGTTTGATACTTGTGTTTCAGATCGTTAAAATAGGGCCTATAATCAACAGAATGTTCAAAAGGGACCATCAAAATAAAGTGTTACCCAGATCTGTCGATAGCACTTAAAATGGCCTTGATAACAGGCATGTCAGCACAGACACAGAAAATGTGTGAGCAGTGTGAGGCTGTGATACAGAACAGTTGAACAATACTTGTGCCAGTTCCCCGGGGAGTCTGTGGATTCTGTGGGAGAGGTGTAGAAACCAGATGAAATCTGTGTGATGCATGCATGGATTACCATGCAACGCTGTCTCTGATTCCTTACACTAATACCCTGTTTAGACAGCTTATGTAACTGCATTTGCTTGTATATACATACATGTTTATTTTGTGTGTGTGTGTGTGTGTGTGTGTGTGTGTGTGTGTGGTAAGTGTGCAATCCTGTCTCCAGCCTTCAAAGTCCGAGAGTTCTCCATTACAGACGCAGTTCCCTTCCCGATTACTCTTCGCTGGAAGTCTCAGACAGATGAAAGTGTTGGGTAAGAGCCTTCTCTGTTTGAATCAAGTGCACATATCTGAATTAAGTACATTGTGTCCTAGTTTTTCTGTTTAACATGTCATTATTTATTTGTAATGCTCACTAAGGCAAGCATCACTATTGCTTTTGCTCATATGAACAAACCACCAGCCCCAAGAATTAAACATCAACATATAACCGGTTCCAATGAATGATACCTCAAATCATGCGGCTTATTGGAGAGAGGAGGCGTGATATTACATTTCTTGGCAGTTGCACTTTCATTTGCACCTGGTGGGCCATAAAAAAGACATACATGGCAGAAGGGACCCAAGCCATCTAGGCATGAGAATATAATACAGACCAACGAACACAAGCTAACCGCCCATATCATCCTAGCAAATGCATAGTAATCAAGCGTAGCGTCAGTTCTGGCAGGTCACGTTAGTCAAGCTCGCATCAGCTGACTCTCAGCTGATCCACATCTACCGTGGACAAAGTACACAACTTCCTTACTTGAGTAAAAGTACAGATACTAGTGGTCAAATATTAGTCCGTTACAAGTAAAAGTTGTAAAGACCAATTTTTACTTAATTAAAAGTACAGAACTACTAGTTTTTAAAAATACTTAAGTATCAAAAGTAAAAAGTAAATGTCAATGCATTGTTTTATTATTGTTGCATGTAATACTTACAGTACCTTATGCCTCTGAATTTATGCCTGCCTACCCTCATATCAATATCACATTTATTTCTATAACACAGTTCCAGTCGTGGGATTGAATAAGTCACTCAATAACGTCCACAATGGTTTTGGACACCCAAATGGCTGTTCCCAGTTTTTTGGCTTTTAGTATGAATATGTTAGACTTACTGTTATCTATAAGCTAGTGTGCTCCAAAACAATGACAAAATTCACATTTAGAAGACCAAACCCAACGTTGAAAATTAAAATCATGTTGATGTCAGAATCCAATGTCAGATTGACGTTAATCTCCAATGTTGGACAGACGTTGTATTGTTGTTGAAAATCGGCTGACGTCAGAAACCAACATCAGTCGAGTTCGGACGTCAACCAGACTTTCATTTCCAACCAAAATCATCCCTGACGTTACTACTTTCTACTCAAGGACCTTGACAGAAATGTAGTGGAGTAAAAAGTATGATATTTGTCTTTCAAATGTAGTGAAGTTAAAGTAAAAAGTTTCCAGAAAAAATAATACTCAAGTAAAGTACAGATACTCCAAAAGTGTACTTAAGTACAGTACTCAAGTAATTGTACTTTGTTACTGTCCACCTCTGATCCTGACTCGACGAGAGGTGGAGCTGGGGAGGGAGGAGGGTAATTCGCTCCTGAGAAACGCGATAGCTGCTGATAATACTGAAGGAGCTTATATATGTATACAGTGATAGGGGTCGTATTCGGAATAGGAGCTTATATATGTATACAGTGATAGGGGTCGTATTCGGAATAGGAGCTTATATATGTATACAGTGATAGGGGTCGTATTCAGAATACGACCCCTATCACTGTATACATATATAAGCTCCTTCAGTATTATCAGCAGCTATCGCGTTTCTCAGGAGTAAATTACCCTCCTCCATCCCCAGCTCCACCTCTCGTCGAGTCAGGATTTGGCACTCTGATTCCCCTTGAATCAGAATAAATTCTCGAATTATATTGTTCTTTAAAATCTTGAATGAATTATATTTGCATATGTAAGACCCGTCTGATCGGCCCAACTTCCGGTTTCCGGCCAGCCGGTGAAGGACGCGCGTGTTCAAGTCTTTCCGCTTATCAGCATGGTCCTTGTGAGAGAGAGGGGGGGTGAAAAGCAAATGTCTTGAATTATTTCCAAACTTACACATACATTCATGTTGGTTCTGTTCTGTTTACCCCAAGGGGGGTTATTGCTGCTCTTATCCATGCTAGCTATCTCCCAGAACAGAACCATACCGCCAATCCAAACTATATGCTAATTGTCAATCGTATTTGACGATAATGGTC
The DNA here is from genome assembly GCA_033366665.1 of Phoxinus dragarum. Lineage (NCBI taxonomy): Eukaryota > Metazoa > Chordata > Actinopteri > Cypriniformes > Leuciscidae > Phoxinus > Phoxinus dragarum. The sequence continues at coordinate 89,140 of JARPMJ010000292.1, forward strand.
CTGACAGAAATGTGCTAAAAATCACTGTAGCAGCAACATGCAATAGCGACGACGACCTGTTTTCTAACTGTTGTTTTTCCGTCTTCAGGGAATGTGAGGTGTACAATAAAAACCATGCAGCACCTTTCTCCAAGGTCATCACCTTTCACAAGAAGGAGCCTTTTGACCTGGAAGCATTCTATAGTTCTCCACACGAGCTGCCCTATCCAGATAGCAGAATAGGTGTGTATTACTGTGTGTTGCTTGTGTGGCATCCTCAGGATCATGCTGATTACATTCTGTAATGAAATTATTAAACCAGACTTTACTTAAACATCTATAGCACTCAGTATGAAATGATTCACTTTGAGTTTTAGTCAGATTTCTCTAGCCTAATTTACGACCAAAATGAGACCAATCACTCTGGAAGTGTGAAGCCCAGGGGAACCTTAAATAGTCGTTCATGTCCTCATTTGATTAAGAATGCCCTTAGCATTGTGATTCATTGTGTCCGAGCACTTGTTGTATCTTCAACACATTAACTGAAGTGGGTTAGGGTCAAATATGGGTCACAATACACCTACATGCCAGGTAATTAGGACTGAGACATGACGTCCCTTAAGCTCTAACTCCCATCACATCTTATTAAGCACTGTGAACTCTCTCAGTACTGAGTGTATGTTTATTGAGTGTGTGTGGGCCTAATGCACTTCCCATATGGCTGGGTCAGAAAATAACTTTTATTTGCCCGCTGGGATTGATTTCCATGTGCTCAACAAATAAGTGTGTGAATGGTTAAATGCTCAACCCTGCAAAAAACATGTAAAAATAAATCTGATGCAATGTGAGCACATATAAATGTAATTCCTCAATCAACACTTTTTTCATATTTCATATCATATTTCATAGATTTATTTTAATTATGCATTTTTTTGCTCCCTTATTTTGAATTTAGGGGGGCATATTTTTCATTTTAGTGACTTTTTTTGCCCCAAGGCACCATTAGTTTCTGACCCTGCCGTACTAATACTGATTACCATGTTGTTCTGTTGTGGTCAGGCCGCTTTACCGTCCAGAATGTTGTGCCGCAACCTGATGGGGACAGTTCAAAGGTCAAAGTGAAAGTGCGTGTGAATGTGCACGGCATCTTCAGCGTGTCCAGTGCCTCTCTGATAGAGAAGCAGAAAGGAGAGGCAGAGGATGTGCACATGGACACAGAGCCGACTGTACAGAATGAGGGCAGGCCGGAGGAGCAGGTACAGTAGGAGAAGCATTCAGTCTTTGGGTAAATTAATGTAAAAACAAATTAGTTTTGCGGCCATTAGACTGTTGACAAGACTATAGTGAAATATCTAAATTCTGTCCCCTAATTCTAAAAAATCAAAAAAATCTTGTTCCAATCCAGTATGACTTTCTTTCTTCTGTGGAAAACGATTATAGACACACAGGCACAACATTAGCACTCTTTTTGCTCGTTGTCACTAATTTGCGCTCTGCGCTGGAAATTACACCTCTGTCCTGGAGGAGGAGGATTGTCGTTCTTGTGTTGGGTTTTACTTTATTTAGCTTACCAAGGTTCTGACATCCCATCAACAGCTGTAATTTGGCACAACGTTTTTTTAAACTAGGCCAAAAGTTGGTCAGGCGCATAAATTATGACCTCATTCAATCAATCAGTACATATACTATGCTCTGTACTTATATTTGTCTGAAAAATTGTTTTAAGTATTTTGAGCAAAAGTTTTTTTTTACATAATGAGAAATGTAAAATCAGTTTGTCCAAAAGTTTGATTGTGTTTGTATTTGTAAAAAATCGTATACATTACCATTGTCATGGTCTCATGGTTTTTGAAAGAAGTCTATAATGCTCACCAAGGATGCATTTATTTGATCCAAAATACAGTAAAAATAGTAATATTGTTAAATATTCTTACAATTTTAAATAGTGTTTTAAATAAAGTACATAATTTAATGTTTTATATTTGAATATATTTTAAATTGTACTTTATTCCTGTGATGGCAAAGCTAAATTTTTCAGCATCAAGACCCTAAAGAAAAATATTTTGAAGTAGATTATAGGTTGAGGAGTATGGAAGCTTTTTTCCGGCACAGAGTGAAAAATAAATAGGGTAATTGTGACTTTTTATCTCAGAATTGAGTAATATAAAGTCGCAATTGCGAGAAATATACTTGAAATTCTGACTTTTTTTCTTAGAATTGCATGTTTATATCTCACAATTCTGACTTTATAATACGCAATTGGGATATATAAAGTCAGAATTGTATTGTCGCAATTCCGTCTCAGTCTTTTTTTTCTTAGAATTGGACTTTATAACTCGCAATTGCGAGTTTATATCACACAATTCTGAGAAAAGATGTCAGAATTGCAAGATATAAACTCACATATGTGTTATAAAGTCAGAATTGCGAGATGTAAGCTCGCAATTGTGAGATAAGTCGCAATTATTTTTTTTAATGTTTTATTCTGTGGCGGAAACAAGCTTCCATAGAGGAGAGACCCTGACATGATTGTAAAGCGCTTTGGGTGTACAGTAGTACACATGAAAGCACTATATAAATGCCTCATTCATTCATTCATTCATTCATTCAATAGCTCAGTTCAGTTTAGGTCAGTTACATGGCTTTTCGTTCATTTCATTTCATTTCATTCATGGCATTGCTTTTGTTTCATTTGTCTTGTGAATGCGAGAGGAGGAAGTCTGTATTGTACTGATTTCTATGGCTCTCAGCCTAAGCAATTCAATGGTCCTCCTCCGTTTATGAAGAATATTCAAAACAAGCAAATATTTCAAGCACTGTGAGCTTTTTTAAATGAATTTGTGGACAGTAAAGCTGCAGGGTCAGATCACTGATGCTGTGTTTACACGTTTGTTAATAGAATAAAATGCAGGTGGACCAGGAAGGCCAAGGAGAACAGTCCACTGAAGAGGAAAGACTGAATAACTCTGGCAGCAAGGTACAATTTATTGTGAAGAATAGATTTCCGCGTGCTGTTTATTGTTACTTTAATAAAGTGGTCATATCATGCATTTATATGTAATTCTATCTATCTATCTATCGATCTATCTATCTATCTATCTATCTATCTATCTATCTATCTATCTATCTATCTATCTATCTATCTATCTATCTATCTATCTATCTATCTATCTATCTATCTATCTATCTATCTATCTATCTATCTATCATCCATCCACCCATTAATTCATCCATCCATTAATTCATCCATCCATCCATCCATCCATCCATCCATCCATCCATCCATCCATCCATCCATCCATCCATCCATCCATCCATCCATCCATCCATCCATCCATCCGTCTGTCTCTCTGTCTGTCTGTCTTTCCGTCCGGGTAGCTTAGAAGTTGTGGTTTCTGAAAGAAATGGTAAAACAATTTGATTTCTCTGATATTGATATGACCCCGTTAAAGGCAGTGTGCTTCCTGATAATTGTGTATTACTGTAATAAAATAAACGTTTTTGCTTATATCTTTTCAAATTTCTTATTTTCTCAAAGGATGGTGATAAACAAGATCAAGGTGCAAGCAGTAGCAAAGCCAAGTCAAAGGTGAAGAGTGTTGATCTGCCCATTCTGGCCAACACCACCCGACAGCTGGATCGAGATGTGCTCAACAACTTCGTTGAATACGAGGCAAGCGCTTTTCCATTCATTTTCAGTCTGCCTCATTTCCCTGGAGAACATGTGGAGTGTTGCGATTAATTTAAATAATCTCAGTTCAAAGCAGTCCTCTTTAGAAGCATCCACCCCGTGCTTTTTTGATTCAGAGCTTCATTTTCTGCACTTTTAGGCAGCATTCATTTCGGTTATATGTACTCATTATATTTGTCTCTTAGTAGCTCCTGCTCATCACACCTGCCAGCAGAGCTGACTGTATCTTATACTCTGCATGTTGCTAAAATTGCTTGATTTAAATATCCACGACAGAGATCATTACGTCAGTGAAGCGACAGCTCAGCTCTAGGCATTTGACTCATGTCCTACACTTACTGTTTTATAATTTTTCATTAAAAAACAAATACTCAATTTGTGTTTTGTGTAGTGTGTAATCTCACACTATAAAGCTCTTTAATCAAGGCTGGATTTTGGCATCACAGCTTTATGCAATTGTATTTTTGTTAAAAAATAAGCATGAATTGATAATATTTCTTAATGCAAGTTCAATTAATTTAATTTTGTGCACACGATTCCAAAGCAAAACATTTTTGGCTTTGTCAATTTTATAAATTTTTTCCACTGTGGTTCTCGTATCATACTGAACATTTTCAAACCTGTAAGTGCATTTCTCAAAACAATTTGCACAAACAGCATCACACAATGGATTACCTGCAAAACCTGTACTGTATCTTGCTAAAAATCCTCAACAAACATATCAATACCATCAGAATGACAAGTCCTTGTGTCATTGTTCACAAACAAGATAGTCAAAACGCCTAGCCATGTTGTCAATATATCAGTGTATTCTGTCAGTATTTCCTGATGTAAATGTAAAGTGTATTCCATACATTATATTAATTTCAACAGTACACATTACTATTTGTGGGATATTGATTGCATGATATTGGACAGTTTTCACAATTCACATTTACACTTTTACCATTGGTCTGTCAACAGATTACAGCCAAGATTCATAGCAAAGAGGGACATTTTCAATTCAGGATACATTTACAAAATAGTCTAATAAAAATATATAGAAAATATTCTTGAAAGATTTTGACAACTGGTTCAACCATAACTTATACAATGAACTAATGCCTAGATGTTTTGGTGGTAAGACTGTTTGACCGAGAAACAGTATTATATATTCTGATCAACTTGACAAAAGCAATTGTTAATGAATGGATGAAATCAAGCCTTTCTTTCCTCTGATTATTCAATTTCAGTTGATGAATGTATGACTGCAGCTGCTGAATGTTGTTTTGTGTTTACTTAAAAGATATAGTTGACCTAAAAATGTAATTTCGTCCTCATTTACTCACCATGATGTCTTTAAAATATCCCTTTAAATTAGAAAATATTACATGTTTGGCTGCACAATAGGAGGTTTTGAGTTTCAGATTCAATAATGTTACAATAATATTTATTTTGTCTAAATATACCCTTGTGAAAAATAAGTATACTTTTAAATATATATTATATGAACTATATGACTTTAAAAGAGTATACCTAAGTGCGAAGTGAATGTTTTCGGACACTTAATTGGATGTTAATTGCAATTAAAGTAAAATGTATTATAGTTTAAATTTAAACACAGTTAGTTGAACTTAAGTAGGACTATATATATATTTGTAATAACACATTTGTAATGATGACATTGCAATTTAGTACATTATAATACATTAACTTTAAATGTAATATTGAATAACAGTAGTTTAGTATGTAAGTGGAGATAGCTTCTTTAAAACACAGAAAAATATAACTACAACATAATGATTTAAAATGACTTGTAGTTTGACATTATTACAAAGTGTAAAGTGTACATAAGTATGTTAAGAAACAGTCATGAATGTCTACTCTCTTTTAGTGGACATAAGTGGCTTTTTATTTAATTGATATATTATTATCTGCAAGTAAATAAAAAATACTTTTAGGATTTGACGTACACTACAAATGCACATTCAATACAATTAAGCACACTTGTGGATAATTACTGTGTACATTTTTTGTGTGACTGAATAGGGTGGAAAGTTACAATGTTTGTAAATGTATTCATTGCATTCTGTCTTTCAGAAAAAAATGATCATACAGGACAAGCTGGAAAAGGAGAGGATTGATGCTAAAAATGCTGTGGAGGAATATGTTTACGACCTGCGAAACAAACTATGTGGCATCTATGAGAAATATGTCACTGAAAATGTGAGCACATGATCTCTTTGTTATCTGGAGCTGTTGTTCTCAGACAAGACACTAGGGAGCTTATGTTTTATTTTCAGTATGATCTACCTCAACTCTGCAATTCAGAGAATCTCACATCATTTTATAACATTACAAGTACGTAGCTACAAAAACGAAGCACATGTAAGACTTATTATGTATGCGTTGACGTGTTGATGTTATATTTGCAGGAAAGTAACCAGCTCACCATAATGCTTGAGGACACAGAGAACTGGCTGTATGAAGAAGGAGAGGACCAGGAGAAAGAAATCTATCAGGACAAACTGTCTGAACTCAAAGTAGGTGTTTTAGTGTTCAGATCATGCACGTGTACTACAGTTATAACATTTTGCATTATTTACCTCTTAATTCTTAAGCGTACGTCTTTTTCACAAGGGTCAGTTCTTTCAAAGACAAACCTGAAGTGAAAATGTTGGTTACTGTTTTGTAGAGGTTTGGTGAGCCCATTGAAGAGCGGTACAGAGAGCATGAGGGCCGACCCAGAGCGTTTGATGAGCTAGGCAAGAAAATTCAGCTTTTTATGAAGGCGGTGGACGTGTATAGACAGAAGGTAAGCTGTAATTCCATCATTTTTTGATATTGTGAGTTCTGTTGATAGAAAATTATTTAGAAAAGCTTTTATTTTTTGTAACTATGAAGCAGAGTTCTTGCGTGTTGTGTTGTTAACAGCATTAGAGTGATGTAAAAACCGTATTTTTTTTTACAGACATTAATGGATTTTATTTGGGATAACTCCTTTGCAAAGATCTACTGGCCTAATTACTCCCGTAGCTAATTTTTTTCATCATCTATAAGCTATATAATGTACCTTGTCATGTCTCCCACTATTCTATAGGGCAGTGGTTCCCAAACCCTGGGGGTACGCGAGGTGACAGAGGGGGGAGGCGAACAAAATGCTGAGTTTTGCCGTTCATTTAATTGTATCCCAGCTTTAAAGGATTAGTTCACCCCAAAAATTATCCCATAATTTTCTCAGGCTCAAGCCATCCTACTGTAGGTGTATATGAGTTTATACTTTCAGCCAAACACAATCGGAGTAATATTAAAAAATATCCTGGCTCTTCCCATTAGTACCATTCGCCGGATCTCGACTCGCGTACAGTCCTTACCGGAAGCCAGGGATTATAGTTTATAAAGTTATAAATATGGATTTTTTTTTCTCACAAAAACGCATCGCTTCACTTTAGAAAGCCTTTATTACTCCCCTGGAGCAGTATAGATTACTTTTATGATGGATGGATGCACTTTTTTGGGCTTCATAATCTAAGGTACCATTCACTCCCATTATAAAACTTGGAAGAGCCAGGATATTTTTAAATATAACTCTGATTGAGTTTGGCTGAAAGAAGAAAGTCATATACACCTAGGATGGCTTAAATGTGAGTAATTTATGGGATAATTTTCATTTTTGGGTGAACTTTGAACCTTTAAAACTTAAATGCCGCTTCTAGTGTAAAACAGGGAAATGGTAGTGCTGTAAAAGGCCTCATATTTTGCGGTCAAAACTGATTGCATCCACACAAGCAGCGTGCACATGACAGGCTACTTGCAGAGTCTGCTGCCATCGTGCTACATTACTGCTGTTCATGACCTTTATAAAAGTGGGGTTTAGCACTTACTAGCATGAAGAACAAATATAGACACAAACAGTGCATAGAGATCGATTTAAGACAAACTCTCTTTGATACAAAAACATGCCCTGTGTGAGTTCTTGTTGTTAATGTGGATATTAGCTAAATTATATGAGCAAGAATGCAATTTTCCCGAATATCCACACTATTGCAAATGTGACAATGGCTTTGTACAACAGTTCAACAAACAAAAAGAAATATTAAGTGACATAAATTTCAAACACAGTATTGTCAGTAATGTTCGCTCTATTTTGCAACAAAATAATAGTCCCAACCTAAGCTACAGAGTCTCCAAGCAACACACAGCGGTGTTTCATTAGTGAACGAATCTGCGGCTTTAAACGAATCGGGAGAGTCGATGATTCAATGATCCATTCATAAATACAGCCACTTGCTTCATTACCGAATGAATGAATGACTCGACGACTCACTCATTAAGAAAAACTTGCCGCCACCTACTTGTGAATTTAAGTTAATATTTAATAGTATCACTTTGTTTTTACCATCATTTCATATTTCTCTATTGAACTTTTTTTGTTTAAAATATCTCATAACATTATTTGTGCTTTTGTATTTGCATTCAAGCCAGTTGCATTAAACAGTGTTTAATACATCTAGAAGCAGCTTGTGCCACTATGTTGATACTGGTTTCATTTGACTGAAATTATTGATTTAGTTTACTTTATCACTTTAATTATTATAGTAATCATGGAATTTTTGGAATTTGACATAAAACATGACACATGCATTTAATAGGGTTAGAAAAACTTTGTCTTTAAAGGTAAAAAATGCATCTGAAAATCAATTTAAGGGGCCAAATATTGTCTCTTAATGGAAAAGGTGTGACTGCAGTCAAAGTGGAAGAGAAGAGGTACGCAGAAAGATGTTAAATGCCCACTCCTCCAGGAAACATATTCACTTTATAATTCTTCTTCTTTGTTAATCTTACAGAAGATGTCTCAAGTGACCGTCTTTAATATCAGTTATTGGTCATGTATATCATTACATAGTGATATATTAGTCAGACTAATTGTGCTTATGACTGCATCTTAATCTTTCGCATTGTTCAGATTGGATTAATTATTCTCAAAATCATTTCACATGAATTTCTTTTACATTTACATAAATGTTGTGGACATGTCTGCTATTTGACCAACAGGACGAGCGCTACCAGCACTTGAGCGCTGAGGAGATGGGTGTTGTTGAGAAGAGTGTGAATGAAGCTTTAGGCTGGATAAATGCGAAGATGAACGCCCAGAGCAAACTCCCCATTGCTCAAGACCCAGCAGTTAAAGTAGCAGAGATCATTCAGAAGATTCAGGTTTGTTTGTGCACTTTTCCAGTAAAAATACAGCCAAGCTGCAAGTCACAATAAAATTTTTCACTGTCATTAGAATGATCACACCAGTGAGTAAATCTCATGAAATCATGGCCAAGTGACATTTTAAAGAAGGACATTATATTTTGGAATAAAGAAAATGAACCCTGTTTGAAAGCAATTTAATTATGATATTATTTCATGATACAATTGCATGCAAAAAATTATTTACTGCAATGATGTTTGATAAAGCATTTTTTCGAATTGCTGTTCTACATTGATACATATTCTAATAATTTTTTTACTTTAAATTTGCATGAATTTAAGGCAGTAAATCAAATACTACAATAATGTATAAATACTTGAAAATTCAATTAATTTAAATATTTACTGTATATATTTTGCATTTAAAGCCACACCGCGGAACTTTTGCGGAACTTTCAAGTCTAGCGCCCCTAGAGGCCACAAGCGCCACAGCACTGTCGCAAAAGTCTAGAAGACATCCACTTAATAAATGGACGGCCGTAAAGCGATACGTTCTCCAGGTCACATGACCTGGCCAACGACGGTCCGTCTTCTCCAAACTTACATAGCCGGTATTTCAAGAGGGCAGCCCCGCTCGGAGCATTAATAGTGTCAAACGCTGTATATTGGCCTGAGGAATCATTTAAAATAACTCGTATGCGTCAACTCTTTAGGTCACAAAGTCCGCGGTGTGGCTTTAAGTAACAAGAATGAGATTTTGCACGTAGTAATGAAAATGCTATTTATTTTAATTTGCATAAATTAATGACATCAAAACAAATACTACCATTATATAAAGATACTTCAATAATTAAATTTTTTTTTTAGTATCCTTAAAATATACAAAAGGTATCAATGTAGTAATATAGGACTTTTATTTTGACAGACTGCCTAGTTCTGTATTTTACTATAATTAAATAATATTTTTTTTTTGCTTTAGAATAATAAGAATTAGATTTTTTACATTTACGCTAATGAAAATTTGTGGGGGAAATAGTCACAACGCAAAAATGTGGTTAAAATTTTGGTTCTAAAATAAATAATAAAATAATCCTCTGTTCTGCAAAGTATAATTTTTTATTGTGAGACAAAATATTGCCTCAAATTATTATTGGTAGGTTGTGTCCACTTATATTCGGGTTCTGACTAATGCACAATTCAATTAATTGAATCCATCTGCTCTGTGTTGAATTGCAGGAGCTAGAGGACGTTTGCAATCCTGTCGTCAACCGACCCAAACCCAAGACCGAGGAGCCCGCAGAGGAGGGAGACAGAAACAACGGGGCCCATAACGGCCCCGCGGCGCAACAAGGTGCTGACAGCAAAGGCAATCAGCAGACGAAGCCTCCGTCTGGAGAGATGGAGGTGGACTGAGCTCTTCCACACTCAACCATCTGATTCTGCTGCCATTCTCACTTAAGCTACTATTAAACCTTCTCAACTTACACTGAACCAATAGCTGGAACCATTCTCTTTGTGTCCACCACTCAGTTGGCTGTATTTGTGCATCTGTTTGTTGAAGTCTGCCCCTCTGTTGGTTTTTCTCTTGTACCTATTAAGGGATCGGGTCAGGCTGTCCTTTGAATGTTGCAGCTGTATTCAAAACTCAATCCGGGATCGGGCATCCATGATAGGAGCATATAGAATAGATGTAGTTCAATAGCTGAAACGATGCTGCCGCTCTCAACAAAAAGCTATCCCTAAAACAATGTGATGCATTCTGGGAGAGCCAAAGGCATTTTTTGAGGTGAATCATATCACACGGTAACTTGTTATGGGAACATGAATCAAAATACTGTTCAATCAATCGTTAAGATTGAGGTAAAACAAGCAAATATGTATGCAATACATATAAATATATGGTTTATATTTGTATTTAAAATATACATTTCCAAAGGATGTGTTGTTTAGAGCCTGTAAATATTATTTTAGTAATTTGAATTTATGGGTGCTTAGATAGAGGTACACTCCTATTGTTGACATTGCAATGCTTTCAGCTCGTAGTGTCATATGGAAGTAGAATGTACTGAGCCGGTCATTACCTTTTTTCCCCAGTTTTCATGCAGTCCCATATCAAGTCTTGAGGTTTGATGATCACAAATAATAAAACATGCCTTTATGACTGAATGCGTTTGTTGCCATCTAAATTATTGTGCCAGTTGATATGATAAATTTCAAATGTAATTCTATAGTCATAAAATCTGGACGAGAACAGGAGGGTTTGTAAGTGTATTTTTTTGAAGAAATTATTTTTTTTATTTAATTTAAGTAAGTATCAAAGGGTATACAAATAGTTTTCCTCATTTAACTTCCAGTCTTATTTAAACTGATTCGAAAAGAGATGATTGCTCAATTTGTATTACTCATTGGAGTAATTAATAAATCACAAAATGTTTTTTTAATTGATGTATAATATCTTAACATAAACTGGGGTTAGTGAGTTGTTGAAAAGGTAATAATTAAATCATAAAAAAAAATACATTTATAATTTCTAAATAAAAATAAACACAAAACACAGGGAAAAAGATGGAAATATATTTGTTTACCTGCATGCCATGTGACCATTAACTCGTATCAGATAACTGGAAATGCGTTGTTAACCTATTTAAATGTTTTAACTTAAAATCTTTTAGTAAATATTTTAGGTCAAATAGGGTCAAAAAAAGGTTTGAGAATCCTTGACTGAACACAGTTTAAGTGAACTATCCAAAAAGAGCCAATGCTATATTTATGTTATTAATGATAGAAACAAGTGTCGTCTAAACAAGACGACACTACCATTAAATTGAATTATTTTATGAAATCCTTAAATGTGTCCAGGGACTAAAAACTTCATACCGTCAACGTAGTAATGTAGGACTTTTATTTTGACAGTCTATATGGTCGTTCTGTGTTGTGCTTGTAAGCTGATCACCTATTGGTCAATTTGCACAGCGACGTCGACACGTCATTACGCGCTCTAACGGGCGGACTTTTCAAAATGGAGGAAAGGCAAACATTTTGGAGGGGAATACAAATATATCGATTAAATGCATTTTTATACGTCATGCTCAAGTCAAAACACATCACATTCACGGGAAAATAATTCAATCACCGAATCGTCGGATTGAAGAGATTATGAAGTGAAAATGAGCGTCTCAATCGGAGAAAAAATTGAGGTAAGTAGCGCGGTCGCGAGAGCCATTCATCCCGACAGACTAACGTTACTGTAGTTTGTTCGGAGGTTGTGTGTATATTTTAAGCTCCCAAAACCAGCTAATACTATCCCTTTGTTTTTGTTTTACTTTGGTTTCTTTCGCGTTTGTTCTTTCTAGTTTGGTGAAACGCAATGTGAAATAAACAGTGACAAAACTTCAATCAATAACATTTGATTTCCAGATTTTTTCGGAAACGGTTATTACTAGCGTCTAGATCGCGCCTTCTGTTCATCCATCTGCGGTTCATTTTTAGTGCAACAAAGGTGTTTTGGGAATTATGAGCATGGAGACTGTTGCTAGGCGACGTGCGGTAGCGTCAGTGTCAGGTAGAGTCGCGGGAGGAGAGCGCGAGAGTGATGAACAGATGTCACTGTCAGATGCAGGTAACTAGTGACGCGTCAACAAAGATCACACACACAGTGCGCGCAACGGGCTGTTTTTGTGTGTGTTTTTTAGCTTGGTCCGTGGTCGAAACACTTTATGAATCATGTTGGAAGTGATTCATTCATTCTTGGTTAATTTAACTACTAAAGGAAAAGATCCACATGAGGACAGAATTTTGGCATCATCTGTGGATCTTAGAATCGAGGTAGGAGATTTTTATGGAAGCTTCAGAATTGAGAGATCTAAACTCACAATTCTGAGAAAAAGTCTTACTAACTTAGATGTTTACCTGCAATAAAGTCTGAATTGTGAGATACATCTTTTTATTTTGCTATTCCGTAGTGAAAAATTGTGAGATGTAGGCTAAAAAAAATTCAGAAAGAGTTGTGAGATGTACACAAGAAATTAAGTATTGTTTTTCTTTAATTTTGCAATTGTGTGGTGGGAAAAACAGAATTGTGAGAGGTAAAACTCGAAATTCTTAGGAAATAAGAGATGTAAACCTTACAATTCTGAGAAAAAAAGTCTAAATTGTGAGATGTGCTCTCAATTTTTTTTTAATAATAATCAGAATTAATTTATGTAAATTCAGAATTCTGAGGAAAAAAGTCAGAATTATGAGATGTAAACACACAATTTGTCTCACAGTTGTGAAGAAAAAGCCTGAATTGTGAGATGAAAATGTCCTATTTTATTTATTTTGCTATTCTGTGGTGGGAAAAAAACTGAATTGTGAGATGCAAATTCAAAATTCTTCAAAAATGAGAGATTGTAAACTCAGAATTCTGAGAAAAAATAAGTCTTCTTATTCTGAATTGTGAGATACAAATTATATATTTTTATTTTGATATTCCGTGGTGGAAAAAAAACTGAATTGTGAGATGCAAATTCAAAATTCTTCAAAAATGAGAGATTGTAAACTCAGAATTCTGAGAAAAAATAAGTCTTCTTATTCTGAATTGTGAGATACAAATTATATATTTTTATTTTGATATTCCGTGGTGGAAAAAAAACTGAATTGTGAGATGTAAATTCAAAATTCCTGAAAAAGTCAGAAATGCGAGATGTAAACTTGCAATTACAAGTTTATACCTTGCGATTGTGAGAGAGAAAAAGTCCAAACTGAGAGATATTTTTTGCAATTTTGATTAAAAAAAAAGTCAAAATTGTCTGATAAAAAGCAACAATTGCCTCGGCTCTTACTATAATTTTTTTATTCTGTGGTGGAAACAGGCTTTCATAGGGATGTCATTCGGAAAGTCTCAAAGGGACGAGATCGATCTCATGGGACAGGCTCTTGAAATGATCTCATTCTATATTTGTGTTATTCTCCCGTCTAATTCAAACAATTCCTTGTTTTATGCTTCAGGACTTCAAGGTTCTCACCTTGTTGGGTAAAGGCTCTTTTGCGTGTGTCTACAGAGCAAAATCTGTAAACACAGGCTTGGAAGTGGCCATCAAAATGGTAAGAACATGCCTTTCTGTTTAATTGCTCATAGTGGCAGCCAGGGGAGTGGTTGTGCAGCATCTGTTCAAAACCGTTCACGGTCTCCCATGTGTACTTGCAGATTGACAAGAAAGCCATGCACAAAGCTGGCATGGTGCAGAGAGTCATTAATGAGGTGGAGATTCAGTGTCGGTTAAAGCATCCGTCAGTTCTTGAGGTGAGTCCCAAACCCTCCTCACAGACCTGACTGCTGCAGATCAACTGATGCTCATGTTAGATTAGAATTAATATTTTACTTTTAAATGGAGAAAAAGATTTGTTTACTTTGTACTGCTCATTAAAATGTAAAAATGCCACAGAAGAATAGTGGAAATATTTATGGTGGAAAAAATTAGGGCTGTGCGATATTGAAGAAAAATGCGATATGCGATAACTCCTTAAATAATGCGATATTCGATATGCGATACGATTTAAGTGTGTTAAATAAACTTAAATTATCTTTAAAATATCTTTAAAATGATAAAACCTACATGTGTTTCACATTCTTTTTATGACAAGAAAACATCCTTATAACTTCTGAAAGTGAACATCAGTGTTTTACTGTAGCATAAGAAGTGTTATTTTAACATCAGTATAAACCACAGGGCTTCAGGTGATCCTACATTAGCTTTATTTAATAAAAGATACTGAATCATAAAATATAAAAATAAAACATTGCTTAGTTTTCACTATGAATTAAATATAACCTGATACGTATTAAAGCTAAAAAAAATTATTAAAGCTATAAAAAAATTAAAGCTTTGTCTTTTGTTCATGACCCCATTTATTGCAAGCTGTTGCGATATGCATAATTGCGATATATACATTTGCGATATTTCGATAAATTCGATATATTGTGCAGCCCTAAAAGTTTAGTTTTGCTTGGGGTGTTTCATTGGCCACAACATTGAAGTGTTTCAATGGTATTTAAATTTCAAGATTGCTGAAGTTTTAAGAGCTGAATGTTCTTCAAGGTTCACTTCCCACTCGTTTAAACCATACATTTATATTAATATTCCAGTCATTTGTGTTTTACTGAAAAAGGATAAAGATTTTTTTATTACTATTTTTAGCCAATATACAATATTTTAGAGCTTGGCATGACTAGAACAATTTATATTCATAATAAAAAGGACCATGCAGTTATACGATTTTATTAAATTACATAATTTTTCCAGGTCTAGAAATCACACTTTCAAAATTAAGCTACCTCATGTAGGTTTTACAAGACATTTGGGATCAAAAAAAGGGGTTGAATAAAAGTAAATAATAATAAGAAATAAGAAATGCCCTGATTTGTAGTTGTTTTAGTCTTATTAATGCATTGAGAAGAAGTAGGTTTAGAGAGAGATTTGTTTTTGTCAGGGTCTTATTGAAGACATTTGCACACTGATAATAACATTTTCACTCCTGTTTAATAAAAATAATTGTGAAGGTCATGAACAAGTCATAGAAATTATTTGGACAAAAAGTGTGGAAGCCCGGACTGCATTAGTAGACATGAGAAGACAAACTGATTACCGGTAGTTGATAATGGAAGATTGTAGAGTAGTAATAATGCAGATATTTGCATTTATGTTTGTTTCTAGCAGCAATGTGATGTATAGATATATACTCAGCAAGTGCATGAATGATGGAGCTTTTGTGTAAAATGACATAATTGTGCAATTGTAATGTTACTTGGAGGAAACTGTTATCCTGAATGGCATGTATTCAAAAAGTAAGTATTGATCAGTCCTTTTATTTCCCTCTCCCAAGCTGTACAATTACTTTGAGGACAGTAATTATGTGTACCTGGTTCTGGAGATGTGTCACAATGGGGAGATGAGCCGCTACCTGAAGGAGAGGAAACAACCTTTTACAGAGGAGGAGGGTTAGTTCTTCACATTTATGCACTACAGGGTTTAATGTTAAAAATCTTTACTTTATGTAATTCCGTTTTAAAATCAACACTGTTTTCAGTCTTTATGTTGGTTTTTGTTTGTGTTATCAACAGCGAGGCACTTCATGCATCAGATCGTAAAGGGAATGCTGTACCTCCACACTCATGGGATCATGCACAGGGATCTGACCTTATCTAATCTCCTGCTCACCACCAGCATGAACATTAAAATCGGAGACTTTGGTTTGGCAACGCAACTCAAACTTCCCAGCGAGAAGCACTTCACCATGTGTGGCACACCGAACTACATTTCTCCTGAGGTGGCTACACGCAGCGCTCACGGCCTGGAGTCCGACGTGTGGTCGCTGGGCTGCATGTTCTACGCCTTTCTCACGGGCAGACCTCCCTTTGACACGGACACTGTGAAACACACCCTCAATAAGGTGGTTCTGGGAGAATATCAGATGCCCTCTCACATATCAGCAGAAGCGCAGGACCTGATTCAGCAGCTGTTGCAGAAGAACCCCGCAATCAGGCCCAGTCTCTCCGCGGTGCTGGACCACCCTTTTATGACTCAAACCGGGCCCACCGCAAGCAAAGACTCTGGGAGCAGTGACGGAGGGTCCATAGACAGTGGTATAGCCACCATTTCCACAGCCTCCAACGCCACTAACAGCAGCAGCAGTAGTAGCCGGCTACAGAGGAGAACAAGGAAGATGATTGGACAGCCCTTACCCAATCGCATGGCGCCGATCCCCAGCCTCTCCCATCACTCCACCAGCTCCAGTTTTAAGAGTGGGCAAGATTGGCAGCCACATTTTCAAGATGATTTGTCCAGGATGGGTATTGAGAGAGTTCCCCTGGGTGCTGACAGCAGAAGGCCTCACTCTCGCTACTTGAGACGGGCTCATTCATCAGATCGATCCGGTGCTGGGTTTAGCCACACTCCACAGGAGGCGGAGCTAGAGAGATGCCACTCAGAAGAGATGCTTCCAGGGTCCGGACGGTCATTTCCACCAACCTCCAGTTACAGAAACGTTCACCATGGCTACTCTGAGCATGGTCGGCTTCCCTCTCCACCCGTAAAACAGCCTGCAAAGTAAGAGACGTGCAAAGCATGTTTGCATTTCAGCATTATTACACTATCTATTTTATAATTACTGTTTTTTTGTTCCCCTATTTCCTCAGTCCGGGATCCTCTTTTTCCACATCCACCCATTCAATGAGACCACAGATGCCTGATTCTCAAACACAGGCCTGGTTCAGCAATGATGGTATCATTCCCAGCTGAATTTTTTGTTATATTTTTAGAATAAATATTTCAGCAAAAAGTTATAATTCTGTCATCGTTTACCCTGCACGTGACATATGATGAAAAAAAAAAGATATTGAAATAATCTGTAGAATGTCCAAGCTTCTCATTTAGCACAATGAGATTGTATGGTGATTCACACTGCCAACATTTTCAGAAAGGATAAAAACCCCTATAAACCCCTAAAGTAGTCTATGCAACTCGTGCACTATCTTCCAAGTTTTCTAAAGCCATATAATAGATTTGAATGAGAAACGATAGAGTGCTGCATTCACTCAAAGCTATAATTTAGCTTCAGAAGACTTGAATACAAATACAAGACTTGAATTATCACTTTAATATGACTTATTTTTAAAGCTTTGCATATTGAACCATTTTAAACCTTAAAACATTTTCACTTTTAGGACTGTTCAAGAGACCAGCAGACCTAAGCAGTCACAGCAGCAGTGGGAGTTTTCACTCTGGACGAGGGCCCATCGGGACACAAACCTCCTGCAGCGACAAACCCAGCGGCCTTTATTCTCAGCAGCAACCCAACGTTTTCTCCCGCAACAATCCAGGGCCCTGCAGGGAAGATGGGTTTGGATCAGGACACGTGCCAGAACCTCAGGGCTACTCAGATCTGCAGTTTCTGGGTCCACCCCTTTCCAAAGGCAAAGCAAACACAGAGAAGAAAGAGAAGTTGTGTCCTACGAAGAGCTTCCCTCCGCTCTGTGCTGCCAGACTCAAGCCCATCAGACAAAAGACCAAAAATGCTGTGGTGAGTGAAGCCATTTGTCTCCTATAATGGGTACAACTCAAGTCAAATTTATCAGTATAGCGCTTTTCACAATACACATAGTTTCAAAGCAGCTTTTGTTTGTGTATATGTACATATGTGTGTGTGTCCAGTTTACTTAGAGTTGGAGCACTGGAGAGAACTTATAAGTTCGGTCATTTAAACAACATATTGTGACAACGATGTGTATTTCTTTAGGTTAGTATCCTGGAGTCTGGAGAGGTGTGTATGGAGCTGCTGAAAGGACAAGGATCTCAGGAGAGAGTCAAAGAAGTACTTAGGATATCCTGTGACGGATCCATGGTGAGGGACTAGAAAATCAATAATTAATGTAATATAGTGTAATTAATTAATGTGTGGAAGTTACAGGATGTATCAAACATTTTCAAAAAGGAGATTAACATTAGAGATGGACTGATCTTGTTTTAAACATTTAAAATTAACTGCAGCAATTCCAATTTTGTCAGAACCTCTAGCAAATTACATGTTATTTTGTTTAGTTGTCTGATCAGAATGGTCGGAGAATCATGATCTCTGTTCCAAAAAAATAAACCAAAAAAACATGATTCTCAATGTATCCAGAATCATGCAGCTCTAATGCATGTTTCATTTTATTTTATTAAATGATTATTAAGTGTCAATGGTGTGATTTCGTTTACCTCTATTGGTTGGGAAACAATGGCCCCTTTTTACAGACTGATGCATTTCCACAGTTATCAACATTGCAAGAAAACATTTAGTAAAGTTTTTCATATAACATTTTTTTTATACACATTTATAACACTATATATTGTGTTATATTACCTTGTCAGTAAATGGGAAAACTACCGGTAATGCTGCTGCGAGGGTGTTTCTAATACAAAGGCTGAGGGAGTGACTGCAAATTTTACGTCTCTCTCTTCTGAACAACGTAATCAATCGCTTAATATTTTTTCCCTCTTTTGGAAAGTCATGCAAACTCAATCCCATATTTTTTCTTTTGCGATTGGAGCAAATAGAAAGACAAAAATTATACTTGCTGTTATCTCCCGTTTACCCAACTATAACAACTTCTGCTTCTTAGAACCCCGGAAATGTGAAAAGGGTCCATTATTAACATCTGTCAATCTCTAATCCCATGCTCTTGTATTTTTTACTGTGTTTTTAGGTTACAGTGTACCAGCCCAATGAAGGTAAAGGTTTCCCTGTGCTGGACCACCCGCCCTCACCACCTGAAGACATTCTCATCTGCAGCTATGAGGATTTACCAGGTACAATGACTTATTCAAGACTTGACGAGACAGCTTTTGAAAGCAATATGTGTTTGTAATATTCATAGTTATTTGACTCTGTTACCCTGCAGAAAAATACTGGAAGAAATATCAGTATGCCACAAAGTTTGTGCTGTTGGTGAAATCGAAGACCCCCAAAGTCACATTGTACACAAAGTTTGCCAAGTGCATGTTGATGGAGAACACTCCTAATGCAGACCTGGAGGTGTGCTTCTACGATGGTGAGCGGCACAGATCATCTACGCAGAATGAACTGTGTAGTGCAGTGTATCCGGTTTAGGTTTAAGCATTCTTTTTTTTCGTCCATTAGGTGCAAAAACCCATAAGACAAGTGAACAGGTGCGTTTGGTGGAGAAGAGCGGGAAATCGTATACGATGAAGGGTGATGTTGGGCTGAGCGGACTGAGTCCTGAGTGCAGAGTCTACATGGAGCTCTCTGAGGAGGTAG
The DNA here is from genome assembly GCA_033366665.1 of Phoxinus dragarum. Classification (NCBI taxonomy): domain Eukaryota; kingdom Metazoa; phylum Chordata; class Actinopteri; order Cypriniformes; family Leuciscidae; genus Phoxinus; species Phoxinus dragarum. The sequence goes on from JARPMJ010000292.1 coordinate 108,785, forward strand.
TGCATTAGTTCTGCGGTTGCATGTTTCAGTGTGAAATTCTGCATTTTGATTGGTGCACGTTTAAAGCTTTCATATTTATTTTAGGACTCTCAGACGTCTGGTTGTGCTGCTTGCTACAGTTATTTGCTGACCAAGGTTGTTTGTGTTTTTTTTTTTAGGGGCATCGAATGTGTCTGTCTTTGGAAGTGGCGATTATTGCTGAGGAGCAGCGCAGCGCTAAAAACACTCAATTCTTTCCCATCACTATCGGCAGGTGAGGCTTGAGTTTATACCGTCAACCTTCACCAGCTAACTAAAACTTTCGGAACCTGGTGCATTTATATATATATGAATATGGCAATCGCGCTCGGATCCGCACCAAAACAATCGATTCAAGAGCACCTGAACGAGGTGGTCTCGGCCTGATTGAAAATGAATTCGGGTGGTTCGGTTGAGGTGAGAAAGCAATCCGACCCAACAGACCAATGAACCAAGCGGTCTCATAATTCATAACAGGAAATGTGTTCTATAAAAAGCAGTAGTGTCTGATTCTGTGAGTGAGCATATTAGTTATCACAGTTAAAAAGCACCTCTTCATCTTAAAATGTAGTGTTGCTTTTGTCTGTGCATTGCAAGAATGCTGACCCAACAAAGCCTTTATATATATATATATACATATATATATATATACAGTACACACACACACACACCACACATTTTAAATTACCCCTATTATGCTATTTTCAAGGTTCCTTATTCATTCATTCATTCATTCAATTAAACGACTCATCCAAAGATTCAGTCTCTCTAATTCCCTCCTTTCCTCGAGCCCACTCAAGTCTGATGGCCACACAAACCACACTCTGATTGGCCACAATAAGCTCACAGAGTAAACTTTTCAATCCATCTTCATGGATGACACAGAGGAAACTCTGACCAATAGGAGGACAGCTTTACTCACATGTGACTTGCATTGATTGGTGCGAACTGGACCAAGATGAAAATGCAGTGAAGTCCCTGTTTTGGAACAAAGCAAACAATATAAAGGTCTGAAAACACCCTCATACATGAGGTGTCTCACACTGGTTGTCTTATGCTCCACCAGGAGACCCACCAATCCAGTTTTCCCAGCCCCTCAGCCTCAGTGTTCCTCTGGCTCCGGCCCAGCAGCTCCTGCAGAGGTGGCTCAGGTGTGTGTGAGTCCGCCCCAGCCACCACACATCACACCGTCAGTAAGTCATGCATATCATCTCCAAGCACATCTATTTATTTCAGAGTACTGAAGTGAAATTTCCATTTACACGAACTCATTTGTCTTCTTCATGCCTAGATGATTTCCTACACGGGATCAGACTTCACCACAGCAAGTGTGGCTAAAGGCAGCTCACCTCAATCAGGCAAAGATGAACGCACCATTAACACAGGGAAGGTGCTCAAGTCCATTTTTGTGCCGAACATTGGCTGGGCCTCTCAGGTAAAGTGTTTGACTGGATAATTTAGCGATATAAAGATTAATTTAATTATTGTTAAATTAATATATACATATGCATACACAGTTCTTTGCTTTCAAAAAGTATACATTTTCATACTGTCTGCAACCTTTTGAGTGGTACTGTATTTATATTTATTTATTTGTTTATTATTATCATTTGTATCATTATTAATATAATTTATTTATTTACTTTTATATATTTATTATCCTTGTCATTATAGTGTAATTTATTATCATTGATATACTATTAGAGTTTTTGTTAATATTTTGAATTAGATTTATTTTTTATATTTTCTGTTTTCATTTTAATATTAAAGTTTGTCTATATTATGTCTATGTAGTTTTGATTAATTAATTCCATTTTAGTACTTAGAAACAGTTTAAGTTTTTTAATATTTTATTTGATTTTAGTTAATGTTTATTTAAGTAATGAAAATTTTTTTTTTAATGGTTTGAGTTTATCGATAATAACCATGTATTATACATATTATACCACTATGCATATAAATACAATATAAACTACATATTTAGAAATGATATATCTACAAACTTAAAATATTAATAAGTTTGCTTATATATTTACAGTATTGGCATTGAACTCAGTTTATTTATACATTTATTTTTTTAGCTTACAAGTGGCGAGGTATGGGTTCAGTTTAATGACGGATCCCAGCTGATGGTCCAAGTTGGCGTCTCTTGCATCACTTTTACTTCCCCTGATGGACGAATCACCAGGTAAAGCTTGTCATGGCAAAAGAAAAAGATTTATTAAGAACAATGACTGTATTTGCAATGTATATAACAGTTTCATAATTGCATAATAAGGCCAGGGACATTTCTTAAAACCATGAAATGAGGTCTGGTTTTGTTTGCATGCTGGAAGCGCTCCTGTTCTGAATTGTCACGCTTTCTGTGTCCTCTCAGGTATAAAGAGAATGAGAAGTTACCAGAGCTGGTCAAAGAGAAACTCCACTGTCTGTCCACCATCCTGGGTCTCCTCGCCAGCCCCGCCGGCAGACGCTGAGGAACCGGTGTTCATATGACCTGTGCATTGCTGTCAGAAGCACTTCTGTTTTTTTATGCTCAAATTCTCATGAATATGCTTTGTGTTTGTAAATATATATTTTTAAAACTTTGTACATATAGTCCCAAAGATTATGGAAGTTATATATTTTTTATGTTGTACATAATGGGTTTTTCTGTGTTTGTCTTGTGGCGCCTTTATTTTTGTGTACCAGTTCAACTCAGTGCTTCAATGAAATGTTAGCTGTACAAACATACAAGCATTAAACATCTGCTGCCTGGTGTATCATTGCTCTTTTCTCTCTTCTGTTTATTTAAAGCACGTGTGAGCAGGATTTACTGAACTATTCAATGGGTTACTGATAATGACAAAATGCTAATTAATTAAAGTATAAATGGATAAATCCCACAGAAACTCAATTCAGTCAAAAAATAAAATAAAAATCATACAGAATCAGTTGCTCGTTGCAATGCAAAGAAAGCTAAAAAATATATTATATTTTTAAATTACACGTATAAAAATGATACATCATGATAGTACATTTATTCTTTTTTGTACATGTTTTTTTAATGATTGCATTATTTATACAAACATACATGTCTTATATACACACCATTTACCTTTAAAAGTTTGGTGTCAGAAAGAATTTTTTAGTCAGCCATAAATCATCTATTTTAGGAGCTTAAAATCAAACATTACCAAGAAATATAGAAATATTCTGTATACAAGAGATACAGGAACACCTGTTGTTTATAAAGCCGGATTTACAGCGGTCATATTTTACGTAAGACATGTTGAAAACTAGTATTTTCCATCGCGCGAAAGCATAAAAAAAAAACTTTACGTCGAGTGGTTTGAATTTATTACCTTGTTTTTAGTTTATGAAGTTCTCAACATAAGAGATTGTGTTGCACTGGCGCCCCCTCGCGGCCACATTGGATTCAGGCGCTGAGCCTCAGCCTATACAAACCTCCTGTCATGCTTTGGGAGCAACACACACACACACACACACACACACACGCACGCACACGCTCGCTAGCTGCTGCTGGACTGAACTGAGCCCAGCCCCACCTCAGGAGGAGGCAGTGCTCGCTCTCTAGGTGTCTGGACTGAGAGCAGAACGCGTTTGCTTCATCTAATCATCTCCCGAGCGCCTTTAATTCTCAGTCTCAGCGACAGACAGACATCAACACGAGTCATGGAGACCAGACTGCCCTCCAGCTAGCTAACTGCTATCTAACCGGAGTCCGAAAACATGCGCTAGACAGGTATGTACTTTGCTGCATCTGCTCTTTCAGTGTGTCCGCCGGGGAGAAAACAAGAGTTGAAGCCTTTCTCACACCCACCAGTAAGACTTGAGATGAGCTGAATGTGAAAGTACGTACTGTGCTAGCTTGTTTGCGCGGCTGCTGAATGGGATGTTTATGGCCGATTCCACGAGTCCAACAGGATCCTACATGCCGTTTATATGTTTTCAAAAATTAACAGAATATGGAATCAACTGTATTTATATTCTGATACAGTGAAAGTAAGTCTTAAACCAGAAGGGACACATTGGCTGTGTTTCAAATTCTAGTGAGCCCCCTTCCTGGACAGCATATGTGGGCATCTCGGTGCTTTCTAACGAGCGGAAACTTTCGGTTCTTCTGCGAAGCATCGAATGTGTGATTCACGGTTCACCTGGTGTGTGATTCATCAAATGTTCGAATCTTTCGCCCAGACTCGCATGTTACGGATCGATTATTCGAATAAGCGTTTAAAACGCGCATTCTTTTTATTTTATTTTTTATTTATTTATATAAATAGAAGCTCTGAACTGAATGTTCGGATAGAATTTTCAAACTGGCATGCCACATATGATTGATTCTTTGTTAAAGGGATAGTTCACTTTGAAATTAAATTTTGGTATGTTTTAGCTTACCTGAAGTGCATCCAAGATGTAAGTGTCTTTGTCTTCGCAGTAGTTTCAATTTTGATATTTTTTAGGTCAAACCGTTCTTGTCTGTCAGTCATATAATGCAGGTATATAGGTAGGGCTGCACAATATGAGGAAAAGCTGCGATGTGCGATAACATTGTTTAATATTGCGATGACGATATGACTTGCGATAAATGTGATTGTTAACTCTACTTTTCCCATGTCTTAGTGCTTTAATAGGTTCTTTGCGTGATATGTCAAACGTTTATTATTACCTGCCAAGACCGATTTTGGCACGATCCGTTTGACGTATGGGTGTCGTGGAGATTCGTAATAACGACAACGGGCGTCGGGACGCAAGATTCGATCGTTTCATCTCGTATAGTGGGCGACAACCTGCGTCTGCGATGCTTCACGACAGAAAGACTATAGCATGTTTAATTCTTTAACGGTCCTCCACGACGGGTTGAATATGTGAGGGAGGCGAGACGTGAGTGAGTGCAACAGTGAGTGTGTGTGTGTGCGCCAGTGAGCGTGTGAGTGTGCGTGAGTGAGCGAGCGAGGGACAGTGAGTGTGTGTGTCTGTGCGTGCGAGTGAATGTGTGTGTGTGACGGCACGCGATGACTGGTCGGAAAGCAACGTGTAGTCTGACATGTTTTTTGTCCACAACAAGATTTTAGGAGTCAAAAACGTGTAGTGCTAATCTGAACCAGGCATTATTCATCGTGTCAGGCTGTCTGTTGCGTGCAGAGAAAAGTCCAAATTAAAAAATTCCCCATCGTAAGTGCACATTGATGGCCTAAGCCATCCGGGAGTGTTGAGTTTTCACTTATTCCCAATTTGTAAGCCTTCTATCTTGACACACTACTCGCTTCATTGTTCAGGTCAAAGGCATACGTTGAGCCGTACAGCCAATCACACGCGTTTCTGCTGAGTTTAAAAATGCAACGTCCAATCGAAGGCGGTTAGATTAGTTTCCGGGGAAGAAATCTGGTGTAAACCGATCACTGATAAAAATATAATACATATAAAATACTGTTCGTTTTATCACATAAACCACTTGTTTCGTGTCTTAGGCCATCAATGTGTACTTACGATGGGGAATTTTTTAATTTTGACTTTTCTCTGCATGCTATTAGAGACATCTCTGCATGCCTATGGAGACAGTGCCTATAGACCTGCATTGTATGACTGACAGACAAGAACGGTTTGACCTAAAAATATCAATTTAAACTACTGCGGAGACAAAGACACTTACATCTTGGATGCACTTCAGGTAAACTATAAACATACCAACATTTTATTTCAAAGTGAACTATCCCTTTAAAAAATAATAATAATTCTGTGAATCACTATAAAGTTAAACTCGCAAAAGATGCATCAAACTCGCCTATATCACTGAATGTTTTATAGGAAGTTAAGTCGCATGTTTATAAAATATAGAAGAAATAAGCGTTCAAAACTTAGTCTCTCTCTTCTGCCAATATGGATCAATTATTTTGATAACATAACTCTGCACTTCAGCTTCTCATCAGATTTTCTGTCCAATCAAATGCTCTCTAGAATCTGAAGCTCCGCCTCCAACGCTATAAATAGATGCTGAAGCTGAGGTACACACATTTACTATTTTCTAAATGGTGAATGGCAAAAAGTGCACTATATAGGGGATAGGGAACGATTCAGACAGTGTAAATATGAATTCCATTGGGGCGGACCGGTCCAGAGACACGAGAGCACAGAGCGGGTCATATGTGCGAGTCGGCGCTGACCAGAAAACGTATATCGGACCCATTTGAATTGTGCACAGAATGCTATATTTTAAAGCGATATGGAGGAGATTAGGAGGAAACTGTGGCTTTACTGAGCTCAACGGCTCTGGCCAAGCTGTGATATAGATTAAACGGTTTTGGCTATTTTTAAAAAGGGGAGGAGCCTGCTCTATGTCCCGCCCTCTCTTCCTGCTTCAGTGGAAATTACGTCAACACATTGAATAAATGCATGTTCCAAGGCACTTCAGTGGGCTTTTAAACTGAGCTTTCACACTGGCATACAACGCTTTGAATGTTCGAGGCAAACCTTTTGAATTCACATAAAATGCAGCAGATGTTCAGATCCAATCTTAACACTGAAGTGTGATGACGCATCAAATATTCAAGCTTTCGCTCTTATAATCGATCAGATTTTTAAATAGTCCAGGCGTTCGAATTGAATGATCAAAACAAATTCTTGTACTTCTGTAATGCATACAAAGGTAAATTAAAACCTTTGATTTCCTTTGCATCCTGTGATGTTTTGAATGGGATGTTCTAAATAGAACATTGAGACTCACTAACATTCCAAACCGAAGTGCTTGTGACACCCAAACATTCAGTTTAGCCCAGCGGTTCATTGGGTTTGCGTCACAGCCGTGGAGATCTACAGTCCAGCTTGAGCATTGATATTGGACCGAATCTGTTTTTGCGAAGCTACAGAAACATTTCAGTGTCAGTTATTGGTTTTAACACTCTTCACAGTTTCATCATTTCAGGCTCTGATAATAATCTGTGGTGTCTTTGGTTTCGCAGGCTCGTATAAGACGACTCCTGTTTCCTGTTTTCACTGGAGTGGCAGTACGGTCACATCTGGCCATCAGCAGCTGAAATGCAGACTTTCCTGAGAGGCAGACGAGTGGGTTATTGGCTCAGCGAGAAGAAGATGAAGAAACTCAATTTCCTGGCGTTTGCAGAGATGTGCAGGTGAGAGGTGACTATAGATCCATCAGCCCGGGTCTGCTTCCATGTAAGAGCACAGCAGGCGCTGTCGGGCTTTCACTGTACTCGCGGTCAGCGCTTGTGTCTGCTTTTGACAGATCTCGACAGATCAGCTGATCGAGCTGTTTCAATAAAAAGGTGTGACGGTGTTTTTTTCTTGAATGTTTTCTTCACAGAAAGGACTTTGAACTGTGGTTGAGAGATCAAGGAAGGTTGCTTGAGGTTGTGTAATGCAGTGCAGCAGAGAGCCATGTTAACATAAGATACATATTGAGACGATATTTCTTGTGGAAGAAGTGTCTCATAAGCAGAAATGTTAGTTTAGGTTGACAGACTGTGCATCTGATTTAAAGAAGTGCTCAGATGACTCGTACCACACTAATGTAGCAAAAATGATCAATTTGGGAAGTTTTGAATGGTTTCCCCCAAACAGTTCCCCTGTCTGGCTTTGGTTGGGTAAATGGATCGCCCCGTCCCGAACTCACTCATTGGTTGAGCAAATCTAGACGTGTCAGGCTGGTCGGGTTACTCAAGCAGTCAAAACTTGGATTTTTGAGGAAAGGTGTGTTCATTTTTAAGCAATCACAGTGCATTCAGAGATAAAATAAAATGTCACAGATTTTTGCTGAACTAAAGACTTGGAGCTTGATTTACAAAATATTCTTATGAATAAAAATCCTTAATTGCTACTGTTTGTTTTATAACTTAAGAAAAAAGTTAGCAAAATTTTACTTTATATTTATATACCGTAGTTATATATTTTGTATTCCTGAAAAAAAATCGCTATTAGTCACATCTAGAAGTTTGTAAATATATAATGTGTGTGTGTATGTACATAGTGTGTATATATATATATATATATATATATATATATATATATATATATATATATATATATATATATATATATATATATATTACAAACGTTTATGTTAGATGTGATTAATCTAACTACTAAATAATTGCTCTTAAGAATACAAGTTTATGTAAAAAAAAAAATCCTTAAGGGTTCTGGATAAATTGAGAATCATGATTTTTTGTTTTTTGTTTCAAACAGAGATCATGATTCTGAACACAAACTATAATCAAAATAAAGTAATTTACTAGAGGTTCTGACAAAATGTTAATTGCTACAGTCTATTTAAAAATGTTTAATTAACTTAAATGAATTATATATTAAAAAAAAGTAAAAATTTTTTGAATGAATGATTCAATGACACGTTTTCTAACAGTCACTTGTTGTCGCCACCTACTGGTGTAACTATGTAATCAACACAACCGTTATTTGAAGCGCCAACTTACTTTCAAAAGCTGATTTGGTCTGTTATGATCACTACCGTAGACATCAGTGTTTATATCCAAGCTATAAACTTTTATCACAGGACGTCTGGGATAAACAGACGAATCATTGTCATTTAGGAATGAGATTACGTGGGTGTTTAAATCGAGACCACAATCTTTTAACGGTTAATCATGCAGCTCTAATTTGTATAAAGAGTAATCTATTTTGTTCCTTTCACAATGCACAATGTCAAAAGGACAATTTGCCTGTTCAAAACAGAGCGTGCTGTAACATATTTGCAGTATTTTTCTCAAGCCTGTGTTTTGTTCTGCTCTGCCTGTTTTTTGTTTTTTTTGGAAAAAGCATCTCTGCTCCCCAGACTATGAAACCCTTGAGGGATTTTACATGGTGTGTGTGTGTAGGTGACCAATCTTGGCCTGGCTGTTTTAACACTGTGCCAGCACTTCTGTTCCCTATGACTTTGCAGTCGGGCAGATTGGCTTACTCATCATTGAAAGGCCCCTGGATTATTACCCAGCATTCAGAGAGAGAGTGAATGAGTGAGAGTTGGCATCGCAAAGCACTTGGACGTTGCACTTAGGCGCTGTGTTTGTATGGGTTGTGTAACCTAAGCAAACTGAATTGCTGGACCGGCAAAGGGTTAATGTTACACACAGCGGTTTGTGTGTCGTAACGTGTGGTGTAGTGAAAGATTGTGTGTGTGTGTGTGTCTCTCGTTGTGCCCCACTGTCTCTGTCTCCAGCTGAATGGACAATTGTGTAATGTGTGAAGCCAGTGTTGCATCGGATTTCCTCACTGGCTGTGACTGTGTGTGAGGAATTGTGTGGCTGAGCTGGAGAAAGTGAAGGAACGAGGGAATACAACAATGTGATCAGTGTAAGCGGTCAACTCTTGTCAGCCAGTGAACAAAGGGATACGCTTTTGTGTGTTACACACATTAGCACTTTTTAAGGGGCGGGTCACTCAGAATATCTGTCATCATTCACTCACCCTTGTGTCATTCCAAACTTGTTGTACATTTGTCCATTGTTCAATGGAAGAAAGTCAAAGACTTTTGAAGCCATACAGTAGCGTTGTGTGAGAAACAGACAAAAATATGTTGTTATTCATTCATTGTGAAAATATATTTCCTATTTAAACAGGAAGTTGAGCTAGCTAGCTAACTTGGAGACAGGTGGTATTGGGGGAAGGGACATTCTCATAATCTCATTGTAGAGATCATTTGATTGGACAGAAATCTGTTTATTGCAACATGAGTCATCAATATGTTTGATTCATTATGTGCAGAAATAAAGTATTGTATGAGTTAGAGTTGTCAAAAGGACTGACTTCGGTACCAAGTCGTACTGAAATATAAAAAATGTGACAATACCAGCAGTTTCCTCTAGAATTGAGCGCTGTTGAACGGATTCTTAAACACCTCTGATTGGCCATTCACACGCTCAACTTATATGTCTGTGATTGGCTACAATGATCAACGCTTCAAAAACATGTTGTCTTTGACGCTCTTCATCGAGCGCTTGCAGATACACACGGGAGCGTTTGAAAGCAGCGTCTATCAGCGGATCCGTCGTGTATCTGTGTAAACGCTCAGTGAAGAGCGTCAAAGATGTCATTGTTGATTATTGTAGCCAATCACAGACACATACTTATATGGTGAGCACGTGAACAGTGACCAATCACAGACATATGTTGAGCGTGTGAACACAATGGCCAATCACAGACATATGTTGAGCGCGTGAACACAATGGCCAATCAGAAACATGTATGTTGAGCACGTGAACACAATGGCCAATCACAGACATGTATGTTGAGCGTGTGAACACAATGGCCAATCAGAAACATGTATGTTGAGCACGTGAACACAATGGCCAATCACAGACATATATGTTGAGCGTGTGAACACAATGGCCAATCACAGACATGTATGTTGAGCGCGTGAACACAATGGCCAATCAGAGACATACGTTGATCTCGTGAACACAATGGCCAATCACAGACATATATGTTGAGCGTGTGAACACAATGGCCAATCACAGACATATATGTTGAGCGTGTGAACACAATGGCCAATCACAGACATGTATGTTGAGCGCGTGAACACAATGGCCAATCAGAGACATACGTTGATCTCGTGAACACAATGGCCAATCACAGACATATATGTTGAGCGCGTGAACACAATGGCCAATCATAGACGTGTATGTTGAGCGCGTGAACACAATGGCCAATCACAGACATATATGTTGAGCGCGTGGCCAATCAGAGGTGTTTAAGAATCCGTTCAACAGCGCTCAAAATGCTAGAATGCTGGTGTTGTCACATTTATTAACTTTGACAACTCTCAGGCCCTTCCTATCAGAGCATGCTACACAACTCCTTGTTCAGGCGCTTGTTCTATCCAGACTGAACTATTGTAATGCTCTCCTGGCTGGTCTCCCAGCTTGCACTGTCAAACCTCTGCAACTGATCCAGAATGCTGCAGCTAGAGTGGTCTTCAACGAGCCAAAGAGAGCACACGTCACTCCACTCCTCACGAAATTGCACTGGTTGCCGGTTGCCGCTCGCATCAAATTCAAGTCACTGACGTTTGCCTACAAAACAACCACTGGCACTGCTCCCCTGTACCTGAACTCATTACTTCAGACTTATGTGCCATCCAGAAACTTGCGCTCTGCAAGTGAGCGGCGTCTGGTGGTGCCATCTCAAAGAGGCACGAAATCTTTCTCTCGGACCTTTACCATGACTGTTCCCTGCTGGTGGAATGATCTGCCTAACTCAGCCAGAGCTGCTGAGTCTGTAGCCATCTTTAAGAAACTGCTGAAGACGTATCTTTTTCGGCAGCACTTGAGCACTTGATCCAGTACTACTAACACTTCCTTATCTATTCCCAAAAAAATAAAAAAATGCGTTGGATTGTACCGTGAAGGGTCATAGCACTTACATACTGTTGTCCTACTGCTAGTTTAATTGCTTCTATTGTTTCTCATTTGTAAGTCGCTTTGGATAAAAGCGTCTGCTAAATGAATAAATGTGAATGTAAATGTAGTATGAGTATGTGTAGAGTTGTTGTTGTTGGATGAACTCTACAATAGTTCATCCAACAACAAAAAATAATAGTAAATTTACTCGCCCTCATGTCATTGTACAAAAGGTGTCTGCTTATTTCTTTAAATGTTGTAACTAGATGTGGGAGAAAAAAATCTCCCGCAGTTCTTTCTTCAAGGATTTTGAGAATTTTTGTGCTTTATTTTCATCCTCTGATGATAAATTCCACACATGTACGCACAAAAACCCTCAAATAAATAATCTTCTATGTGTTTCGAGAAGGTTGAAAGCAAATTACAAGGACAATCGCAGGCGTTATTGCACAGGATGTGCAATGTGTAAAACGTGTTTTATCCAATCGAATCGTGTGGTGCCTAGAGATTCCCACTTCTATTATTCACAGCTGGTTCAACCGAGCCCCTGGATTTGAGGATTTCGATTGGGTTCAAGTCCGGTCTCCGGCTGGGGCCACATTCACGTTTTTGAGGAAATCAAGTTACTGCAAGTCTGAATGTCACTTAAATATATTAGTGACCCTCTGAGCATGTCAATCACACTAGCACAGATTAAAAATGTTTTGTGGATTAAAATGTTAATCCTTTTGTAACCTCTTCAACCAAATTACTGGAGCTGAGTCAATCTGAGTTGAGGGAAGATGTATTCAGCGGCTCTAACGGCTCTCACACCCTTCAAATTACGGCATTATTCCCTAGGACAGGCTTTCTCTAGCACTGTCTTGTTGTTCTTCATGTTTTGGCAATGTTTTACATGACTCTGACAGACTCTTATGAGCTCTAATCTAGATTTCTCTAGAGATCCATTTGGTGTTGCAAGATAAGAATGATAGACTAAATTAATTGCTTTCATTACAGATTTTAGAGAATGTAAGAGAGCGGCATTACTGGCCCAATCCGTATCAAGTATTTTTTTATATTCTAGTCTAGGTCTGTAAAGAACAATTGTTTTGATGACCGATTATTATACTGTCTGTTTAAAATAAATGAAAATAAACCTTGCATTGAGGATTTGTTGCTTTTTCCAGTTGTATCAAACCCGTATATGACCCCAAAACCTGTACGTGCCGAGCCGTGACTTCTGTGTATCTTTACCCCCCTAATATAAAGCAGAACTCGGCAACTCTAGTCATTTCTTCGCCTATTTTCACTTTTGTTGTCGCATGTTTTCCCCACGAGCTCGTATATTTCACAACACTGTCGTAAAAAACTCACTTGCGGCACTTTCAACCGCTGCTCATGTGCATTTGTTATGATCGGAGCAAGCCAACTGTATCGTGTGGAGCTATGTCTACCGAGGTAATACATCATACACTGTCATGTGTGTTTGTCGAATTGCCGTAAAGCAGTTTGTGTTTCTCGCTCGTTCTCGCTTCTCACGAGACTTCCAATTTTTATCTTGCCTGGACGGTAGTCCCCAAGTTGCAAGGTTGGTTTTCCGCCTGGGAACGCTGGGGGGAGCGGGGAAAGTCACCAATATCACCGAGGTTGTTTAACCATCCAAATGATTTCTAGACAGTTTTATTAAGTTAAAAAGTTGCCAAGTTCTCCTTTAAAGGGATAGTTCACCCAAAAATGAAAATGGATTTACTCACCCTGAAGCCATCCTAGGTGTATATGACATTTTTCTTTCAGACGAATACAATTGGAGTTATATAAAAAAATGTCCTAGCTCTTCCAAGCTTGATAATGGCAGTGAATGGCTGTATGTCTTTTAAAGTTCACTTGACGCACAACGTAATGACGGCAATTGACAATTGACGGCAACAAACAGGGCCGGGCAACCGCGTTCGTCATTACGTTGTGCACCAAGTTCAAGAGTTACTCTGTTGCTGTAAATCGATGCGTACGGCCGTCTGCCGGAAGATAATTATTTTAGTCGATAAAGTTTTAAATATGGATATTTTTCTTACACTAACGCATCGCTTTACCTCAGAAGGCCTTTATTAACCCCCAGAGATGCATGTAGCACTTTAATAATGAATAGATGCGCTTTGATGGACTTCAAAAGACATACAGCCATTCAATCCCATTATCAAGCTTGGAAGAGACAGGACATTTTTTACTATAACTGGGCTAATTTTCATTTTTGGGTGAACTATCCCTTTAAGCGGCGCTGCCATACTAGCCATTGGCATCTGCTCTGGAGTGTTTTATTATTATGTGAAACATGAGTGGATTAGGGATGAACATAAATCGTGCAATGCATTGGCGCATTCCACGCAGATCTGCGTATTTCCGTAATCGATGCGCCGTTCCAGTCCCTAGATATATTTGGATGAATTTTTTTTCATCCATTTTTGTCTGGCAGACGAAAGGTCATTTGATCATGGGGACAAGTAGTAGCTCCATGGATGAAATAGATTTGCAGTATTATGAATGTCTGTGGCACTAACCCGCTCTTTCTGCCTTAGGGTTAGGGCTACACACTAAACAAGAAAATGTTCCAGTTTGTTTGTAACCAGGGCAACATGGGAAGCATAGCAACAAGAGACGAGTGAGACCAAAGCGGTTTGTGTTTTTGGTAACCACAATGATTTTGCCCGCCAACATGTGCGTGTGTCCTGTCCCAGACGGCAAATGGTTGTGATATTCCCTGTAGAGGTCATAAGCAGTCCTCGCTCGCAGCTGCAGAGATAAACACAGGGCTAGAAAGGTCATGATTGTGCTCTCTAAGAAATGAGGTCACGATATCCAACCCCCTTCTCGTCCTGCTCAAACATTTCACAGAATGTTTTATTTATCTCATCAAATAGATTTGGTTTGATATTGAACAAGCCTGATAAAGGATTGACGGATGTGTTTGATGTACTATTGACATCAATAACCTTTCAGTGCTGGCGCTCTAAAACTGCTGAAGGTTGGTTTGACTAAATATGACAGGAAGTTCTGGTGGAGTATTGTAATCATATTTTTAAGGAAGTTGGCTGAGGCATCACGGTTGGTACAGTTGTGTGTGTGTGTGTGTGTGTGTGTAACTAACCACACGTGTGTACCAGTTACAGGGCTGTGAAATGAATGTGCTGCTCAGTGAAGCATAAACGTTATCTTTGAATTGCACACAAGGCTGTGTTTGGACTTTGTGCTCATCAGATTTTTTCTCTCTCTCACACATTTAAAAAAAAAAAGTTCACAAAGTCCACATTTTTAATTGTATGTACCAGTATATGGATACTGGTTTTGAAATTCTGTCAATCTGATAAAAACATGTTTGGTTTGACTGATAATTGAAAAAAAAGAAGTTTTTTTTTAACACTAGTTTAAGGTCCAATTCACACTATTAACTAGTTGCTTATTAGCATGCATATTAATTAGGATATTGGCTTTTTATTAAAACGCATATTAATGCCCTATTTTGCATGACCATATTCTATATCCCTTAATCCTACTCAATTGTCAATATCTAAACTTAACAGCTACCTTACTAACTTACTAAATTGATATTCATATTGAGTTTTGCTAAATATTACAGTGTTATCATATTAGTTATTTAAGATTCACTTTAAAAATACATAATAATAAAAATAGTAAAATGTAAAAATGGATAATTAATCAACCCGATAAATCAATCAATCAATTCATTTTAATAATATATTTTTTTAAATAGACTGCAGCAATTACAATTTTTTTCAGGACCTCTAGTAAATTACATGTTATTTTGTAAAGTTTGTCCATTCAGAGTCATGGGAGATGATTATTTTATCAACTTATTAACTTGATCTTTATAAAAAAAAAAAAAAAAAAAAAAAATGTGATTCTCAATTTATCCAGAATATCAAAATGAAACGGTCCAAGTTTAACGAGAACTTTTCTTGGAGATAGTGTCATCTTCTGGTATACATGTTTTTTTGTCTGAACCTGAGCACATTGTTATTGGACTGCTCCCTTTACCCTCTTTCGTATCTCAGTCATAATAAAAGTGCTTTTGCTCACCATGTTTTGTTTTTTCTCTATACAATATTCTTCTTCACTTAAGATAATTGAATGAAACCAATGAAATCTGAGCCTCACTTTAGCTCTGTCCGTATCTCTGAATCCAGCGGCCCTGATCTGTCACTGTGACCCAGCTCTCGCTTCACACAATACTTCTGTGTCTTCTGGATGACTTCAGACCAGTATTTCTTTTTTAAAGATTGGTAGAATATCCTGCCTCGATCAAAGCAGAAGTGGGTAGCTGTCATAATTCTTACATAATTGCCTGATTTTGATCTAATTCTATATTCTCTTAGAATACCTTTATGTGGGTGGCAAGATTGAACTGATCTAGGGCTGTGAAATGATTAATCGTATCCAAAACAAAAGTTTGTGTTCACATAATATATGTGTGTGTGTACTGTGTATAATTATTTTGCATATATAAATATACATGCATACATGTATACATTTAAGAAAATTTTATTTATTTATATTATATATATATATATATATATATATAAATGTATCATATAAATATACACGCATGCATGTATATATTTAAGAATTGTATTTATTTATATTATATATATATATCATATAAATTATACATCATATAAATAATATATAAATAAAACATTTCTTAAATATATACATGGATGTGTGTGTATTTATATATATATATATATATATATATATATATATAATTCATACGCACGCATGTATATATTTAAGAAAAATATATTTCTATATTTTAATATATACATTTTTAATATTAAAATATATTTTCTATAGTAAATATTATATATTTTCTATATAAATAAATAAATAAATACACACGCATGCATGTATATATTTAAGATTTTTTAATGTATAATTATTTATATTTATAATTATAATTTATATGATATATCATATTCGGTTATTTTGGATGTGATTAATCGTTTCACAGCCCTAAAGCCTGGGTTAAGACACCGCTTTTAACCCCGGGTAAAGGAACATTTCACACTTGTAATTTAGTCTTTGGCGTTCCGGCAGACGTTAGCGGCGATGTACTGTACGTGTAAAATGGGAGATGTACAGCACAGTAAAAATATGATAGAATGCAATGGAACCTTAATTTTATTCGGGAAGTTTTCTCTCAGAACCGAACACAAAATGACCGTTGACAAATGGGAACCATTGGCACCAATGGTCTCTACGATCAGCTTAGCCTCACAATGCTTTTGAGAAGCGCAGTTCTGGTTGGTTTCTGAGGGACTGTTGACATCGGAGTGGTGGTCTACATTGGTCAAGGACCTCTGATTTGTACAGTCAAAAAAAGTTACTTTTAATTGCTTTCCTTTCACAACAGGTGTCATTATTTCCTGCCTTCTGGCACACGTTTAGATTTATATATATACTCCACATACTCCACATTCAGGAGGAGTTGAGGCATGTTTAGTCTGTTCACTCAACAGTTGTTATTTTTGGATAAATGTTTTTTTTTTAGTTTCCATATCCATATTATTTAATCTAAATAATCTTCTTCCCATAATGAATTAACCCACACAGTCTCACTGAACCGTGAAATAACTCCTACAAACCCCCTCATGATGTTTTAATAATACATATTAAAGTATGTATTATAAGGAAGGGTAGCTCTGGCTCATACCCTTCATGATTATTTTTGACATTGGTGTGGAATAATCTGACACAAGAAGAGAAAATGGTTGCCTGGCTTCTCAGTCACCATGAAATCAAAACTGACGTTTTATATTTTTATGGAAAATTTTAGTATTTATTATAAATTATTTGTACGTGCACATTTATTTTTTCTGTTAAATTTCATGTGCCCTCATAATCTTTTGTCTCTTCTCTGATGATGTGTTTACTGGTGTGAGGGCGGGGCAACCAGTCACTCACATGAGATCAACCTATAGCAAACCAATGATCCTATCATTTTTATCAATGGACAAAATCAAGTCCCGCCCTACATTTTTTTTTTTTTTTTTTTTCTTCTTGTGCGAGAATCAGAATCAGTCACAATAGTGAAGAAAAGGCTATTGCAACTTCAGGTTCATGTCGACTTTAATGACCCCTTAAAATCATCAGGATCCAATTTCAGGATCTCACTACAAAGCATAAGTAAAATGCAGCACATATTCAACTTAACAAACTTTAGTGCAAAATATGATCGCTCGAAAACCGGGCAAACTGATTCTTGTGTGTCAGCTTGTCCTGTTGTTTTACAGAAACACTGGGGTAAATTTGAACATTTGACTCACGCTTGCTTTGTGTCAGTCGTTCCTTGTTGTGCGCTGTTTAAATGTAGACATGTTCTGACGCCAAAGACAGGTTGACGGCTCTGACTTCCGTCGTGTTGATTCCCTTCCTACAGCCAGTCAGGGTTTCTCTCTCAACTCTGTTTCTAGGCAACAGATATTTTTTAAATCCAGGTTTCATTTTCATGTCAGAATGTAATCGTTATGATTGGATCTTGAATTAAAAAAAAAGTAAGTTATTACGGTAATCTTTTTTTGTGGCATGATCTAAAAATAATTTTTACTTTTTTTTGTTTGTTTTTTCTTTCAGAAAAAGAGGGATAGATGTTGTACAGGTAAGTGGATCTCCTCTTAACAAAATTTTCAGATATTAATTTAATGTGTGAAATTTCAAACAGTGACCACCTACTTTCTTCTGTGTATTTTAAAGACCACCACTATTTTTCCTGTTCATTTTCTCCATAGGCATTTCAGCAAATTGTTCAGTAAAGATGTGCTATGCTGTGTTTAATTCAGCTCATTACAACTTTGTTTGAAGTTGGAAACTCGGTTAATGATAAATCTTACGTTTTAAGCAAATAAAATCCATCGATGATTGTTACACAATAATAAAACTGATATAAAATAAACCCGATAAATCATCCTCTTGGTGATTGTATAATACAAATACTAGCTTGTTTATTAATGTTTATCTAATGTAATTTGGTTGCTATGAGACTTCTTTGTTGACAAGCAACAGAAAAAAACATTTGCATATAAGGAAGACCCATAGACCCATGCATATGTTAACATTAGAATTTAATTACCAAGCTAGTTTCCACTAGTCTGCAAAATGACTCATATCCATAATCCAACTTCTCTGATTGGTGAATCTTGCTACAGGATTATGGGTAGTGTAGTACTTCTGCAGAGTGATTTGCTTGCAGCGCCTGAGAAGCCCCGTGGTGAGGAGTGGAGAGTTCACTCAGTGTTACGCTAATCACTCCGCAGAAGTAGCAGTGCTTCGCCTTCTGAGAATATAGTTCCCAGTATGTATACGGTTAGAAGATGGCTGTGTCTCACGTGACCTTGTTATCTGTACACGCTGTGACTATACAAATCAGAACAGGTAAATATTGAAAATGTTCACGTAAAAATGTTCGCGTTATTGTGTCACTTATTGGGAGCAGTGTGCTAGCTGGAGCCGTTTACCTCCAGTCTTTGTGCTAAGCTAGGCTAGCGGTGTGTGCGTCAGACAGAGTTACGACACGCACAGAGATGAAAAGGGTATGTGTGGACTTATCTAACTCTGCGGGATACGGTGAATAAGCTAAAGTCCCAAAAAGAATGAATTTCTTCTCTCAGCCAAACACAGAGTTATATTAAAGCTACACTGTGTAGGAATTACTCCCATCTAGCGGTGAAATTGTATATGACTACCAACTGAATATTACTTTCTCGCTCCTCCCATTCCGAGGGCGTTTTAACTCCTATGGTGGCCGAATTATTTTAAATCTGCCTGCAGTCGCGAGTAATATCCCCCTCGCATTCGTCACGGTGCCACTGAGTGTAAAAACGCGAAAGGCGAAGGTGCAACATGGCTTCTGCCATTCGAGCTGCTCACCCGTATGTATTATAAATGGCAGATTCTACGCTTACGTAGATTATAATACTTGATTAGTTGAAGTAATTATACATTAATGAGCACATATAATTTTGAAAGAACAAAGTGTTTTTTGCTAAGAATCAACTTAAAAAATTACACAGTGTAGCTTTAAGAAATATCCTGGCTTTATAATGGGAGTGAATGGTACCGTACATTTTGAAGCCCAAAAAAGCACATCGATCCATCATAAAAGTAATCCATACGGCTCCTGGGGGGTAATAAAGACCTTCTGAAGGGAAGCAATGGATTTATTTATGAAAAATATCCATATTTATAACTTTATAAACCATAATCACTGGCTTCCAGTACAGCCGTACACAAGTCTAGTTCCGGCAGAAGAGTGACCTCTGACCCGACGTATTTGGTTGGCTTATAACGCTTTAATGAAAACTTTTAACAAATCTGTATAGGAAGAAATACTTCCAGAACCAAGGCTGCTGAAAAAGAAGATGAGCTAATAAAGGTGCAGTAAGCGATTTCTGAGAAACGCTGTTGATATTTTAAACAAATACGCCCATTCTCCAAAGGATCACACTGTGATAGCTGATAGCTCCGCCCCCAAACTCATAAACATGCTATGCAGCACCGTCACCTTACATCTGATTGGCTACAAGTGTGTTTTGGTGCTCGGTTTGATCCACTTTCAACAGCATTTCTCATAAAATCACGCACTGCACCTTTAAACACATTAAAAATAACTTGTGGCTTCTGGCATATACCAAGCCTGAAGAACATCTGCGTTTATTGTAGGTCTTTATAAGTAGAAATTTTAGTACTAGTTTACAGTAGAATTAGAAAGATGTGTTGAGTATGCAGTTGTTTGTGTATTACAGTGGACAGATGAACTGACTATGTGAATGAAATGGTCTGGGCCTGTTGATGATCTCACTGGCTAATTGATTTCTAGGAGATTGAGCTGCTAAACACAAAATATTTCTGTCTCGTTTTCTATTCAGTGTATTTTTGAACACGGAAAGTATAGTTAGCTTGTTTTCATTAGAGAGACTGTTTTGATAGTAAAGCTCAAATTGTTCTCATTGGTTTTGACTAAGCATGCTAATGTTAACATTTGAACATTCAACAAAGCCAAGGCCTGGAAAGCTTTCCTTTCACAATGAGACAGCAAAATCCTTGTCAGTAAAACATCTACCAACCGTGTTTCAGCAAATGACCACAACAAATATGAACTTTATATCTCAAATATGAAGAATCGATCATGGTGATTTATTTGTATAGCACTTTATACAATATATAGCTTTAAAGCAAGTAGCTTTAGAGTGTTAAACATGAAAAAAAAAAGTCAATTAGAATGACTTTATCAATTATTAGAATAACTTCAGTTTTTACTATAAAGTAGCTCTCCAGCGTGCCCATGATTTTACTCGCATCTGACCTCAACGCACTGAACAGAAGAAAGAAGGCGGAGCCACACCCTCTCATTACATAATCACCATGGATCAATGGCAGTTTGAATGTGTTTACCAGTCTGAGCAAATTTTTGCAGAAAATTCGCTTTGGCAAGTTGTTTCGAACTCCTGAAATGAACTGATTTTGTCCAAAATAACATGCTTATGCTTATATGACGCAGTCGGGGCGCTGCCGCTCCTTTCATTTTGTTGCTTATGTTTATTTTACTATTAAAATTAAGTTTAACGTTCGCCTCCTCCTTCCCTGATCTTGAACTTTGTTGGTTAAATTTGATCACTTAAATTCACATTATTTCATTTCATTCTAATAAAAAAGAATAAAGTTCTGAATTACTACTCGCACAGGTCAGTTTATTTGATGGAAATCAAGCGTAACGCGGATATGACATCATTGACAGGCAGGCGGCGCAACGAAGAGGGGCTAAAATCAATGATTTTTCAGTATTTAAAACATTGTTGGAAACATTTGGGATAATGTAAGTACACAAATCAACAAATTCTATAACATTGTTCTAATGGTATTTGGATGTTTTAATCTAAAAATACATATACGTACATATTGTGCCTTTAAGCTAGAGTGCAGAAAGGGAGAGAGAGAGATGTGTTTCCAGATTACTTACAATGACATATTATGTAGATAATTTCTCCACAGAGTTCTCAGTAATATCTTCTGGAAACAACACAATAAACTGTTGTGGGAAGATTTGTACAGTAAGTAACCACTTAGTAGCCACTCTACACTCTAGCATTATAAAAATTTAGTTGTCCGGTTTGAAGTGTTGTCATTTTGGCCTTGCTTGCTCTTAGCGATGTCGTCACTTTTCATGCGTGTTTGACATTCACTGTAATCGGGGGGTCACATCACTCCATGCGAATATCTAAAAACTGAGCAGTCCCTTCAGGCTGACCTCACGTCTTATTATTTAAGTGTGGGAAAAACAAAGGCAGGAGTCTCTGGTGAATAAATAGCCCAGTTCCTGCTCCTTGGAATTGCTTACACACACACACACACACACACACACACACACACACACACACACACACACACACACACACACACACACACACACACACGCACACGCACTTGAAGATATGTACTTTTGATGACCTTCCATTCACTTTTCTTAAAGGGATAGTTCACGTAAAAATTAAAATTCTGTCAGTGGACCCCATTGTCTTTGATTGTATGAAAAAAAAAAAACTTGTTTCACAGTAATACACTAGAATTAAAAGTTTAGGATCAGTAAGATGTGTGTATGTATATAAATATGTATACAAAACACACCGCGGTCAAATTTTTTGTTGTTCATGTAATAATGTTGGTCATCTCACTTCCTTGTTCTGTTCATCTTCAGACTAGTTGTCATCCAATCCTGTTAAGTCTATGTAATGCAGTAATACATTCAACCACATTAACCGAGACAATGACTTCATCAGGCTCGTTTCCTCTCTAAATGCTACATGATTCATGTTTAATTCTCCTACTTTGAGGCTGTGAGGCTCCATTAGGATGAAGAACATTTCCTGTTCCTCTCAAGTGCGTTGGTCTGTAAAGAATCCTCTTGGTCAGTTTTTTTTTTCCTTTGATTGACGCATTTGTTCGGGCATAATATGAGTCGAGCCCCTCTATCATCGTTTTCAGCCATTTCCTCTGGTAATCTTGATGTGCTCCTTTTTATACCCAGAGATACAGGGTACTTATCTCTCCTCTCAGTGTGCTTTTATTCTAATTCCCTGCTTATTTTCTAAAATGGATCTATCAAACATGAGCACTTGCTGGGAAGAGTTTCAATATTTCATGAATGAGAGAAGATTAAAGAGTGATGGCATCGGCAGCTGCCTCTGCTGCTTTCTTCTGTTCAAGGGTGTGTTTTGGGGTTCTGCAAATGGATTGTTGAATGTAGATGTGGATGAATGTTTATTTAAAGTCAAAATTGATGCTACTTTGTTCATAATATACATTCATCAGTGCACACATTATTCAAAAAATAAAACGTTTTATCGCAATGTAATAATTTGCTCCGCTTTCCATTAAAGGGATAGTTCACCCAAAAATGCTAAAGGTCCAAATCCATACGATTTTGTTAATCTTAATTTTTTTATTTTTTTATTTTAGTTTGTCCCTCTGTTGAAAGATCTACAGATACAGGCGAAACTCGAAAAATTAAAATATCGTGCAAAAGTTCATTTATTTCAGTAATTCAACTTAAAAGGTGAAACTAATATATTATATAGACTAGATAGACTCATTACATGCAAAGTGAGATATTTCAAGCCTTTATGTGTTATTTTGATGATTATGGCTTACAGCTTATGAAAACCTTTTCACAATATTCTAATTTTGAATCTGGGGTATTCATAAGCTGTAGGGCGTTTATGTATTTATTATGTCTATGGGTTGTACACTCGTTATTGCGGTGCATTATGGGATTGAATAAGTGCACTCAATGTCCTCTATGGTCTCGGACACCACAACAAATGGCTGTCCCCTCAAATAGTGCCCTATTTAAGAGTATAGGGGGCGATTTCGGTCATAGCCCATACTTGATACGCTCTACCATTCTAGATTAAACTAAACATTTTGGTGGAATGCGCTGTAAGTGGAAGGACATAAAAAAATATCTTCATTTTTGTCTTATACATGTGTTTTATAGATGAATGGAAGCAATCGGTTTGAGATTATATGAGGATAAAATAAATGACAGAATTTTTATTTTTGTGTCAACTGTCACTTTACACATCTTAGACTTTAGTAAGTAATAAAGCCTTTTTATAATCTTGTCGATAGTTTTTTATGCTGGTTAATGTTACGGCAATAATAGCAAATAACGCTAGATTTGCCTTGCTTTCAAAGCTGCGGCTGCTTCTAATCAGCTCTTGTCCTGATGATTTTAACTCTGAACGACAGCTTCAGAGCCTCTCTGGACTCAGCTAAATTCATCTTTGAGTCCTTGAGTTGCGCACGTCTCCCTCCGCCAGCTTCTGTGGACGTGAGTCACCGGTGCAGGACTGGGTCAGTGTCTGACCTCTGCCTGCTCATTTCTGTCATGAGCTCTCAGTATGTTTTAGTAATGACCGATAGATTCTTTACAGTCAGATTGGTTATATGCTTGCATGGAAAGGCATTTTTAAGCACTAGACACCGACGTCACAGGTCATGTAGTGCCTTGAGTAGCAGGCAGACAGACATCAGAGTTTAGTTACTTGTGTCTCAGTTGGCTTAAAGCGTCATGAATAACTGATTGGTCGTGTCTCTATACAGACACGCATGAAGAAAAGGAAGTGGCTCTCCGCATCATGAATAACATGACTTGCTTTTGTGAGGAAAATTAGATGACTAAACAAAAACAATTGAAGGCAAAGGTGAAGACGCAGTTAAAGGAGAACTCCGGTCAATTTTAACATTGAGCTCAATTTTTAGTAAATTTGGAGTGCTGTCAATACAGAGAACAACGACAAAAATCGGTGTTGCCTACACTGTTTTATCCTATTTTTAAAATTTGCACCCTATTGACTTGAATGGGGCAAGTTTTAAACCTGCTTTTATCCTCTTAACATATTTGATGTGTCATTACAAGTGCCCAGCCATGTTGAGTGATTCCTTAAGAGTGAACACGAGTGAATCTGACTGCAGTAGATGTGAAAGATATTAATAAAAATGATGTTATATCAGCCAGCGCACATACCTGTATTTAGTTCCTGTTTTCGGTAGAAGTCCAAAGTAGTCGATTGTCGAGTTCACGCGCGTGATCATAGCAACTAAACCTATGCGCGTGAACTCGACAATCGACTACTTTGGACTTCTACCGAAAACAGGAACTAAATACAGGTATTTGCGCTGGCTGATATAACATCATTTTTATTAATATCTTTCACATCTACTGCAGTCAGATTCATTCGTGTTCACTCTGAAGGAATCACTCAACATGGCTGGGCACTTGTAATGACACATCAAATATGTTAAGAGGATAAAAGCAGGTTTAAAACTTGCCCCATTCAAGTCAATAGGGTGCAAATTTTAAAAATAGGATAAAACAGTGTAGGCAACACCGATTTTTGTCGTTGTTCTCTGTATTGACAGCACTCCAAATTTACTAAAAATTGAGCTCAATGTTAAAATTGACCGGAGTTCTCCTTTAAAGCGTAACCATGTCAGTTTTCGTCACTTTGTATTATTAGTGTCGGTATTATACGCTAATAAACAATGTTTACTCGTTCTCCGTGTTACCTGGACCGAGAAATGCTCATCGCGTGACGCGTTTTACTGCATTTTTGTATTCCCAAACACGGACAGTCGGATCGGAAGAGGGTTATTAACGGGTATTGTTTATCACTAAAAATTGTATCATAGTGTAGTTGTTTAAACATAGCTGTTTAAAGAGTAGACAATGGCCACAGCTTTCTTACTTTTTGGCGTTTTGCTTCAGGGGTTTGAGCAGATCTGACAGAACGTCAGTTTCTTTCAGCGTTATTTCCTCCATTTGGCCTAAAACACTGTGTTTGTGGTCATCAGTTTGAAATGTTGACTACAAACACTGATGTTTATCAGTTTTTCCGTCATGGTGTTCTCTCCATATCTACGATTCTTTGCAGCTTTTAGCCGCTGTCTACAACGCACTGAATCCTTCACTGGACACCAGTAACTCACTACTAACCATCTACTCTGAATTCTTGCACTCAGGATCAATATAAGTCGACAGCGACACTATTATGGCTAAAAGTTTGCTAAGAAGTATTTCCTTCTAAAGCAAGGCGGGATTTGACTCTAAGCGTCAAACAGTATATGTGTGTGTGTATATATATATTGTTATATCACATTTTTAGTATTTTTCACTGTATAATTGGTTTATAAACACACAGATGCTTTTATATTTTAGGGAGGAGTCTCTTGTGGGGGGTGGCGGGGTATTTGTGACATCAAAAAGTTTGAAGTAGAGGCCTGAGACGGCTGATGATTATGATTATTATTATTAATAACGTATTTTTTACTTGCTCTACTATATTTTTGGTTATAGAAGTTCTGTAGTGTTTGATGTGTTATGAACAAAACTCTTTTGTTATATTATATGAATGTTGTATTATATTTATATATCATAACCGACCTCTAATAAAGCTCTGCTCTCTGTACAGTAAACTGTAGAGTGCAACACACGAGATTAGTTTTCCTGATACATTTATGATGAAATACTTGTAAGAACTAATCTGATCTGGTTATATCACTGTGGTGATTTTCTTTCATAAAGTATTATCCAAGTCTTCAATGTAGTATTGTATATTAGTAATCTGTCTCCTGTTACTTTATGGCCCCTTTAGCGTGTGGTTTAGCCAACAAACTGTTTGACAGAGAGATTTGGGGTTGACAAACACACAATAGTAGGCTTTCAGTGGTGTTTCCACTGTCCACATATGGGCTTGTGGTGGAACGGCCTGTCCGTGTACAGTAAGCATGAGATTATCAGAGCTAGAACAGGTTTGTCAGCACATCAGCACCTTGGGATTTGAGCTCTGTGTAGTCTGGAGCCGCTCTTGACATCCACATCCGACCACTCGGGGGACGATCCGTGCTGGAAACATTGGAAGGGAAAAAAACAACTAAATATAAAGCCACTTTGGGCGGTCAGATGGGTTTAAACATTCAGCCATACAAGGAAATAGATTGTGTGTCCCACAGCTCTCAGCCTTAAATAGTGTATTGCACTTTCTTTTTTTGTTCAATGTAAGGTTTATTGTGCAAATGTACATGCCCCTTGTTTAATTTATCACAAAGTAAAGTGGACATTTTTGCGATTGTGATTTGTAGAAGGTGTAGAAAGGGAATTAAAAATTCCAGTACAAGAAAAAGAGGAACCAGTTTTGAATAAGAATTGTTCAATGTAATAATTTACTAAACATATATATAATTTGTTCAGAGGAAAATGCAGTTTACAGTCCTGACTGCATCAGTGACCCATCTTCAGTTAATCTTTTTTTCTCCATGCTGTTTTTCTTGAACTCAAATTATACAAACGCATTCATATGTCGGTCACCGTGATTATGCCAAGTATCCTGCCAAGTTTGAAAATTCAGTCCCAACCCCTAAACCTAACTCTACCCATGAGTTATCCCTATAATCGGAGGGAAATGACTGGTGAATAACACTGATGTAGAAGCATGTAACCCTGGTTGTAAGCCTAAACTTGACATAAATTGTAAACTTGTCCCTCAAATCTGATTGGTTGATTGGAATGTTATTCCAGGATCCACAAAGATGTTGATCCATGAACATGTTCTTGGTGAAATCACATTCACCTTCATATATCAGCCATGCGTTAATATTGCTATCCTGGAAACACACACTGGCTGTCAGTATACATTAATTTGTTCAGTACATGTAATGTTAATCTGTATTAAACTGCAGTGGTATTTAACATCATTGGCTGTTGTCTTTGTCGGCACTGCTCTGAGTGTATGATGACCTTTCACCTTTCCCTTCCCTTCAGCTTGACTTGAGTCAGCCATTAGAGGAGCAGGGTCCCCTGGATGTCATCATTCACAAGCTAACAGACCTGATCCTGGAGGCGGACCAGAATGACACCCAGTCGCTGCTGCTGGTCCAGCGTGTGCAGGTGAGGAGTGTGTGTGCGTGTGCAGCCGAGGAGTTTGTGTGTGTGCAGGCGAGGAGTGTGTGGTGTGCGTGTGTAGGCGAGGAGTGTGTGGTGTGCGTGTGCAGGCGAGGAGTGTGTGCGCGTTGGCAGGCGAGGAGTGTGTGGAGTGTGTGCGAGTGGGCAGGCGAGGAGTGTGTGCGCGTGGGCAGGCGAGGAGTGTGGTGTGCAGGCGAGGAGTGTGTGCGCGTTGGCAGGCGAGGAGTGTGTGGAGTGTGTGCGAGTGGGCAGGCGAGGAGTGTGTGCGCGTGGGCAGGCGAGGAGTGTGGTGTGCAGGCGAGGAGTGTGTGCGCGTTGGCAGACGAGGAGTGTGTGCGAGTGGGCAGGCGAGGAGTGTGTGCGCGTGGGCAGGCGAGGAGTGTGTGGTGTGCGTGGGCAGGCGAGGAGTGTGTGTGTGCAGGCGAGGAGTGTGTGGTGTGTGTGTGCAGGCGAGGAGTTTGTGTGTGTGCAGGCGAGGAGTGTGTGGTGTGTGTGTGCAGACGAGGAGTTTGTGTGTGCAGGCGAGGAGTGTGTGGTGTGCGTGTGCAGGCGAGGAGTGTGTGGTGTGTGTGTGCAGGCGAGGAGTGTGTGTGTGCAGGCGAGGAGTGTGTGGTGTGTGTGTGCAGGCGAGGAGTTTGTGTGTGTGCAGGCGAGGAGTGTGTGGTGTGCGTGTGCAGGCGAGGAGTGTGTGGTGTGTGTGTGCAGGCGAGGAGTTTGTGTGTGTGCAGGCGAGGAGTGTGTGGTGTGTGTGTGTGCAGGCGAGGAGTTTGTGTGTGTGCAGGCGAGGAGTGTGTGGTGTGCATGTGCAGGCGAGGAGTGTGTGCGCGTTGGCAGGCGTGGAGTGTGTGCGCGTGGGCAGGCGAGGAGTGTGTGGTGTGCGTGTGCAGGCGAGGAGTGTGTGTTGTGTGTGTGCAGGCGAGGAGTGTGTGTGTGCAGGCGAGGAGTGTGTGTGTGCAGGCGAGGAGTGTGTGGTGTGCGTGTGCAGGCGAGGAGTGTGTGGTGTGCGTGTGCAGGCGAGGAGTGTGTGTGTGTGCAGGCGAGGAGTGTGTGTGTGGGCTTGTCTGGACGTGTGTTTATAGAGCAGATCTACAGCTCTGATTAAGATGCAGGAATCTCAATCTGATTAAGCATCGAGATTTTGATCTACCTGAATGTAATCTCTATGTCACTAAGGTGTAAGTAAAAGGAAAATGAATGCCATAATCTCAGCACAGTGATCATTATGGATTTTTTTTTGCTTTTTAGGGTGTGTTCACTCTTGGCATGTTTGGTTGGATTAAAACGAACCCTGGTGCAATTGCTCTTTTAGTGCGGTTCATTTGAATAAGTGTGAACGCTGCAATCCGAACCCTGGTGCACCAAACAAGCAGAGACGAGACGAGAGCTGAAAAGATGAATCTCAGTCCGCTTTCAAACCAACTTTGGTGTGGTTGAATAAAATATGAATGTATGTGCATTTATCCCAGAACACACCATTGTTTTGTATGTTCAATATAAGTGTCATCTTGAAATATCCGTAGTAGAAGCCGACCAATCAGGTTGTGAACATTTCCCTATGCCTTAAGGTTCGGTATCTTAAGGATCAGTGTTAAAAATGCAGATATAAATGCTAAATGTTTTTTGTTTTAATCTGGACCAGACGAACCAAGCGATCCGAACTACAAGTGTGAACACACCCTTACAGTAAATATTGTTGACTTCGTTTATCCATATCAATACAAATTAATGTTTGAATATCTTTCTTTCTCTCTGTTTGGGTTTTTATTTTAGTTTTCATTTTCGGTTAATCTTAATGGGGCATACAGTTTTAATCTCAATTTCCTTCTTTGTTTCATTTTAGTTTAAAAAATATATATATTTAGTTTCAGGATTTGTTTTTAGAAGAAATTGCATCATACTCAATCTCAAATTTGGAATTTGGAATGTGTCGGTACAATAATATACCGAAATTACATACCGGTAATATAATATTTTTTATTATTTTCATTTTGTATTATAATTTAGGTGTGTACATTAATATATTATTTCTTTCCTAGAGAAAAAAGGTTAAAAATGAAAATGGTGAAAATCGGTGTGTTCGTGACCTCTGAAACGGTGCAGGTTTGACGTCAGAACCCAGAAGACTTAATTCGCTGCTGGTTCCCTCAAAATTTTGGGGATTTATATATATATATTTTTTCATTTCGGAGTAAAATAAAGCCTGTGGTAAACATAACGTGACTGTACCTTCACATTTTGTTCTACACGGTAAAATACACACACCCATATTGAAAAGCAGTTTTATTTTTGGAAACATAAGTAACTAGATAAAGCAGTTTGGGGTGCGAGTGTGTTCAGTTTACGCTGTAGAACAAAATGTCATAGTATCGTCAAGTAATGTTTGTTTACCACACCTTATGTTACTCATAAATTGAAAAACCCCCGTTATAAAACCCCATAGGAAAATCTCGAAGGAACTTGCGGTGAATTGGTCTTCCAGGTTCTGACATCATCCCCGCACCACACTAATGAATGTGAATTCAAAATTCACATAATGTAATGAAATGTAATGCAATGCAATGTAATGTAATATATATAATACAAAATATGCAATTTTTTTTTACAATTTGTGAATAAATATAAATTTTTTGGTTAACATTTTTTTATTGCTTTTTAAGTTTTTGTTTTCATCAGTAATAAAATTGCCCTAATAATTCATTTAATTTATATAGCGCTTTTATCAACATTTATATAGCACTACAGACATTTGTACTTCAATTCAGATTCCCATCCTACAACTGTTTGTTTTTGTTTTTGTTTTGCGGTCTCACGAAATGTCACCTCAGGTACTCACCTCTAAACGAGAACGTAAGAGCGCTGAGCCTCTTAATGTTCTTAAACAAAGCTCTCCCCTAAGACCCTGCTCTCACTAAGCATGCGCTTAGATGTATATTACATAGATTTACACAAGACACAGAAAGACCTGAAGTACAGTGTTCAGTTTAAACCCTCTGAAAAACTGTAGATGTGTCTGTCTTCTGCTGTTGTGTAACCTTTTTTTACCCGCTTAATCAGTGCTGGCAGAATATTAGTCTTCATGCATTTGTATTTCGGAGGCGATTTGATCTATAAATCAATATGCTGGGATCTGTGACTAAATTTCCCAGTAAATGAGTGATGGAAATGGGAAATCACATGACGAAAGAATGCATTTCAGTAAAATTACTCATGATTTGAGAGGTTGAGTGAATGGGGACAGTGAAGAGAGAGAGAGAGAGAGAGAGAGAGAGAGAGAGAGAGAGAGA
Organism: Phoxinus dragarum; assembly: GCA_033366665.1. Classification (NCBI taxonomy): domain Eukaryota; kingdom Metazoa; phylum Chordata; class Actinopteri; order Cypriniformes; family Leuciscidae; genus Phoxinus; species Phoxinus dragarum. The sequence continues at coordinate 139,465 of JARPMJ010000292.1, forward strand.
GAGCGAGTGGTTATGTAAAAGAAACAACCTCGCAGCTTTGCATTCAGTTAGCATGACGTAATAGCAGTGCAACTGGGCTTCATGTGTACATGTCTTTGTATGTGTGGCGTGTACATTCATGCATGTTGGATGCCAGTACGTAATGTTGTAACTTGTGGTTCTCTGCTGTTTTAGCTTCTTCCCTTCTCAATGTCACCTCCACCTTCATTGTTCTGCCCTGTTCCACTGGTCTTGCAGGATTATATTGACGCTCACCCAGAGACCATTATTCTTGACCCACTTCCAGCCATCCGAACTCTGCTGGATCGCTGCAGGTCCTACCAGCTGGTGCACAGGATAGAGGACTGTATGAGAGGTAATATGATCCAGCACGCCCCTCATTCCAGCACTATTCATGAAAATTCATTTATGCCGTTTTCAAGTTTTGCAAATGGTGATATGCCCAACTACAAGAAGCTGTCAGTTGGCACTTTAACAAGTTCACCTCATTCAACTACAACGAGTTTATGTAATGTTCTGTAACACAACAGTTAGCATGTTGAGCTGTGGCGCTCATGCGGGTGAAGTAGGTTTGAGTCCGGCCTGCAACATGTCCCGTTCTGTTTAAAAGAGTAGTTCTCCCAAAATTAAAAATTCAGTTTTCACCCGCCCCGTGTCTTTCCAAACCCGTATTACTTTCTTCTGTGGAATAAAAAAGGGCATTTTGAGAATATCTGGAAATCTTCTCCATTCGGTCGAACGGGATTGTCAAGATCCAAAAGGACACCATAAAAGTATAATAAAAAAAGATCCATATAACACATGCTCAAGCGTTAGTTTTGTGTCACAAACTTTGAGTCATTATTCACAGAAGATCTTGATATCCATATTAAGATAATATGGCTTAACTGTGCCAAAATAAGAATTAATAATATATATTATATATACATATATATTTAACCAAATACAAATAATGATTGTGCATGAAGGGAAGGCCAATATAAATAATATAGGTTACACTTCATTTTAATGTGTCCGTTACAATGTAATTACCGGTATACATTATCTACTGAGTAATATTATTGAACTACATGTCTTTTCTATAGGGTTTGTTTATTATTTATTTATTTAATTTATTTATTTATAAAGCACAATGACAGAACTTAAATTGAGTGAATTAAACTTTTAAATATTTGATTTCTCCAAAATACCCATATTATAGCGGCCTCAACTCCCCGTGCACGGAAAGCATTTGGCTGTGGCCTGTACAGACGTGTATGTTCAGCTATATTTGTCTTTGAGGGAATCATGTGTGTCCACGTTCTATTGAACCAGACGTGACAGATGGTTATGTAACAAAATCATCTGTAAGCCCCCAGTCTGTGTCTCTCCTTTTCTCCTCCTGCCCTGATATTAAAGTCTACCGCTCTTTATTTCAAGAAAACATGAAAGACTTGTTCAGCTATGCTGCAGACATTTAATTAATAATTACATTATATGCCAATTAATATACCAAATTAATCACATAAATAATTATTTGCTAAAAAAGGCCCTAAATGAAGAATTAAAAAATGCACATTCTTGAATTTTCTACAATTTCTTTTTTTGTTTTTAAATATTATTGTCACATCTTGCGACATGAGTGCGATATCGTGTTTTTAATGCCCAGGTACACATTGTACGATTTTGTCTGTCTCAGACAGACCGAAGATGAGCAATCGTGGTGATTTCTTGTGGGAAAGGTTCTTGCGACAATAGATTGCCTGCGATCATTTTCTGACAGTGTCAGAAATTTAGCATGATCATCACAGTGTGTTTGCTGCTACGACCTACTTCTGACTAGCCGATAAAAATGCAACATGAGATGGCGTATTGATCAACGCGACATGGTTCAAAAAGTACTTTCCTCAAGCTTCATATGCCAAGTTGGCCTCTTTCCCTTAGAAATTACTGCATCCATATTCTCCTCTTTTGCTTACTCCTCTGTTTTTCAGCGCACATAAAAACCACTAGCGCATGCTGATGATGTTTTATTCTTCTATACTAACTTGCGTCCTAGCCTATGATTCAATAGCTGTCATCACAGTACAGTCTACATGTCGGACTCGTACCCAAGTTTATTAGATCCATGTTGTACAGTGCGATTTGTAATGATCTTATAGGATTGCCGAAATCGCAAAAAATATTCCTGTCTGTAGCTGGAATTAATAAGACCCTGTCAAGATTAAAAGTAGTTTACCTTGCAAGATTAAAATTGGTTTAACTGTAGACTGACAGCTTTCTCCAATGGTAGGAAAATCCATATAACAGAATTTGTGTACAGATCAGGACGCACTAAATTGCATAAAATCGCAACGCGTAACAATTGAGAGTTGTGATATTAAACATGCTGCTATGTACATGCTACATTGGACGCCGCCAGTACTTGTTTGCAAGATAACACAACTACCAAATTACACTCTGGCCATCTGTCACCCTCCCCGCTTCTTTCGTCCGCACACATTCACTGGCGGACACCGCGCCACATCCCTCTCTTTAGCAGCCGTAAGCATGTCTGACAGTGTAACCATAGCAACACAAGTGGCAGCCGCTCTAGGTACTTTAAGCATAGCAGCGCTCACACCATATTGGGTAAAATAGTTTTCGATATTTTGATTTCTGTCATCTTAAATGCTTTTTTTGTGTGTTGCAAAGCATTGTGGTGGGATTACCTTTGTTGCATTAAGGACACATGAGAGGGTTTTATGCATGTATGATTTTATGAAACGACTGTTTTTGTCTGCTAGGGATGCATTTTGACACAGATTTCCCGATTTCAGTTTCACAAGCTCCAAATTTGATTTCGATTCATTATTGATTCATTCAGGAATATTTAAGTTAAAATGTTGATTTAATGTCTAAAACTAAACCATAACTAGATGAGTAAAGTTTGTGAACCAGCTTTGATGTTGGCTTGACAAAGCCTTGTCTGAAAGTTTAAAATAACTTAAAAGCACATTGCTAGCTAGTTACATAAAACACCTGCACAAAACTGAAAAACAGCAGACGGACTGAATGAAAATGCAAATTCACTCTCTGCCAGTAGGTGGCGCTTACGGAACAGAAGCGGTTTCTTATGTTACCGCTGTACACCAAGTAGCGCTGCGCTCATAAACACTACAATAATACACATTATACAGAGGTAAGAGGAAAAGAAAATGCCATCTAATCTTTTCTGAAGACAGTCAGTTCCCTTCAGAGATGCATATAAACCCCCACCCCCAATTCAATACACGTCTGTGCTCTCCTCTCTGCGTCCCATCTCTGGCCTCTGTTAACGAATTAGTAATATGTGCACACAAATTACATTTTGGGAAATGATTGCAATGCAGTTTGTGTGCAAGTCCTGACCAAGATCAGTCCGGTACAAAACTGTCCTGTTTGTATTCATTTATTTTTTCACCTGTTTAATCGACTGTACTGCCCAGCACTGTTTACGTATATTACACAGTTAAGTAGTTCTGGCATGAAACTCTAGATGGCGCAGGCTGATAGGTCTTTAACTAATTTGATAGCAATCACGTCGTCATCTACATAGCACAGCTGATTGCATCAGCGGCCAATGAGCTGCGGCTCAACATTTAAACAAATACCCGTAGTGTTGCTGTTTGGAGTGCAGGACGCTTTCAGAAGCCCTCCACCTTCCCCAGCTCCACCTGTGTAGATCTGCTACGGGGTTAAATCATGTATGCTCAGTGTTTCCCCTAGAATTTTTTCCAGCAGCGGTGCTGTTGCGTGCCGAAAGTTGTTACCAAGCCGCACGGGTCCGGAAGATTGCACCTCCAGAAGATTTTTTATTTATTTATTACCCCTTAAACCATGACTTCTGACAAGTTTTGTGGATAGAAATGGACATTTTGAGACATACAAATATGACATACCATCAACTGATTTAAGGTCTGATTGTTTGTTTTAAACCCAAATAAGTTTCTTTCATCTGTTGAAAATAAAAGTTATTTGGAAGAATCTGGGTAACCAAACAGTTGATGTACCCCAGTGACTTCCATAGTATATATTTTTTCTACTATGGAAGTCAATGGGGACCAGCAACTATTTGGTTAGCCACATTCTTCAGAATATCTTCTTTTATGTTCAGCACAAGAAAGAAATTAATACAGGTTTGGAACAACATTAGAGTGAGTAAATAATGACATCATTTTTATTTTTGGGTGAACTATCTCTTTAGGGACAAGCGGCAGCATGTTTACTATTACCGGTATATGCTACTGTCTCTTTTTACATGTGCAGCAGCAGTGTCATGTCTTACATGCTCACAGCAATGTCTGTGAATGTATTGGCAGTAGCAAGTCTCTGTTCTTGGAGGAATAGATCAAGAATAGTACAAATACATTAACATTGCCATATCCATTACCATGCCAATCTCTATTACCACACCAATCTCCTGAGAGATGTCATGACAGAACATACATTCTGTTGTTAACATTTTTAACATGCATAGAGGTGAGGAGGTTTATCTCATGAGCGGACAGATGGACAGCAGTACAAGTGTAGTACAGGGTGTGCAGTATAGTAAAAGTGTACTACTGTCTGGAAAAAGCACTGTTTATTTTCAGTAAGAGGGACTAACTGACTCTGAATGTAGAGCTGACGAAATCCTGTGAATAAAACTGAAGCAGTACATCTGTGAAGATCTGACTCCCTGACATCTGCAGGACAGGAGGTGCGCTACAGATCGTGTTCAGCCAACGTTTATAAGCGTCTACTGAAAACGGGCATTGAATTATATTTAAAAAAAAAATGCATGGAGTTGTTGAACTCCTATTTCATTATTTTGTACCTTTTGGTAGCTGACTAGAGGAACGGAGCTATGATCGGTGCTTGTTTGTCAGTTGAAGAATTTCCACCAGCGTTCACTAGCGCACACACACACAGGAAGTCGCCCCCACATTAGTGCCGTAATGAATGCTGTTTGTCATCTGAGTACACACTCATTTCTAGTCCTTTTCTTAATGAGAGACCTAGCACTGTGCTTAGTGCCACATTTTCTGGCTCCACTCTCGTCCATGTGACTCATGCACATCCTGAAGAGCTTCACATAAGCATTGTCCTGCTGTCTTGCATGCTGTCCGTGGAGACAAAGCAGGACACCATTTGTTTGCGCAGGAGACGGAGCGTTTCAGACTTTATAAGGCAAAGAATCACACCTTTATTTCATCCGTAGCTGGATCCCTTTTATTAGCAGAGTGCAAACCTGGTCAAATAAAACAACGGATTGCAAAGAGCCATTAAGTCTGAATCTTTGCACTTTTCCAAAGTCCTTGTGGGAAATTTGAGTGTCATCTCTGAGATTCAGTTGAACCATTTGGACAAATTGGGCAGTATAGCCCTATTTGGATAGTAATTGTTTCTCATGGGGTCGTAAGGTATTTTTAACATTTAAAGGGGTTAGTCTGTGATTTTATTGCTGTCCGAATCCAGAATGTCTGTTTTTCTCCCACCACCCGTGTAAAAAACCCCGGACCAAAGTACCTACTGTTTTTTGGACACAAAAAACAAGTTCATGTGGTAATCTAATTGCCGTCCGAATCCACACCACTGATTTTACAAGAAGAGATCACTTTAAAATTCACTGTTTAAGTCCTTTTGGATCACTGCCGAGCACCGTACGTACAATAACTGTTGCGCTTCACTGTAATTTGCATGCATTTTAAAGATGTTCACTTTTATTACTGAAATGCTGGAAAGTATATTTACAAAACAATATTTCATCACCACTCCACCACAACGAACAAAAAGGATAAAGAGAAAAAAGCATGTAAACATTTCAAATGGGGTGTTATTATGTTAGCAATACAGTTTTAAAATATGTAGGCTATATACACAACATTAAAAATACAAACCAAGCAGCTTTATTTTGACCTCATCTAAATAAGAGGCTGCATTAACCCGTTTCCGCTTATTTCCATATTTTTACAATGACATCGTTTTGAGATAAAATGCAAGACAGAAAACAATTTCAAATATAGCGTATGCGCGTCTAGCTTCCTATTTAAAAAAATTTGATTTAAATAATAAATAGAACATTATTTTCCTATTATTAAATTAAATGCAAATTTATTCGTATTATTCCTAGCATATTACATTTTATTTACAGCAGACTATCATGCGACTGACTACGTGAGCAACAAAACTCACTCCTCCATTGTCAATAAATCGAGTTTTATCACTGAGGTGCCATGCAAATTAATTTTTACAGACGTCCACATGAGAAACGATTGCTGCTCGAATAGGGTTTATGTCAGATTTGACAAAACCGCCATTGTTTGTTTGCTGTAACAAACGGATGAATGGATGGAGGGAGAGTCTCGTATGATATTAGACTTCCCATCTGTGCTGTCCGGCAGGATCCGAGCCAAAACTCCATAGTGATGCTTTATAAACGTGTTCTAAACATTCCATAAACGTCACATAAACGTCCCGGCTGGCTCCGGCAGGTCTGCAGAGAGCTTGAAGTGTTTACACGGAGCACAGATTGATCCTGGACCCTCGCTGAGCCAGAAGCGGGAACATCACTAAGCGTTTGTACCTGCTAAAGAGGATCTCATTACTCATTCCCCTTTTATTTACAGAACATCTCTTGGCTAATTTAAATGGAATCTCCATTTCTAATAATAAGTCACGTATTAGCAGCCACGAACTGATTAACATCTCTGCATTGAAGTCTTGTACAAAAACCGCTTCTTGAGCTTTGCCTGTGATGTGCTGTCGATTGCCACTGTAAATAATCTTGACTTGTTCTTCAGTTTGGAAAAGAAAATCAACCAAAAAACAAACAATATAGAAATAAAGCACAGTGCGTGTCAATGGGGCAAGTGTTTAAGAAGGTTTAAAAAACAGAAATATGTAGCTCTACATTTTTATTGTTTGAGATCCTGTAGATTTATCTGTATATCATGTAAATTGTATTTTTGCGGTAAGTATCTAGGTTATGATTGTCTAACATGATTTCTGTGGGTGGAGTTTTCTTCATGTATTATTTTTTAACCCTAAGGCATATTCATATAATACTTGTGGATAGTTGCGTAACGTCCTCATTTGGCAACCTTGAGTGTATTGCATGAAAAGTTACAGTTCACTAACATTACATGGTCGTGGTATTGCCGAAATAGTGACAAACAAAGATCGTAATTATTCCATTGCTTAAGCGTTGCCCCATAGGCTTTCATTGTAAGTGCATTACTGTATTAGTTTCACTTTCTTTTAAACAAACTGAGGTTCTGTTTACACCTGGTATTAAGATGCGATTTGGTCGATCGGATCACAAGTGGACGACGCTAAATACAGGTGTAAACTCGGTCTAAAATGTTTCGTCCACATTCGACCACTTCCAGAGGTAGTCGAAAACACATTTGACCGGATTGCTTTCGTAGGATAGACGCTCATGTGGTCGAATGTGTTCGAACAGCCACAAAAGACCTTCAACTGATCTAACGTGTAAACATTATGGGAAGAGCGATAGCCAGACGGATTTAAACTTTGTGCTTTGTACATTTTTCTTCAAATCAAACTTGGGTCTCAAGCTGACAATGTTCTCTCACCACTCCTGATTTCTAACACACACTCACAGCGTTCGGCTGGTCTTATGACTGTCAGAGCAGCTGCTGCTCTCCGTATGTTTTTACGTCGTCTCCAGGCGCGTTTTTATGTAAATTGCGGGAGCTTATTTCATCCATTAGATCGAAAGATCTGAAAAAGCCCATATATTTACCCATAGACCCTCCCCTCGAAGAAATCTGGACAGAAGTGGTTGAAAGTGGACAAAAGAGATAAATTAAAACACCAGGTGTAAATAAGGCCTGAGTAACAAGTTGGAAATACTTTCTAACGGATCGTGTAAGTCTGGATGCTCATTGTGTTCAGGTGAAACTCGAAAAATGTGAATATCGTTCAAAAGGTCATTTATTTCAGTAATTCAACTTAAAAGGTGAAACTAATATATTATATACATGCAAAGTGAGATATTTCAAGCCTTTATTTGTTATAATTTTGATTATGGCTTACAGCTTATGAAAACCTTTTCACAATATTCTAATTTTGAATTTGGGGTTTTCATAAGCTGTAAGCCATAATCATCAAAATTATAACAAATAAAGGGTTGAAATATCTCACTTTGCATGTAATGAGTCTATATAATATATTAGTTTCACCCTTTAGGTTGAATTACTGAAATAAATTACCTTTTGCATGATAGTCTAATTTTTCGAGTTTCACCTGTAAATGGTGATAGTAGGTTGCTCACACCACTAAAGCTGCCTGTCGCTCTTAAACGGGAGATTGCCATTGCCCTTTTTTCAGGCTTTCATGAACGCTTATGTAAGCTTCCTCTGGAATAGGAGAACAAAAGTCTAGCAGCTGGATAAATGAACCAGCTCTGATAAGAAAACCAGCACAGCCTTCTCCATTTCAACACTACAGGATATTTCAGTAACGATAACATCATTTACCAAATAGACAAAACAGGAAGTGACAAGCTTGCGATTTTGTTTCTGCATAGGGGACTTTGACCAATCAGTGATGACCTTGTCAGTTGACTAACTGTTCTTGTTGAAGGTCTAGTTTTGAGGAACTTTAAGTTTTTATTGAGTCAGTCGTCTTTGCATCGAGTAAAATATGAATGCACTACCATTAAAAAGTTTAGGATCGGTACATTTTATTTAAGGAAATTAAACTTTTATCCAGCAAGGATGCATTAAATTGATTAAAAAGTGACCGTAAAGACATTTAAATAAATGAATTAAATGCTGTTTGTTTGAATCTTCTATTTATCGATGAATGGTTTGCACAAAAGCATCAAGCTGCACAACTGTTTTCAACACTGGTAATAATAGAAACGTTTCTGAAGCATCAAATCAGCATAGCATGATTTCTGCAGGATCATGTGACACTATTGACTGGAGTAATGGCTGCTAAAAAACATCAGATTTTCATCACAGAAATAAACTACATTTTAAAATATATTAAAACAAAATAGTTATTTCAAATTGTAATAAAATGTCACAACATTACTGTTTTTAGTGTATTTTTGATGTTCTCAATTGCGTAAAATATAATCAAGTGTTTTGTTATGTGTACTAAATATGAGTCATGTTGAGCATTTTCTTTATTCAACATTGAAAAGCATCTTATCATCAGTTTTGCTACCCCACCACACAGGCGGTTTACCGTGATCATATCAGGACGCTGTGAGTGTGTCATCAGCCTATTGAAGCTTCACTCTTCAACCCATTTCCTGTGCTACACTATCGAAAACTCACGAAACATGCCTTTATCTCAGTTATCTGCCTCGATAACAGCAGCACTACAACACTGGCGTCTGACTGAAAGCAAGATCCACTTCAGAATAGCAGATTCAATCGAGGCGTTTGCTTACCGGCCCAAGTTAGAAGAGCCTGTCCCCAAGTTAAGCCCAGTATGCATCTCTGTTTTGATGATTCATCCCAATCCGATAATGTGCCTCCGGTTGGAATTCGCAAACATCGCTACTCATTCACAGCTATTGACGCTTTTGTTCCATCCATCTCTCTGTTTGCTCATCAGAGCGATCCCCAGGACAGTGAGAGTACGGTGTTTTCAAACAAAGCCTTGAACCCGCGGGTCAGATCGCGGCGGCTCTATTAACTGGCTCCTGCATTACGCGGGTTGAGTCGGAGCTCAGTGCCTTGTGTCCATTGTTCTCCATTCGATAAAATAAATAGGGAAGTAAAGTCAACCGGAGGGGCTACCGATGACACAAGACCTTTCACAGGTTGTTTTATAAGATAACTTCTACTGTTACCAACTATTATCCCTGTGAGGATGTACTGTAAACTCATCGGGCTACGCTCACATACAGTAACTTGTCCTGTCTATTTCATTGATTTTGATGTTCTGCTTAAATAATTATCACTGCTGGTCAGCGGGGGTTTTAGTGTTTAAGAGGCTTGCCCCCGGGTTTTCAGAGATGAGGCTTAAGCTAGTCTCAGACTAAAATGCATGTTTGAGCTGGTTTAACTGAAAGCAAACTTGCACGGATATATCTTAACATGTGACCCTGGACCACAAAACCAGTCACATGGGTACATTTTTTGAAATTGAGATCTATACATCATCTGAAAGCTGAATAAATAAGCTTTCCGTTGATGTAGGGTTTGTTAGGATATGACAATATTTGGCTGAGATACAACTATTTGAAAATCAGGAATCTGAGGGTGCAAAAAAATCTAAACATTGAGAAAATCTCCTTTAAAGTTGTGCATTTATCCGCGATTGTGCTGCACTCGCTCACAAAAATAAACGTTTCATATACTTACTGTAGGAAATTTACATAATATCTTCATGGAATATGATCTTTACTTAATATCCTAATGATTTTTGGCATTAAAAAAAAGAAAAATCGATAATTTTGACCCATACAATGTATTGTTGGCTATTGCCACAAATATACCCGTGTGACTTATGACTGGTTTTGTGATCCAGAGTCACATATGTCAGTGCCATTGTTTTGTCTGAAGATGCACAGCAGTAATGTTTTTTTTCTAAGGCACGTTTAAAAAAGCTAATTAAATGTCCTAATTGAACTAAGGCCTAATCCTGGTTTAGTCTAGTCTGTCTGTGAAACTGGGCCTTGGTATACTTTGACAGAGTTGATTTTATTGTGATTTAAGTTATTGAAGAAGTCCGTTTATGAAACGCCTCAATAAAGTATTTGGTCTCTCTAAACCCCTCCTTTCTGAGATCCTACTCTGATTGGTCAGATGAAATATTGTGTTTGTTTTTTATTTCATGTGCCTTAATAATCTTGAATAAAACAAAAACATTTTATAAAAACATTACATTTTTTTTTTCTCGTTCGAGAAGTTGATTCACCCAATTTTCTTCAATCACTTCATTATAACTCTGGAGTTCCCAATTTACGTTTCATGCTGACTTTAAGAAAGAGACATTTCAGTTTGAAATTTTCTAATTTCTAATTTTATTAATTTATTATTAATTTATTTTATATATATTTTTTAATTTAGTTTTGTTTAATTTTATTTATTTCTCTATCTGCTGTCTTCCACGTCAGAGCTCAGATCAGTGGATAGTGAAGAACTTGGGCATGTGTGTGTTCTTGTGGTGCCATCAGCCAATCAATATTTTCCTGCTGCTCCAGAGTAATTACTAGTCACATGGCATTTTACCCCTAAGGCGATTGGCAAAATAAAGTTGCCAAATTTCAAATCACATACCTGCGCCAGCCAATCAACTACCTTTGAGATAAATAAGAGCGCTAATGGATAGTGTTCTTTGGGTATTACATACTTCCTTGCTTACAGTGGTCATATGACAAGCGGCACTTTCACAAACCCTTACGTTTTCCCTCTATAAATCCATGTAGGATTCGAGCACGCCTTCTCAGCCGGACTCACCTGTCTCTTCCTGTCTCTTGTTCTCTCTGCAGATGTGAGGATCTGTTCTCCTCCGTTTATGGTGCTGAACAGCGAGTGTGGCCCAGACACACTGGAGCAGATCGAGCAGCACGGTCTTACATTCCCTTTCAGTAAGTCTCACGACTCTTCTTTTCTGAAACGGGAAGCAATGTCATTATATAATCTCATTATATATAATGAGATTATATATATTATATCTCATATAATCAAAGGAATCTCATTATATAAATATCACTCTAAATGTACAAAAATTGCTCTACAAATTTTTGTGGCAAAATCCATCGATTTCAGTAGGAATGGGACATTTTTGCGTTAGGAAAGATTCAATGAAAGATTTATCCATGCAGATTTCACGACGGGTTCATGTTGGTCAAGCAAATTCACTGTACTGACCAAAATAAATCTGTTTGTGTTGAAAGTCACTTCTGTGTGAGCTGTGCTTCATGCATCCCTACACTATTGACAGTGGACAAAGGACTTTTTTTGTCCTTGAAATTTCTCTAATGTGACCCAGGTTTCTTAAAAAGCGGGTCCTTAAAAAGTTTAAAATTCAGTTTGTTCAAATTGAATGCCATAAAAAGTCTTAAATATAATTTTATGTGTTGTTAAATTTGAGGACAGAAAAACAGGAATCGCGATAAAGCCTAATGTGATTAATAAACGTGCAAAGTTAAAATGCAGTGCTGGTGCACATTCTACAGGATTTACTTTCAGAGCAGTTCACAATCAACAAATAATGCACATTTATGCCAAGCATAAACACTTTATAGAGTTTGTATTGTAATATGTTGTAAGAGCATGTTTTATCTTCCTCATCTTTATGAATGTGCAGCTGGTAGTAATGCAGCTGATATTTCAGTTAAAATATTGTGTTGTTGGTTACTCAATAAACTGTATCTGGCTTTTAATTCAACATAAACTTGTGTGGCTTTTTTTTTTTTTTTTGGCTGCCCTGTCATATGAAGGAAAGACTAAAACATTGTTTAACACTTTTAATATTTAATTTACCAGTAGTAGAATTTGCAAAGTATCTTAACAATCTTTTCGTATTGTCTTTTTAAAACCAGTATTATTGTATCAGCAAAATCCAGTCCCAATCAACCTATAATTTGTATGTATTGATAAATTAGAATGTTTACCAATTTCAAAACATAAATATATATTTTGAACAAAACATGCCTTGAGTATTTTAAACATGCAGTTTCCCTGTTTTGCAGTTGTTTAAGCAAAGTAATCATTATACGATAGCATGAGTGTGTTCTGTATGGACATATGGTATTCATTTTATTTGTGCAAGTCTTTAATTTGATTTTTAAAAAACTCTGCAGATACCCTGATGACAACACCTGTTTTTATTGACTCACTAAAATGCCATTAGGTTGCATTTCACAAGGATTTCACTGCATTAAAGGTTCATTAAAGAGTTGCATTATTAACTAGACTTAACAGAGTGTTTTTTTCCTTCTCATCCTGCACAGTTTGCAAAACACGGGTTGCTCACGGAACTAACTCTCATGAGGTAATACTCTTTTCTAACTGTTTTTTTTGTGAAATATGACCACAGAGGTCATGAAATGCACACACACACACACACACACACACACACACACCTTTGTATTCAAATCTAGTGAGCTGCCTACATGGGTAGTAGACGACACAAACTAATCTCTTCCAGACCTCAGCTACACTACAGTGTTTGAGGGCGGGGCAAAGTAGATGTTGCGGGCAGCCAATGAGGACCATAGGCTCACATTATGCAAATTTGTTACAAACCTGCGTAGTTCAGAATCAGTTTTTCCTTTTTGGGAGACTATAACTCTATTTATCATGCATTTTGATCTTTAAAACTTTGCAGACCTTTTACACTCACACTACATGAAAGGTAATATCCAAGAAAAAGTAGAGGCACTTTAACATTCACTTGCGATACTCAAAAGGTGCTTTATAGTGGAAAAAGGTTCTTCTAAGAACGGTTCACTGAAAGGTTCTTTGGGGAACCCAAAACGGTTGTTTATATGGCACCAATGCAAAAAACAAGTGTATTTATCACTTTGAATAGACAAGTTGAAGTTTTCTGTCTCACTGTGTTCCTCTGCAGATGGCTATAATATTCAACGCCGAGGACCTAAAGGACGTGAAGCCCCCGTGTGTCATTCAGAGTTTTATTAACCACAATGCCGTGCTCTATAAGGTGTTTGTGGTGGGAGAATCGCACACTTTGGTGGAGAGACCATCACTCAAGAACTTCCCCTCTGGACCGTCTGGTAAACCTTCAGCCCACACTTCAACTCTTTATAAATGTTATTTCCTTGAAAGGCCGCTCCTGCGATATGGTTCGTTTCACAGCAACTGGACCTTCAGTTTGTTTAGGCATGATTTACGTTACAACGCTCCCGCTGTAAAGACTCGGACGCCTTTGCATTGCTGACTTTGCAGTGGATTGTGTTTTCTCCTACCCTGTCAGCAGAAGTGCTCGCTGAAGTCGGGTTTCCGCCGCAGGCCGCTGTACGGGATGAGCCGTTTGCATATGCCAGTGTACTTGCAGTCCATGCAAACCAGTTACGGCTACTGGAAGAGCAACCTGTTAGTTTAATGCAAATTCATGAGGTCATATCTGTGAATTCATGAACTCATGCTGAACTCTGCAATGCACACACACACATGTAATTTCACTCACGCCTTGCCTTCAAGCAGTATAAAAAAAAACTGTTTAAAAGATTCAAACAAAGAAAAAGGGCTGGCCCTGTGTTTCTAAAGATAGATCAGGTTGTTTGTAATTTCTAAGAATGCCATGAAGGCGTGATGAATTTGAGTTGTAAAGTTCCTCGACAGGTAATCAGGGATTGTACCGCAATACTATTTAGTTCTTTTAGATTTCACTGACCAAAACAATCGGATTTTAACCACAGAAATTACAACTATATGTGCAAAGCCAATGAGAATCCATAATGCCACATATTTAATCCTAATGATTATTATTATTAGTTTTGAGATAGAGGAACAGATTACTAAAACATAGTACTTAGTTCACCAAAAATTCAAATATATATATTTTAAATAAATACTTAACTTTATTTATTTATTTATAATCTGAATACATAATTTAAATAGCTATCACTGGAGAAACGTTACTTTGTTCAGACTGGAATAATGTTTCTACACTGCCATTATAGAGCAATGTCGTGCATATTTTAATGCTATAAGAAAATGTAAAAAAATTAATCAATTATGAACATTATTAAGGTTTATATATACATGTTCTAGTAAGATGTGTTTTAAAACGTATATGAATTTCTAAAGCCATTATAGTTCCTTGTTTCCTTGGCTGTGTTATGCCACTGAAGAGAACAATAGTCTTAACCAGAAATAGAACCATGTTTACAAGCTATACAGATGAAGAGAGGTTTTCTTAGGTTCAAAAAGATATTATCTTTGAGGATTAATAGAAGTCCATCATAAATATTTGGGGTGTTTTGATGTCTGCGAAAGGAAGGAAGTCTAAATGCTGGATTGCTCTCCCTTTAATGAATTTCTCTACTGCCATTTGAGTGGGAGGTCATAAATCTCAGCATCCTCTTGGCACTAGATTTTTGTTTTTCCTCCTCCTCCTCCTCCTCACTGTCTCTTTCTCAAGCCTTGCATCTCTCATCTGAACCACAGCTCTCTGCTGCTGTCTAGTGGCATGCTGTCGACTTGCAGCTGAAAGTATTTGGATTTTTTTGCATTAATTTGTTTGCTTTTTTTATGCCTTTACAGACAGAAAAGCGATTTTCTTCAATAGCCACAATGTGTCCAAGCCAGAGTCGTCCTCTGACCTCACATCTGTAAGTAGGGCGTCCTGTAAAAATCGCAGTTCTTGTTGGTCAACCCACAGTGTTGTGTTTTGGCCAAAGCTCTTTGTACACTTTTGTTTGCATTTTTTTGACAGAGAGATAACGTAGAAGGTGTTTCCCAGCCCCCGAATGATGATGTCATCAGGGAACTGTGTAAATCCCTACGGGAAGCTCTCGGGGTTTCGCTCTTCGGCATCGACGTCATCATCAACAACCAGACGGGCCAACATGCAGTCATTGACATCAATGCATTCCCTGGTGTGTATCTGTCCATGCAAACCTGTAACCCTGTAACCACAAGGCAACTCTTCAGGCAACATTTAATCACTTTTTATTTTGCGCACATACACTCCCTTTCGAAAGATTGGGTTGGAAGTCTGTTATGCTCACCATTAAGCATGATGCAATATTTTCAGGATTCTTTGATAAAAAGAAAGAACCGCATATATTTGAAATATAAACCATGTCTTTACTGTCACTTTTGATCAATTTAATGGTACATTTCTGAATAAAAGTAATAATATTAATAATAATAATAACAACAGCTACTAACCCCAAACTTCTTAAAAGATAAGGTGATGGTTGCTTGAAGTTCATTAGAATCTTTAGATTTGGAATACATGTGAGTGTATATATATCTTATGTCTTGTATATATCTATGTTAAAGGTCCCATATGGTCAACATTTTTTCACAAAACAGTCTTTTTTCATGATAACAGAGGTCTAGGGACTATGAAACTGCCATATAAGTTTCAAAACAGTCGATCCACAGACAAATACACACAGCCTGCATAAAGAAGCTGTGCCTTTTCACGAGCCGTTGTGACTTCAGAACTACTCAGTCACCGCCTTCAGTGACCACCCCGAGCACTGCCCACCGTCACAAAACTACATCATTGCACAGGCGAACAACATTCATATAAGAGAACAGTGGCTAATATTTATATATTCAGAAACGCCACAGCAATTTAGTTCGACCTTAACCGTCTGTTCTGCATATTTCACAAGTGACAGCTTCCTCAATCAGGCACAGGTCAATGCCGGTTTTTCAAAATGAGCTCAGTGTTGGGGAAAGTTACTTTTAAAAGTAATGCATTACAATACTTTTTGCGTTCATTTTTCTCACCTGGGCTGGTCTTGCTTGTTTGTTTTTTAATAACACCAAAAAAAGTAATATTTTTGGCAAATGTTGAGAATGAAAAAGCCTCAGGCTGAAGGAAATGCATATTTATGCCTGTACAGTAGATGGCGCCGCTCAAACAAACTTTTTAGCATTAAAGAACAATAGGACACAGGAGAAGGAAGTTCAACCCTCTTATTTCTAAATCTAATCTAAAGTAATCTTTGCTTATTATTATGGTTGAATCAGATCATTGAAGGTCAGCAGCAAAGACATTGTTTAATAAAGTGAGATTATAAAGTATGTTTGTGTAATTTAATATAGTTAATTATACAAATTTTGCGTTCAATTCTGAGATTGGATTTTACTGTTTTTATTCGTTTCTGGAATAAAAACAGGAATACTGAATGTTTTCATGCAAGTGAGATGAGTAAATACATGTTCACATTTAGTCTGGAACTAAAATAACCATCTTTACATAACATCTCACTTTATTTCTCTCAATATGTGGACAGGAGAGCTGTCCGTCAATTAATGTGAAAAAATAACTTGGATATTTTGTTGTAAATTGAAAAAATAATGTGGTACTTTACTAGTTACTTGGAAAAAGTAATCTGATTACATAACTCAACACTGAAGAAGCTGCTTCTCAAAGATGCTGCCGTCCCTACAGTTCGTAGTTTTACAAGTTTACATTGCAGCTTATGTTCTCGCGTTCTGTGGGCATCTTTGCACATTTACCACAAGTACACCTTTTACAGAAAAAAGTAACATTGTAAAATAAATTGTAGCACGTCAACTTACTGTATCAGTAGGAAAGCAATAGTTACATAGCTTACTGCATTCGGTGTCTGTCTTTATTTTGGAGATTTAAATCGAATTTGACAAAAGTTTGTTTACAAACAGTTATCGTTAAATATGCGTGCAGCATTGATGTAATGGTAATTATAATACTCTTACAATAATGCAGAAAGTACTGAGGTTGTTTGTCTCGTGTTGTCGCCGATTCGGGGTCTGAGTCCGGCTCGAACATATAAGGCGGATATCATTTCCCTCAGCAATGTCCATCATCACAGGTGTTTTATATTTACCTCACCAAGCCACAGCAGGCTACAGCATACATGACCCTAGTGACCTGTGGTTGGCCTGGCTGTGCGTCACTCAGAAAACAACAGGCCAATCAGAAGAGAGGCTCATGAATATTAATTAGAAAGGCCAAAATCGACCTGTTCTTAGCAGAGCTCCTGAGAAAGGAGCTGTACAAAATATATTGGGATGGTTTTTGGTACTTATACCGCTAATATATATTGGTAAGGACATCAAAACTACAATAAAACTTCAGAAAGGTGTACAATATGGGACCTTTAAACATATTTTTCAACATCAAATTTTTTTTGGGGGGGTCGTACAATTTGACTGTATGAACTAATCTTATGTTGTATGGTTTTCTTCTACAATTACAGCATAAATATAATTTAGTAGCATAACATCCCCTTAAAAATTCAAAGTATTGAATAAAAAACATTATTAAACTAAAATATAGTACATTAATTTAATTGAAATAAAAAATCATGTATCTCATCATGAAATATGTTCTTTATCCATTATTGTTTTCACAATTCGTACTCTTTTCAGGATATGAGGGCGTTCCTGAGTTCTTCAACGACCTCCTCAACCACATCATCAGCGTCCTCCAAGACCACGCCTCCAATGAGCCCTCGGCCCCGCCCCCGTCCGGCCAGCTGCCCGCTTTAGGAGTCCCCCCCCAGGAGTGCTGTGGCATGCTGGGTAAGGAGTCGGACAGCAGCCCCTGGATCGTGGAGGGGGACGGGGGTCTGAAAGGCCCTCGTCAGAGACTGGGCTGCAACACGGCCATGTCCCCCAACTTCCAACAGCACTGCGTGTCCACGATAGCCACTAAAGCCTCGTCGCAATGACTGTCCCGTCCCACGCCATCCTTCCCTGAACAAATTGTGAAGACAGAGTGAATAATATACAATAACAATAATAACTATTATACTGATAAAATATATCTGTAATCAAAAATAAACTATATTGGGAATCATAATGATGTTGATAAAGGGCATTGAATTCTATCGTCTATGCTTTTGCATATGTTTTTTTTTTTTTTTTAGTTAATTTGATTTTTTTTTTAGTCTAACAACTCAGTGCTGCAATGTGAACATTTGGGGAATCAACATAGATCAGGATCTGAATCAGTTTAAATTTGAATCGCAGTGGATGATGGTTAAGTGAACACACTAGGCATGTTGGATATTTAAGCTGGATGAGTTTTCTCAAGGTTTTCTTTTGTTTGCTGATGGAAAAGACTAACTGTGTTCAGTGTCTTTAATGACACTGAACACAAACACACCCAATAATCTAACAACCAGGACACCTAAAATGTCTTTGTGCTCCGTATTTAGTGGCAATCCTATATTGTGATGATCCACAGTGTATATCTTTTGTGCAGCGTCTGCAAATCTGCTCCGTAAGCCGAATGAAGGCCCAGCGCGCAGCTCTCGTAGACCGTGTGCCACAGTGTTTGATCTTGTGACACTCCGTAATCTTTCCACAATGCTCCGGAAGACTTTCATCATCCTTCCATAAACATTGTGACACCTGACATTTTTCATGTGCATTTCAACGCATCATATCATGAGGTGTTATATGAAGTGGGAGAAAAATCGAGTAATGAATTTCCAGGCGAACCGTGTCAAGTACAATTAAAGAGATAGTTCACCCCAAAATTTTTATCATCAATTACTCACCCTCAAGTTGTTCCAATCATGTAGAGTTTGTTTTTTCTGCTGAACCAAAAAGAAGATTTTTAAAGAATGCTGGTAATTGGAGTTGGTCATTTTTACTACTATGGAAGTCAATGGCTATATCTGGTTACCAACTTTCTTTAAAACATCTTTTTGGACGTCAACACAAGGGCGAGTAAATGACAAAAATTTCATTTTTGGGTGAACGACCCCTTTAATGTTTTGTTTTTTTATAGTTTTGCGAAAGACCCTGAAGAGGATAAAATTCTACTATTCTTTAAAAAATTCTAAATTCTGTTGTTTGTCAATGTCAAGTTTGGTTGGACGGTTGCAAGTGGCGATATTGACATTCCCTGTGTGTGTGTGTGTGTGTGTGTGTGTGAGAGAGAGTGAGTGAGATGTTTTTTTTTTTTTTGCAGACAGTCCTTTAAAAGTCCTAATGTTTTGTACATGATCCAGTTTTGAAAGTCATATTTATGACTTGGCTTCAGATTAGTACACACCCTTGACATATTGGAACAAACTGTATAAGATGGATGTTCATGAATGTGTGTGTTGGGAGTCATTTTTCTTGTTAAAATTGCAAGAAAGCATACATCTCTTCCACAAAAGGGTTAAACACGTTGATTCTTGGTTACCATTCCTAGGTTAAAAGGAAAAATTAACATATTTGTACAATTTTGTTCATATTCCTCCGTTATAAATGGATTAATGGCTAACTTGTTTGAAAATAACTAATGAATACAAAGTATTTGTTTTATACATGATGTCGTTACCAGAACATTTCATTTGGTTGCTGATTTAAATCAGACTGTACGTGAACTGCCATGAGGTGTGTTCCAAAATGTGTTTAGCACTAATTAATATCAATATATATATATGTCATTAAAACCATCTGAACAATTTTTACATTAATTAAAATGTAATAAAGCCAAAACATGATTTGCAGCACTTGTTTGCATATACTGTAATGAAACCCTTAGACATCGCCATTACAAAAATGATTTGTTGCTAACAGTAGATTAGAAAAGTTTGTCTTATTTGTATTCATGTTTATGAAAGAAATCTCGCCCACTTAGTGCCCGTAAAGTGACTTGGATTACTCCTACACATTTGAAGACCAACAGAAAGCAGCTTGTTTTTGTTCACTGTGAGAGGAATGAATGTGTGGAGATTTTTGACACGTCTTAACGTGGTAAACAAGAGCGGTGCAAATGGACTGCTGTCGTCAGCATCTGCTCCCATTCTGTTCAGTTTATATAAAGTGAACATTTAGCGCCACTCCTTGGCACTTCGCACCTTATGTTAATGCATTTCTTGTTCTGAAGGGGTCCATTTTTTAATGTAACATTTGAAGAGTGATATTTTCATAGGTGTACCAAACTGCGTTTAAGATCTTTTTCTATAATAACTCCCTCCATTGTTATGGAATTCAAATTGAATGGTCATTGTCATTTAAATGCCATTTTTAAAGAATGTGAGCCATGTCGACTTCAGCAAGAACTAGCTGGGTTTTTGGGACGTGTAGCTTCTTGCTTGCTTATATCAAGAGAGTTGGAATATGTTTATATGTCTAATGAGGAGTTGTGCAGATTAAGGTTGTGTTTTGTATAACCGAAAGTCCTATGAAAGGTAGAGAGAATGACAGCCTTCAACACAGCTTTACCTTTTGTCTCTGTACGTTTGCCTTCATTGTGCTATCAAATAGAAAACTCCTCACCTACTAAATTTTCTGTCTCTATCATTATTTATTGACATCCTCAAGGTTTCGGGGCTCATATAAGATTTTGGGCCCCCTTATTTGCCTATTGCTAGGGCTATAACCCATCAACGCCATGGGTCAACCTTTCTGGTTACTTCAGTGTCATAATGTGACCATTATATGCTATTCATGTTATTCAGATGTGTCTATATGCTAGAAGTGTCCAATTAATAAGTGTTTAGCCCATTTACGGTACTCACCTTCATGTTGCTCCATACATGTTTGAATTACTTACCATGGGACACACATGTAATGTATGTTGAGTCGTTTCTTGCTGTTTTGTGGCAAGGTAAACAGTAGTTTAACTGAAAAATTTGTCTGGAGAAGAAAGAAAAATAAATATGTTAGGGTTATTATAGTTAACTGAAGCAAAAAATAAATAAAAAATCCGTTACTTGAAATAAAATATTAAAAACTACATTTATTTTAGCTAGTTGCTAAAACACGTTTTTTTATTTTCATTTATGTTTAACAAGGTGTACTAAATGACTAAAACTTAAAAAGTAGACTGTCATTCGATATTATAGGGTTAGTAAATATCTAGTCCCGTTTTTTGTAAACTCATTAAGGTCATTAAGAGTTCAGGCCTTACAGATTTGTGTACTGTAGTAGGCCCACGACAAAGCTATTAAACTAAACTGCCGTTTGTGCTAAATGAGCAGGCCATACACTGCTTAGACCCCTTTCGCCATCCTTCTCTAGCTCGCCATTGGTCCTCATATTTTAATTCAACTCATCCTCACGACGTGATTGGCCACACTTTCTGTCAATCACAACCGCCGCTCGTGATTGGCCGGTCCCAGTTAACTAATGCGAAAAATCCATGTTCTCAGGTTTGACATGTCACTAGAGCAAAGCCACACGTCTGGTCAGAAGTAGAGAGAGTAGCTTCTAGCCTCGCACATGTCACAAGTAGTACACGCCAGACATAAAGCCGATTTACAGCGTCAGAACAAAACAAAGCATTTTCCCTAACATTATGCAAACAGCCTAAAGTTGTGCACTTCACTTGAATTGAAATATGTCGTCGAGTGGTTTGTCTTTGGCCGGACGAAGCTTCGCTGACAGCGGACTGAGCGGATAAACGGGACTGAATGTGACGGCTCGTCGCGTCGGTGAATGAAGAAGCATCGCTTCTAAGCAAAAGACGTCCGAACATGGCTGACAGAACAGCTCCGAACTGTCATCTGCGACTCGAGTGGGTTTACGGCTACCGGGGACACCAGTGCCGCAACAACCTGTACTACACGGCCGCCAAGGAGATCGTGTACTTTGTCGCCGGCGTCGGAGTTGTGTACAACACACGGGAACACAAGCAGAAATTTTATTTGGGACATAACGATGACATAATCAGGTAGGCACATTCACGTGGATGTTTTGAAGGAAATTCATACAAATGCACGCCAACTACCACACTTAAAGTAGTGAACTCAACGGTGCCAATGCATTCAAGCCAGTGTCAGGCTTGATACGTTGCTGTATATTTATATTTAATGGCAAGATCGAGTAAGTGTAGCGAGACGGAGGTGGAGGTTGTTCCTCTGAGGCGCTGTCCAGCACGCCAGGCTCCTGAAGGTGATCTCCGTCGCGATCACGCGATCACCTTCACGAGGCTCGCGTGCTGGACAGCGCCTCAGCGGAGCAACTTACGGGACTTGCATTTTGTCAACGCTATTTTTTATTTGTTGGTCTGTGTAAATATATACGCCAGGTGTACGTTGCGTCGCGTCTCAATGTTTTTTTGGCAAGTTAAAAGTAGTTTAACTTTGAATAAACGCGTCTGGAGATATCCGCGTTTTCTGTCATTTAGTTGCTTTCGGTCTGGCTGTTTATAAGTCTTATATTAGTCACGATAGGCTATATTTTAAATTCTAAAAGTACGATAACATTTACCATTTTCGCGAGCGAAATTCAGTAATCTCAAAAGGAATGAACGCTAACGGAACCTCACGACTAACGGTCATCAGCGTCGAATCCTGCAATTTTTTTTTATTTTTTCATAAAAAATGATGTACATTTACTATGTACATTATTCGTTGTATTGTATTACCTTTGTATAAAATAAAATAAAAACGAGTTAACGCTGCTGTTAGGTTGTTTTTAATAGCCTACAGCGGCTGTGGGAGTGAAGGTAAAATTTACATCTTTAATTCTCTCTTCTGACTGCCGTTATCAATCTCTCTCTATTTTTTCCCTCTTTTTGAAAGTTGTGAAAACACTATTGTGGAGTTTTTTGAGCAAATTGGAACACAAAAAAAGTATATTTAATGTAGTCTCACCGCTATAGACGTTTACCCAACTATGACGACTTCCACTTCTGAGAAACCCGGAAATGTGAAAAGGCTCAATACTTTTGCATATACTGTTGAATTTTTTTCTCAAACATTCACATTCCTTATGCACATTTCTGAGGAGCCTGTACAGAAGAGTTTGTGAACACACTACTTGAAATGGAATTGACCCGCAGTTCCAAGAGTGATCATATTTACTATAACAGCACTGTGCAGGGAGTGCAAAATGGAAATCCCAGAGTGGATCTTGAAGAGCGATTGAAGAACACTGAGTTCAGTCTCTCCACTCCACTCTTATACGAAGCTCCAGAAGCTAAAGGTCCGTTCACACTAAGAACGTTAACTGTAAAGATAGCCATAACGATATTAGCATCCACACCAGCGAACGATATCCTTGTTTATTCCAAGCACACTCTCCAGTTTTGTTGCCTGTCACTTTAAATGCCTGAGCTCTTTAAAGCAGGATATATTCTGATTGGCTGTCAATGTACCTGGATAACATCTCTAAAAGAGATCCCAACATTATTGTTCTCTGTGCCGTTATATAGCTGTGTTGTGAACTGCTATTCTTTTATATTAGAATGATTTTTACAACTATATCTTTACCATTATAGTTATCGTTATCGTCCTTGGTGTGAACGGGCCTTAATCTGTCACTGGGGCATAAGCAGAACGTCCAAAAATTTACAAATGAGAAACAAATTAATGCAAATTTGGCAAAACATAAAATACAGTAGTTACCAATTGCCATGAGATTGTGTTGTCTATTTGGTACACAACTGCTCATGTGAATTACTATTTATTTAATATCATTTATTAACTATAAATAATTTGTTACTGTAAATATAAATTATAAATATATATAAAATAGACACAAAGTGCAACGAATATCTACAAGACCTGTTTAGCTTTGTAGGTTAGCTTTAATTCATTAGCTAATTTAACATTAGCCAATAATCTTAACAACTAATTGTCGTGAAATGACCTCTATCTGAAGTCAAGATATTGATATATGTTCTCTTAAATCATATATAATGATCATCCAAGGTTTATACATGTTTAACCTTAATAGTAACTCAGTTATTTATAGCTGTATTCATACACATCATGTCAAGGTGCTTTCAGCTGATGGTGAAGACATTATGATTCAGTCACATGATCATCAAGGTTATGGCATCCTACAGGAGTGTGAGTGTGTGTGTGTGTGTGTGTGTTGTACGTGTGTGGTGTTTTAGTGAGAGCTTGAGGGGGTGGCGTTCTGCTTCGCCGCCGGTCATCTGCCTCAATTCTCTATTATTAATTAGGTGACAGAGTAACTGACCTTGGTTACCTTGCATTTGTGTGAATGCGTGAATGGTTTGGTGAACACATCTGTGTGCATGTGTTGCATAAAAATGTATAAAAAGAAATATGATCACATTGCAATGTTCTCAGACTTATAAAATTGGTTCAAATGCAAAATATGTGACCACCAGGTACATACATTTACTACCTCCTAGTATGTCCCCTGTGTGCATTTGTGTGTGTCAAATGTCTCATAGGGACTCATCCATCTCTGGTTACTTCAGTATTAGAATGTGACCCAATGCCTGACTTTCTGGGTGGCTGTATTTGCTATTCATGCATATCAGATGCGTCCATATGCCAGCAGTGCCCTATTATTAAGTCATCAGCACAGGTATCTTAATACATAGAAGTCATAAGTGATTCATATGCCAAGCATACAAATACAGGATTATTCATACATTCAGTTCGAGACAAATGGATAAACAGAGACTGAGAGAAAGATAGTATTGAAGTATTAAAACATAGAAGATGCTTTAACATTTCACCTCTGCCAAAAGCAGCAATAACTCTATAATGTCATAACTATATAATGCCATCACATACTCTGTTCTAGTGAAGAAAATTAAGGCGAAGAAGGGAATTACTATGAAAAAGACAATCTAGAAATATGAAACCTTTTCTTATAGTGTGAAGCCTGTGAAGAATATATTCTGGTCTTATTCCAAAGTATATTATGCATTAAGAAAATAACTGTTTTTGTGTATTATGATATTATTAACGTAGTAATTCAGCAAATTCTTCCGTTTTTTAGACTGATGCATCTTGATGTTTTCCTTTTGAGTTTACTTGTATGTTGTATCGGAACACACTTTTGTAAAAACAAAAATGAAATGTTGAAATATTAAATATTGGGAAAAAAAATAATGAAAATTTTCAAATTAGGATATTGTTTATTGTAAAGTATTTATACTGTGTTGTGCTCTTTTAATTAAATAAATAAATAAATTGTTCCTAGTCAAGGAGGTACTCTGCATTATAATGATTACTATATTTGAATCTAATCTAATGTGGATCATCATGTTTCATCCAGACGCAATAAGTCTTCCAATATTCTGATATGAGATACAAAAACACTTCAGATCATGTTTCTAAGTAGAAATAATATACATCGTTCAAATGCCAGATCAAATACAGGTATTTCTTGACATGGGGTCGGTAGTTGATGGTGGAGTTGGTTTGTATCCTCTGTTATTTGCCCTTGAGTATAATGCTCAGTGGGAGGTGGAGGATGGAGCCGAGAGCTGAGCTACAGATGTTGAACAGCAGCTTGTATGTGTGTGTGTGTGTGTGTGTGTGTGTGAGAGAGAGAGAATGAGAGACCCTCTCATACCTAACAGACGTGATTCTGTTTATATCGCACTGTGAGTTGGTCTAAATCAACTCCATTAAGCAAGCTGTGTGATCATGCTGTTCTATGCTGAAAACTGCTGATATATGTCCTCATTTTTGTAAACGTTACCCAGGTAAGCGCTAACATAAATGCATAAAATATTGAACTTTGAGCTGAAACAAGCATATCTCCAAATTTAAACACATATTTAAACATTTAAAGGAACAGTTTAAAAGTTATTTACTCACCCTTGTCATTCCAAACCCTTAAGATTTTCTTTCTTTCATGGACCGATGTAGTTAATATGCAGAATGTCCTTGCTGGGTGGTATGATGACAAACTATATTGTGACAATATAAAGTGTATAGATAGAGATTTTGGGACATTGTGTTGTGGGATGTAAATATATCCATGCAGTGCAGGACTGCTGGTTATTGGCACGGTAGAGCAGATGCATGAGAAAAATAAAGCACGAGACATGCTTGATGTTGAAGAAGTTAGGGTCACATTACATTTACCGTTGTTTAGCAAATTTTTGCAAGCAAAGGCATTTCAGTCGGGTAAAAGATTTCCCCACACAGATTTCGCAACGGTTCAGTCAGTCGAATTTGCCGTGTTGACCAACAGAAAGCTGCTTGGTTTGAAAGTGACACCATGCGATTTTGAATTCAGTTCTCTTTTGCACCTTGTTAAACTTGAATGGTCAAATATACGAATATACATTTGTCAAAAATGCCTATCATGGCAAGTATTCACATAAACAGAGTTGGTTATGTCAGTCTTAAACAGTGAACATAAACAGTTGGGAATGAATCAATAAATCAATAAAAATTGAATAAATCAAAAGTGTGTCAATATATTGTGTTAGGGGGGTAACAGTTATAAGACCTGAGACCAGATATGTAGAAAAGATGACCAGGAGTCGTGAGGTTCAATCAAAAAGATAAAATTTTACTGAAGAATAATTTGCAGTTTCATCGGTAGAGCGAGCGTCAAAGTCTCACGAGGAGGTCGCAAGCCAACTCTACCTTACACAAAAATAATACACCAATTATACCATTTTGCAAGGGCAAGCATCGCATCATCATACATCTGATTGGCTAAGAGAACATAAAACCCTAAACAATTCCACACATGTGAGCAGATATGGATGCCTATCGCCATTAGTTAGGATAGTTGTCGCCAATCCTTAGATTTAGGTCTTGCGTTGACCTCGCAGGTTAGTTGTCCTCAATGGTCAGAACCTACGTAGAAAGTCAAACGCACACACACAGAACACCACCAAATAACATCATCAAGGCTGAATAGTGCTTGAGCTTCGTATTATCAATCCATTTACCCAAAACATAGCGATAACATTTACTCCTCAGGAAGAAAGGCAGAGAAATGGCATTGCTCTCTAGAGAAAATATACATGAAAGAATACATTTAATACAACATGTAAAGCACTGTATAGCTGCTCCTCTGTCCAGAGAAGAAGAACCACATGTCACCCTTGACCCCTGAAGATTCGTGGGTTTCGTGAAATACGTGCGAAACGTGTCCTACGTGCTTAGGCCAGGACTGGAATGCACCTAAAAGATCTGGTTACTGATCTCAACATGTATTCAAGAGAAAAATATAATTTCACAAGCACAAAAGCATATAGAAATGATTATGTGATAATGCATATATTTGATTATTGATTTGTATAAAAGTAATGTAAGCATTCAAAAGGATATAGAATGAAATATATATATAACTGACTGAAGAGACAAGGGATTTTGACCGACCCTTCAATTGGATCAGTGCATTAAAGTGACAGCAGCCTAATGTATCTTAAAATGTTACTGTAAAAGAAAAAAAAACTCATATTGTAAAATGTATTTTCGCCCACCTCTATGTTACTACTCTTTAAAAGTATAAAAATGTGCATAGACTAATTTATTGAGACGTTTATTGGCCCTTTTTGTCCTTTTATGGCGCTTTCACACTTGGTTCGATTGCCTGTTCCGTACCCGAGTTCGATTGCCCCCTCCCCCTGCCCCCAATGGACTGTGTTCACAATATATTATTTGTATCCGAACCACGGTACGCTTGCGTCATCACGCTGCAGCTGGCGCTGGCGCGTAATCATGTTGCTTGGTAACCGCAATGAATGAAAAGGCATCAAAATGGATAGAATAGCTCGCTTCACATTGTTCTTCTTTTTTTGTACCTTTGGTTTTGTTTTCAAAGAAAAGATACAGAAACACACTTGCGTCTGTCTGCCACAAAAGTTATACGACCACATTACGTCAGCAATAGCGGTTCACTTCTGCGATTTGGTACGATTGCGTTCATATCAGCAGCGAACCTTACCGTACTGGAGTTCACATGAACCCAGGGGCGGCTGGCCAATAGAGGGCGCCAGGGCGCCGCCCCCCATGAGCCAGACCACAGTTTATGAGCCACACTCATTAAATAAATAAGTAAATACATACATAAATCATACATACAAATTGTCAGTATTTGTGTGTTTAAGATATTAAATACACCCAGTATATGTGAAAAATATGATAGAAATTAAAAATGTCTGCTTTTTCAACACGTCTCCTCCACCTGCGTGCACGTCTCATCAGCTCTGGGGCGCTGGAGAAATCGCCCCAGAGAGGCGGGTCTGTGGAGCAGCTTAGCCAATTGCTGATTTAAGATATACATGTTTGACATAAACTGTAGCCAATCAGCGAGCTCAAATCTAGTCAGCTATGGGCGCTTCTGTTAGCGCCCCAAGCTGCGCGTGCCCGCCCGCGCCCGCGCTCATGCGCGCCTATGGCCTATCTCGACAGCAGTCTATCGGCCTGGCTAGCTGGATGCGTCATGCTAATGCCTTGTTTTGCTTTCGGTGATTACTTTTTGAAACAACAAGGACAGATCCAACATGGACAGTTACCGAAGTGAGGGATCTGTCTGAGAAAGTAACTAAATTTTTTGAGTTAAATTTCAAATGCAAATGGAAAGTTTGTGCAATTTGTTTGTTTTTGTTTAAGAATCCTTCAGTCTTGTAATAACGTTATGGCATTAAATAATTACTGACTTTTTCACAGAGCACTGGTATCATGCAGTTTGTGTTAAATTGTGTTTGGGTGGTTAACAACAATTATTTGTAATATATATATTTTTTTTTGCTTTACAAAGATATGTTAAGGCAGTGGTTCTCAAACCGTGAGGTGACAGGTGGTGGTGCGGGAACAAAATGCTGAATTTTGCCGTTCCTTTAACGTTAATACTAACGTTACCTCATCTTAAAATAAGATTTAAACTGAGCATGCATTTCTCTCAGGTTAAATGCTGTAAACATGACAAATTACCTCATCTTTTGCGGTCATAACTGTCTGCATTTAAGCTATGACAGGTCTCGCACAGATTGCTGCCTCGCGCAATACTGCCGTTCTCAACAATGTACGTTACCGTTGTAAAAGTAGGGATTTAAGTTAGCACTTACTAGCATGAAGAACAAATATAGACACAGGCTGTGCATGGAGATCGATATAATTCAAACTCTCTTCGATACAAAGACTGTGACATATCCTGTGGGAGTTCCTGTGTTTAATGATGATCACATTATATGAAGATCTACACGATTGCAAAAGTGACATTGATTTTATACAACAGTTCAACAAACGAAATATTAATATTAAGTGATGTTCATTTTCAACACAGTTGTCAGTATTTTTACAATAAATTAATAGCTCCAATGAAAGCCACAGCAGAACTGCAGCACACAGCAATGATTGTGAACGATTCTTTCGAGTCAATGATTCAATGATTAATTCATAAATACAGCCACTTGCTTCGTTACTGAATGAATGACTCGATGACTCATCACCTACTGGCAGTTTTAATTTCATATTTAAAGCATCACTTCGTTTTTACCATCATTGCATATTTATCTATTTAACTTTTTTTTTTAATTCAAAGCATTATTTATTTTATAAAGGTATTTGTAAAGGTAAAAATGCACTTGAAAAAACTCGATTTAGGGGGGCAAATATTGTCCCTTACTTAAAAAGGTGTGACTGAAGAGTGGGGGTACGCAGAAGGATATTAAAGCCTCTTGGGGTACAACTCTAAAAAGTTTGAGAACCACTGGGACTGGATTAAGGAATAGAACAAAATAAACATCAAAGCACAATACACAAACCAAGGGCAGAAAGTAGGCATAATACTCCCATGGTTACCAGACTATTGAAACCGGCTGAATATGACAGCCCCACCTAAGATATTTTTCACCAGCCGCCACTGCATGAACCGTACCCCAGACCACCCTTTTTAAAGGGATAGTTCACTTTAAAATTTAAATTCTGTCATCAGTTACTCACCCTCAAGTTGTTTCAAACCTGTATTAATTTATTTCTTCTGCTGAACACAAAGAAAGATATTTTGAAGAATGTCAGTAACCAAACAGTAGTCTGTACCCATTGACTTCCATAGTATTTTTTTTTTCCTACTATGGAAGTCAATGGGTACAGACTACTGTTTGGTTACTGACATTCTTCAAAATATCTTTCTTTGTGTTCAGCAGAAGAAATAAATTAATACAGGTTTGAAACAACTTGAGGGTGAGTAAATGATGACATAATTTTAATTTTAAAGTGAACTATCCCTTTAAGCAAACTCGAGTACGATGGTTCGCGGGTGCACACCCGAGTTTAGAAGACAGCGTTCACATCATCCAAACGAACCGAACTCTGACGTCATTCGAATCCGGGTGCGCACCAAAAGTGCTAGCGTGAAAGCGCCTTTAGAGCTCAACAGCTGCAGTCCCCATTCACTGTCTTTGTAAGGAAAAGAGCAGCCAGGACGTTCTCTTTTATATCCTGTCATGTTCTTCAGAAGAAAGATAGTCATACGAGTTTGAAACAACAGGTGTGAGTAAATTATTACAGAATTGTATCTTTGTCTTAAAACATTCATACCTTAGATCAGGGGTAAACCAATTTTTTTTCTCTGGGGGCCACATTATCGTTCCTGACTGTGATGGGGGGGCCGGGGCCGGGTCAGCTATATAACATAGAAGACCAAAATGACAACCAGCAGGCCTCATCTAACCTTTCCATGGGTAGCTAGTAGGTGAGCTACCTTATAGCTAGCTTGGACAGCAGCCTGGTTGACCTGAGTTTGGCGAAGCAATACATTCTGTTGTGCAGCCAGTCCGCCTTTCATTCTCCGAATCCTGTCTTCTCTTGCTTGCCCTCGCAAGCTAGCATACTCTTTGTTGCGGGTTTCGTGGTGACGACGCAGATTATATTCTTTGAAAACTGCCACACTTTCTTTACATTTAATAAAAACTGCACTGTCCTTACACTGAACAAAAAAAAAAAATCGTTGGTCCACTGTTCTTTGAAAACTCGATCAACTTTTCGTTTAACGCTAGCCATTTTGCTGTCCTGAACACTGACCGTTCTCTGCGTGTGCGTTGTCTGTCACTGCTTGATCTCGAGCATGTCGGGTGACGAAAATGCGACAAATTTATAAATAAATATAAATTTTTAACTGAAAAAAATCAACAAAATACCAGATGCAGACATGTTATTATTTTCCAAAAAGCAATTTAAAAAAATAGGCCATGATGACTTTTGGGGATTGCCTCATAGGGCCGGTTTAAGTAGTGGGGGGGCAGAGGGGCTGGGGGGCCAGTCAAAGGGGGGTGGCGGGCCTGAGTTCGCCCGCGGCCTTAGTTTGGTGACCCATGCCTTAGATTCTAAACCAGCACATGATATGATGGCTTAGCTTAACCACGTCCGATATACATGAAAATCACGTTTTTATCCCAGAAATGTCTGCGTGTGAGCATAAACGAGTCCCACGGACAGGTGCATGCTGGTCACGCTCCTGAGGCTGTGTGCTCTCAGACATTCGTTTTTGTTTACTACAGGTGTTCAAAAATTGATGGGGGCGGATAGAGACCGGACATGTCGGGCATCTGAGCAAGAATGACTGGAAAAGATGGAAAAATGTCTGCCGACCTGCTGCTTTGTATCCATCCGTTCTTCTTTCATGTGACTAGACCAGTGAATGTCTATCAAGTGGATAACTCTGTTGTGAATTTTTGTGTGCATGTCCCTTTAAAAGGTTTATGTGCGGGATATTTGTGAGGCCGTACCACAAAATTATTTTTTTCTCACTGAGATGGGGATTTGGTGACTTCAGCATGAACATTTGCAATGCCAGCGTTCACGTATGAGTGTGTGTGACTGACTGACTTGATTGCTCATGCGAGGGGGAGGGGTGGACATTGTGTCGCGTTTAAACCACGTGATATTATCAGATAGAAGCCCCCCCCCCCCCCCTTCTCTCGAGTCCATCTGTAAGCCATGTGCACTCATATGCACTCATTTCTAATGTAATCCTTAATCTGCGCTGCCTTCTGATGCTCTTACTCTAATAGTATCAATGAGTGTAACTGTTTGAATGTGTGTGCTGGTGTGCGGCGCTGTGTGTTTGTGGTCTGGGTTGTCAGGTTTAGCACAGATCATGTGCGCACAATGCACGAATGCCAGGGTTTGGGTTAGATTGTGATCCCTGTGTATGTGTGTTGAATTTGAAGCTTCAGTTGCCACCGAGATTAAATATAGGGGGTTTATACCCTCTATATAAGCCCCTCTGGGCGCACTCCACTTGTTAGCTTTTTGTCAACGGCCTTGGCAGCGCTCCACCTAACGTGATTGAACTATTGCTTTACAGAGTAAAACCTCCTCTGGTAGCAGAAATCACTGCCCACTGTAATGCTGTCAGACAGTTGTGAGACTCTCATATAGTAGGGATGGAAATGAATCAGTGAAGTATTGGTATTTCTGTCACTAGTTTTAGCTCGGTTTAGAGCCAGGATTGATCCTTAAAAGCAGGATAGGTGATTTGTTCCAGAAACATTTTTTGTAATGATGGTGGTAAGTCTTTTATTTTAGAAACGGTTTCTATTTTTCTGTGACGTCGAGAGGCTGGAACAACAAACACAAAGTGTGGC
This sequence comes from Phoxinus dragarum, assembly GCA_033366665.1. Lineage (NCBI taxonomy): Eukaryota > Metazoa > Chordata > Actinopteri > Cypriniformes > Leuciscidae > Phoxinus > Phoxinus dragarum. The sequence goes on from JARPMJ010000292.1 coordinate 172,348, forward strand.
AATGATAATCTCAGGTACTGTTTATGTGCTTTATTTAAATCAAATTCACAAATATTACACCATTTAAACTAGGGCTGCACGATAGTGAAGAAAAATGCCATATGCGATAACTCATGAAATAATGCGATATTCGATATGCGCTACGATAATGCTTAAAGTGTGTAAAGTAAACTTAAATTATCTATTATTTAACCTAAATACATGTTTCACATTCTTTTTGTGACAAGAAAACATCCCTACAACTTCTGAAAGAGAACAGCAGTTTTACTGTAGCATAAGAAGTGTTATTTTTATTTAACAACAGGAACTAAATAATCAGATGTAAAAATAATACACAGCTTAGTTTTCCCTCTATGAATTAAATATACAACTGATGCCGCATTTCCATTACCCTTCAAATTGCGCAAATTGAAATTGCGAATTGAAAATACGCTCAATGGAAACACGTCAATTTCGCAAAAACTCCCATTTATTGCAAAAAGTTTTTACGCTCGCATGAGGTGGTTTTTCAGGCAATTCGAAAAAGAAATATTTCGCAAAACTGCAATGGAAACTGTTTTTGCGCCTTTTACAGGTCACATGACGTAGATGACGCGGACAGAATACGAGACAGAGTTGTTTATTAAATTCATAAAAGACAAAAGAATTACAGGAATACTGGATTCTAAACCTCAAAGAAACGCCACAATCAAGACCTCGGAGCAGACATGAGTGAGAAACACCCAGAAACTCCTCATATGTATAAGTATGACACATCACAGTATAAGGGTTTTTCCTTGCCATTAATGCTTGGATAACACACCTACGTCTCCGTCCGTTAATAATAATAATAATGTCTAGTGCAGTGGCTGTGATATATAAACCTACCAATGTCCGTTGCCATGATTTTTTTAAAGGACCTCTCGCGAGAGAAAAAAATTACGTTGTAGTCGCATAACATCGGTTAATGGAAACGGCGTCATTAGTTTTGTATTGATATTTAGAAAAAATCGCAAAAGTTTTGCGTAAATCTGTAATGGATACGCAGCTAGTGCGATATGCATATCGCGATATATACATTTGCGATATTTCGATAATTTCGATATATCGTGCAGCCCTAATTTAAACATTATTCAAATACATTGGCTACTGAGTTACTAAAACAATCTTTGTAAAATAATACACTTGTTTGTTCACAGTTTGAACAAACTGTTCTCGTTTCCATTTGTTTAATTTCAAGATCTGAGGTGAATTATCCATTGTTGCTTTTACAGCTACAAAGCTGGAGCACTAAATGATATTTAAAGTCACATTACACGCTTTTAACATTAAATAAAGCACATAAACAGTACCTAAGATTATCATTGCCACACTTTGCTGGTTAGGGCAAAAACTGTGATTAACATGGAAAAGATAGATCGCGTGTAGTTAGGACACAGGTGTAATGCCGGGAGACTGGCGTCCTGTTCCTATCGGTTTCTCAGTGATCAGCGAGGCTTCCCTCTTCCCAGCAATGGCAGGGATTCCCCACCCCTTCTATAGTAGTTCCAGTGAACGCTACAATCACCCTCTCATTCATTATCCCAAAGCGGCTTATCTGACACATCTACACACATCTAACAGCCTGACATACTAACACACACCAGCACATGGTGTGTTTTGTGTGGAAGTGTAAATGTCCTCACTCTGCAGACGGGCCTTTCATTGAGCGTTTTGAGACCTGGAAAGGCATCCCTTTGTGTGCTCATTAGCCCATGATCCATTGCACGAGGGTTTCTATGCAGTCATAATTAATTTCTTCCATTAATGAAAATGTCCTATAACAGGAGGGTTCCCAGATAAATAGTCTCAGACATTTGGCTGAACGTCTGATGGATAGGGCTTATGGCGCTCCATTTAAACACATTGCAATGTTTCCCTCAGTATAGACTACCAAAAAAAAAAGTAAAATTCATCTGATCATGTGATGAGGTGAGCCACTACATGTAAAATAAAACAGTTTTTATTAGGCTACTGATGTGCCTGGAGTATTCATCTTATGCGAGGGAACATTTATTTTAAACATTTTCCAATCGTAACATCAATGAGAATTTATTTTTTTGCTAAGTGCAGTTTTAAGAAGCATTTAATATTTGTATTAACAGGTCCTGACACAATTGTAAGTATCCTGAAGTAACGCGAAGCACATTGATGAATAATATTGAACATTATTAATATTTATTTCACATTGAAAATTCATTTAGTGAAGTAAGTCAGAGCATTCCCATGTGCTCCAAAACCTGAACGGGACAAGGGAGCTTGTGTGGTATGTTATAGAGGCCTATATATGTATAATATATATATATATATATATATATATTATATATATTAGGGCTGTCAAAAGATTAATCGTGATTAATCACATCCAAAATAAAAGTTTGTGTTTACATAATGTGTGTGTACTGTGTAGAATTATTATGTATAAAAACATAGCCTACACATTCATGTATATATTTAAGAAATATTTGCATTTATATACTGTATATACATTTATATAATTTTTATTATATATAAATATAACAAATTTTTCTTAAATATATACATGATTGTGTGTGTTTTCATATATATAAATAATTATACACAGTACACACACATATATTATGTAAACACAAACTTTTATTTTGGATGCGATTAATCACGATTAATCTTTTGACAGCCCTAATATATATATATATATATACTGTTTTCTATTTTAAAATATAATTTATTGGTGTAATGGAAAGCTGAATTTTCAGTATCATTACTCCAGTCCTCAGTGTCACATGATCCCTCAATCATTCTAATATGCTGATTTGGTCCTAAAAAATATTGGTTATTATTATGAATGCTCTGCTTAATATTTTTTGATTAATAGTTTGATTAATAGAAAGTTCAATAGAACATGGTTTAGTTGAAATCGAAATTTTGTTAAGCTTAACCAACTTAATGCATCCCTGCTAAATGAAAGTATTAATTTAATTAAAAATTCTTAAACATTTTTTTTTTAAATGTTCAATCTTCTGTGTTGTTGCTTATTACCAATTTCTTTTAAAGTTAAATAGTATAAAGTATAAATATTGTATTAATTCTAGGGATGCACCGAAATGAAATTCTTGGCCGAAGCCGAATAATAATGAAATGCTTGGCCGAAGGCCGAAGGCCGAATACCGAACGCGGTGTTTCGCATTTTTTCCATTTATTTTGCCAATTTTTTCACCATTACAATAATTAAATAGTAAAAATTTCTATTTTGTGTTGCTTTTCAGAGAAATAAATCAAATAACAAAAATACAATTTCAAAATATGTATTTAACACTGAACATTTTTTTTAACATTCCAGCAGATATTATACAAACAAAGCACAATATAACTTAAAATAAATAAATTAGTAAAATAAAAAATATATTTTTATTTGGCCATCTTTGAAGCCCCCCTTCTTGAATAGCCTATGTTAGGCCTATAACTGACTGCTGGAAGAACTCTGTATGTCTACAACAACAAATGTGCATTGAATAGTGCAAAAAATGTGGATGAACCCACAAAAAATGAATAACTGTCCTATAGACATAAGTAGGGGTGGGCGATATGGCAAAAATATCATATCACGATTTTTTTCAGGAAAATCACGATTCCTTTTCATGTTGGTTTTACTATTTTGCAAGTGACTGAGCATCACAGCCAAACTAATGTCCCTATTTTAAAAACAAAGCCTTAGGTAACAAAATATAAAATAAAAAGAATGGCAGACATTTAGGCCAAAGTGGCGAAGATAAAAAATATTTGTCATTTTCTTTGTTATTAAAAATTAAGAACAAAGATACACATACACAACTTAATATACAAAAGAAATAAACAGTGCTTTTATTTTTTCAGCTACAGGTGTATTTAACAGCATTGAAGAAAGTAATTAAATGAACAAATTTGAAAATAAAACACAACATAGACTTCACTGTATAAATTTTACATTGATTCTTATTAAAGCTACTATTAAAGTTCTCAGTCAAGAGTGAGTGAGATGCTCTTTGTATTTTGTTGTTTTATTAACAGGGATAGTTCTCCCAAAAATGTTTATTCTCTCAAGCCGTTTTAAACCCGAATAAGTCTCCCTCTTCTGTTGAAAATAAAAGTTATTTGGAGGAATGTGGGTAACCAAACCGTTGATGTACCCCAGTGACTTCCATAATAGTTTTTTTCCTACTATGGTAGTAGTCAATGGGGACCAGCAGCCGCCCAGTTAGCCACACTCCTCAAAATATCTTATTTTGTGTTCAGCACAAGAAAGAAATGAATACAGGTTTGGAACAACATTAGAGAGTGAGTAAATAATGACAGAATTTTTATTTTTGGGTAACTATCCCTTTAAGGACAAGCGGCAGCATGTTTACTATTAGGGCTACTGTCACTTTAAGATCTGCGCGCGACGAGTCTACACGCATTTGACAAGCAGATTTTTTCTTAATTTTTTCTATTTTTCTTTCACTTTAGACATAACCAACTTTGTTTATGTAAACCTTGTGTGTATTTGACAGTATTAGCGCAATAAGACTCGAAAGATAACTTAGCCCAGTAATCAGGCGCTGTTAGACAGGCTTTTAGTGCATGCGCGCGTCGTCGGGTGTAACGTTATTGCGCTCAGAAAAGCGCCCGTTAGAACAGCGCATCAGCAGCGAATGACATGTTTAACCGGCAAGGCTTTAAAGCACATGCAAATAATGAACTTTAGTGAACTGCAGTGTCCCGTTCCTCTGCATTTCATGTGGATATACGTCGCGCTGTACAGTATGTTGAGACGGAGGCGCCAGAAATGCAAACTGATAGAATGCACGATACGATATTTCTTCAAAAGCAGATCGTGGAGACATTTTAATCGTCCACGATCAAAAATCGTAATATCGCACACCCCTAGACATAAGCCTACTTAGTATACTACTTCATGAAAAGTGCTGTACGTTTTTGCAGATGCACCCCCTCTGGACAATTCAGCAGAACAGTGTCTGCAAACAGCCGTTTTTGCCTCTTTCTCTGACACTTCAAAGTGCTTCCACACTGCTGACATGTTTGCTGCATAAAGCGCGCGCCTCTCACTCTACGCGGGTTACTATTTGATCGCGTCATTAAAAACGGCATTGTTCGGCAAAATTTATTCGGCCTTTTTACTTATTCGGCCGAACACCGAAAGTGCTTTTTTGGCTATTTTCGGCCGAATAATTTCGGTTGCCGAACATTCGGTGCATCCCTAATTAATTCTTATAAAGATGGAAAGTTCAGATTCTAAATTCTAATAGGATAAGCTGCATTTGAAGCTTGAAGCAAAGATATTATAAAGATATTAATATTGCATTAACCTAACACCCCTTAGATGATAAATTCATGGTAATGCGGGACCTCAATTGTCTTTTTGCTTTATTAACCACCAAACAGGACACTGGGAGTTTTTAAATTGCAGATACTAACACAAATAGTGTGGAGATTTTTTGCTGCACATTTATGTTTGCAGTGTCTGGAATCCAGCTATTATGATCAAACATTGATGTGAATATTTTTAGAAATATTATGGGGTTTTTTAATACAAAAAAGAGTCTAATTCATAAGAGCCTCCTGACATTTTCAGCCGAATATCAAGTGGAAATGCACATTTGTACAAGCCAGGGGTCTGTATACGACAGGACAACACTGGACAACATGGCCCAGAAATTCAAGCAAATGCATCTCTTCAGCGGTGGATCTTTCCGCGCACGTGTTCTGTCTCCATTGGATTATATTTCTAATGTCTGATCCTATTGTAGCCCATTTTTATCTCTTAATTTTTATAGCAGGGCACAATTCTGCTGCATTAGGAGGAAACACTGAGAGATTAAACGACAGACTTCATCAGTTCCATGACACAACTGAGGTAAACCAAGGTTACTTAACAGTTTTAGACGTATTGCATCGTAGCTAACGTACTGTAGCAACGCTTTTGCTTCACTTAACCAAACGTACAGCTGTGACGCCTGTATGTATCTGGCACGCATGGACATTTGGGCTTTTTTTGCGGACAGGTGCTGAGCATGAAGTGTTATTGGTTGTTGGGATTTAGCTTGTTCTGTAGAAGACAAGGCAAGCAAGATAAATACTGACTTTTGGAAATGTGCTAATCCTTTTCTTCCTGGTAATCCACAACAAGGGCAAGCAAGGTGACTGCTGTAGTAGCTTTGACCTGATTTGGACACCATACAGAATGTGTGTGTGTGTGTGCGTGTGTGTGTGTGCGTTCGCGGGCCTGTGTGCACATAACCCAAATGTGACGTACCATCCTGCCAGCCAGTCATATTTTAGTATTATTTGTATACTATACATTTTATTAATAATTTTAATGAGCTTTTCTTTGTTTATAATTTCGGTTTGTATTTTAATTTTAGTATTTTTTTTGTAATTTGTTATGTGCTTTTGTCATTTTTATTATTATTTAAATAATACATTTTATTTCTTTTATTTTTATTTTAGTTCAGTTTTTCTATTTCCAGTTAATAATATTGGTGCTTCAGCTTCTTATTTTTAGTTACTTAATTTATCACTTATTTCAGTTAATCACCAATACAACATTTCTCATTTTTATTTAGTTTAACCTTTCCATTTAATATTAATACAAATATTGATATCTAATTTAACAATTTTTTATGTTATTTTGTAATTTTGTAAATCTCAAATTTTACTGTTTAGGATGAATTTATCTTATTTTATTTCAGTTTTTATTTCAGCTGGTAATTTTGGTGCTTCAACTTAAACTTAAAACCAATTTGCCAAAAGGTAATTGCCAAATTTTCTTTAGTTTTATATAATTTATATAATTTATTTCATTTTATTTGATTTTAGCATGATTTCAATTAGCATAAATGTTTTTAATAGTTTTAACAATAACCCTGCTTGCCATTTGGAAAACAAAAACAGAAAATTCGAAAACTATTTGACAAACATAAATTCAGGGTCGAGTTGTTTTAAAGTTGACATGTAAGTTCAAGTTGACACGATACACTCTGAGGGATGTAAGTTCAAGATGTGGACAGACAGATACACAACAGTGTGATGTTGAATTGACTGCTCTTTCAATACCTCACAGTCTTGTTTTCATTCATGTCAAATAAACCACAGCTTCTCTGTAACATCGGTTTTATTTCAGCATTTGGCCCAATAAATACACCTAGTCTTCCCCTTCAATGACGGTTGACCTTTTTTGGTTTGTTGATTGACTGGATCTATGAGCTGAACTTTGGTTTTGTCTTTGAATGAACTGATTTAATGAGTGCAGATTCTCTTCTGTATTGACATATTCATATTGAAGTTGGAAGTTTGGGCAGAACATTTTTGAATAGCTAGTAGTAGCTATAATGTAGATGTGGCGAAACCACATTTGGAAGCTTGTTAAGCAATGAGGGCACTTCAATAAATTTCAGCCACTTTCTTTACAGCCAATACTTTGGGGAAAGAAATAAAGTTAGACTCATGAAACATGTTTTACTGCTCGCTATAGCTAGACATTGCAAAGCGGTCTATAACACGAGAGAGCTGTTCATCCCCATTCATCTCAATAGCAGGGAAATATTCACACTGATAACACAAGGCTTATTAATCAATTAATTTAAAGAATCTGCTCATAAGAGTTATTGATTTTTGAAACGGACTGTCCACTGCACTCATACTGTATTTTTTCAGTTTACAGTCGAATACAGGTGAAACTCGAACAATTTGAATATCGTGCAAAAGTTCATTTATTTCAGTAATTCAACTTAAAAGGTGAAACTAATATATTATAGACTCATTACACGCAAAGTGAGATATTTCAAGCCTTTATTTGTTATCATTTTGATGGTTATGGCTTACAGCTTATGAACCCCAAATTCAAAATTAGAATGTGAAAAGCTGTAATCCATAATCATCAAAATTATAACAAATAAAGGCTTGAAATATCTCACTTTGCATATAATGAGTCTATATAATACATTAGTTTCACCTTTTAAGTTGAATTACTGAAATAAATGAACTTTTGTACAATATAATTTTTTTTCGAGTTTCACCTGTATCTGTATTCATGTATAAGCAAGTATTGAATGTGAAGTTATTATGAAGTGGTTTTTACATCAAATAAACTAAAATAAGCCTTAAAAATAGTGAACGTTTCAAAACCAAACATAATTGTTGACATCAGAGAGATGACTTTAGTAACCAGCCAATTATTCAAGCAGTGTTATCATGCATTATTCACATTAATTTTAGTTAATTGAAAAACAATTGAAGCATTTGAGCTTCATAAATTAAGAAGGCCTCATTAATTCTGACACAAAATGTTGGACTGAGGTCGAGTAAAGTATAATTTATTTTGTAGGACGGTCAATTCAACATGTTCATTTAGTTCAATTAATTATCTAAAAAAACATATAACCGTGTTGTGTGACTCATAAATTCATAAAAAGGCATATAGTTATGTTATATTAGCGGAAATAATATATTTGCTGATGTCTATTTAATGATTAACATTATCATCTGCCACAATAATGTCTTTGAATTATTTTAATTTGGATGTTTTTCTATATGTTTCTATATTGATATATTTACACTATTGTTCAAAAAGTTTGGGGTGAGTAAAAAAAAAGAAATTACCTTTTTTTTTTTTTTGCAAAGGCACATTAAATTGATCAAAAGTGACAGTTAATACATTTACATTGTTACAAAAATCATAATAATATTTCAATAAATAACATTTTACTTATAATTGTAATATTTACTTTTTTACTAGTTTTTTGAATAAACAACATTTTAAAATATATAAAAATAGAAAACAATTATTTTCAATTGCAATAATATTTAATTTAATAAAAAACATTTTTTACTGTATTTTTTATCAAATAAATGCAGCCTTGATGAGTATGATTTCCCAAAAAAATAAAAAAATAAAATAAAAATAATTAATCTTACTGTGCCCCAAACTTTTTGAATACTGGGCTATGCAATTATTTGTGTATTCTGTAAATGAATACGATGGCATTTTTGAATGGATTGAATCTTTTGCTCTGGCACTGCAGAGCCGTTCGTGGCTGAACATCAGCACATGGAGACACTGGATTGTTGCATCTGCTGCTTTATTAACAACATGGCTCTATTAAACAGACTTCGAATGTGATCTCTATCAGGTGGCACAGCAGACTCCAGCTGTCCAACTTCACATTTCACTTCCCACCTCCTTCCTCTTGATAGCATGACACGCTTCTGTCTCGGCCTGAAGCTCTCTGCCTTTAGCAGCTAAACGCTTCCTCCACCGAAGCACGTCTCCTCCAGAGACTCCTTGCAGTATATCTGCAGTCCTGCACCGTTGGCCTGTCCACCCACTAAAGGCCTCCATCCGACCCATTAGCTAATAGGCTGGGCTAGCGGTGGGCTGTACATCACAAGAACTGCGCCGTGACAACAGGCCACTTACTAAACCAGCTCATTAGCTAATAGAACGGTAATGTGGGAGAAAGAGGACAGCGAAAGAGAGAGAGCGTTAGAGCCAAACAAGAAAAGAGATTTTGATAGTCTGTAAGATGTAGCCAAATGAATTAAAGAGGTTTATTTGAGGGCACTTGGCCTTTGTTTATTTATTTGAACTCATGTCTTGATCACAGAGAGGGCCGATTTAATATTCAGCCTCATGAAGAGCGGGTCACATGTGGAATCACCTTCTTGACTAAAGCTAAAACATTCATTGTGAATGCCCTTTTACTTATTGTAATTCATGTGTTTGGTCTTAAGGCTGCATGTACACATCAAAAACAATACAAATATACCATAAAGAATCTCTCCAAGTATAAATGTGCGGTCACGTAAGCGACATTTTGTCTAAATTTTTGAGAGCAAAACACTTTTTTGTCATTAGTGCAGCAATGCATAGAGTTACTTTTAAATCAAGCAGCACTGTGGCAAATTTGAGTGACCAACTTGAACCTGTTATGAAATCTGCATGTGGAAGTCTTGCCCTCATCCAAAATTCCCAATGACATGGATTTCTTTACTAAGTACTTTAGATTAATATGTGACTGGACCACAAAACCATGTCACATCAGTCAATTTTTTGAAATTGAGGTTTATACATCATCTGAAAGCTAAATAAATAAGCTTTCCATTGATGTGTGGTTTGTTAGAATAGGACAATATTTAGCCGAGATACAACTATTGAAAATCTGGAATCTGAGGGTGCCAAAAAATCGAAACATTGAGAAAATCTCCTTTAAAGTTGTACAATTATGTTAGCGAATTATGTTTACCTCACAAAAATAAACATTTTATATATTTACGGCAGGAAATTTACTAAATATCTTCATGGAACATGATCTTTACTTAATATCCTAATGATTTTTTGGCATAAAAGAAAAATCTGACATTTTGCCATCATTTAGCCTACACGATTCATGACTGAATTTGACGAGACAAGAAACGTTTTGCATTTTTTACATATTAGACATATGAATAAGAGTGGAATGTGTGCATATTTTTTAATAAAATATGATTTGCAACTGTTTAAATGGATTTCTAACACAAATTTAGAAAAACTTTATTCCCTTAAATTTATTTTAAGTCTTTAAATCTCTGAAGCAGGGTTATTATAGCTATTTAAAGTAAAACCATAAAAAGCGTCGTTACTTAAAATAACGTTAACTGAAATAAAATAAAACAAGAAACTTATTTTAGTTTATCTAGTTTCCAAAGTAACCGTTTACATTTAGTTAAACTGATGCATAATAATTAAAAACTGAAATAAAAATGTATAAAAAACTATATAAAAAATATAACTATTGAAAATGATGGAAACCAACAAAATTACTAAAACAAAACTAAAAACTAATTCATTTTAAACTAAGCTTTAAAATGACTTCCAGGTCATGTGGGCAGATTCCCCCCCCCCCCCCCCCCTCTTGTTTAATATCCTTTTTTACTCCCCAAACTACATTTTTAAGCAAATTGACAGTTTATTGTATGTTTACACTTACAAAAAGCCAAGGCTCCAGTTTGTCATATCTTTCATTTAACATTCAGATGTTTGAGCTGAAATTGGCAGGTCATGATGAAATACTACAGGGAGTGAGTTCTCTGAGCCCACATAGCGTGGGCTTGTGGCATCTGATCATATCAAATCAAAGCAGAAATCTCACAGCATTAATATGCAGAGAGATCTCTAACCAGCTTATAACAGGCCACTGGAGGATCACACGCGGATATTAGGACTATTTGTATCTGGAGAGTGACTAGAGAGCAAGTAGTTCTTGTCAAGTAATGATTAAATTCACATGACTATGTGATGCATGAGTTTACTGAAACCATATTAAATGCGATCACTATTGTTATTTTAACAAATCCCTAACTCTAAGAATTAAACTTTGTTTGTGTGGGTATGCACATACAGGTGAAACTCAAAAAAATAAAATATCGGTAAAAGTTAATTTATTTCAGTAATTCAACTTAACAGGTGAAACTGATATATTATATAGACTCATTACATGCAAGTGAGATATTTCAAGCCTTTATTTGTTATAATTTTGATTATGGCCTACAGCTTATGAAAACCCCAAATTCAAAATTAGAATATTATGAAAAGGTTTTCATAAGCTGTAAGCCATAATCATCAAAATGATAACAAATAAAGGCTTTAAATATCTCACTTTGCATGTAATGAGTCTATATAATATATTAGTTTCACCTGTTAAGTTGAAATTACTGGAAATAAATTAACTTTTGCACGATATTGAAATTTTTCGAGTTTCACCTGTAAATAATCCTCAATTGTTTGACCTGTAGAGGAGAGGTGTGCTATCGCTTTTCTAAGCGGCTCAGACTTATTTTGACCACATTTAGCGTTTATTGACTAAACATTAAAATAATTATCAGCTCTCAGACAGAATTTTTATATCACTGCTTCCCTAGTAAAACCACTCTGAATTACCATAGCAACTGCATAGAAAAAGTCTGGCAACCACCCTGGCGTAATGCCATTTGAGTTTTACACAGGCAAGCCGCACTCACTTTTTCATCAGACAATGTTAAAAATCAAAATTCATGTTTTAATCTGTTCGCTGACAGCTCAGCCTCGGTCACTGTTAGAGTGAGTGTCAAACTGTTTTTGGATTTGTTTGTATTGAGGACAAAACAGAGATTTGACCCATCTGTCCCTTAGGCAGGATTGAATGAGAAATTTGAAGTTAATCTTCTGGTCTCACTTGGCAATAGCACTGCTAATGAGACAGACTGGGGGCAAACACACACTTATTAAGCCGTCGCGGAGGCTAAACAGACCCTCGCTGTAATCCACAGGGTTGAGCTGACCCTGTCTTTGTGTTTAGGAACAGATTCAACAGACTGTCTACACCAATCTGACTCACAGAGGGGGGAGAATGATAATGAAATGCGCTCACTGATTGCACATGCTTATTTGTATGCGCCCATAAAAACTGTGTTGGATGCAAATTGGTGAAAACATTGTCAGATTTCCCTTATTGGGGGTTGTTTCTAAAAGCCGGGACACACCAAGCCGACGGTCGCTTGTGACCGTTGGCTCTCGTCAGACACGTAAATTTTTTTTGACCGATTCAGCATGTTGAATCGAGAACTCTGATTGGCTGTTCAGCTTAGCGAACGAATAAAAGCGAAAGTGATGAAAAGCGAGCAAAGAAGTCAAGACGACACAGACAGAAGGCTGTTATAATTTTACGTCATCTTACCTAAGCAATCGAATGCACGAATATTTTCATGATGAGCCACTGGAATAAAGAAAGTGATCAGCGTGATTGATATTCGAAATGGTAAGCAAGCGCCGCTTTGGTTTACGGTTGATATATCTGCAAGTCTTTCGGTTTCCCTTTTTGAATGACGAAAATAGGACTATTGATACCTGCTTGATATAGACTGATATTTACTTCCACGTAGGCGCAGAACACACGTGATAGTTGACAGTCGCCTTTATTCCCTTTGTTGTGTTCAAAGCGCAGCTTTTTGGCCGAGACGAAGCCGACGAGGGGCGAAGACACAGTCAGCGTTCGTCACCGCTAGTTCTTTGACGTCGGCTTGGTGTGTCCGCGGCTTAAGTTCCAGGGTGTGAAAGATGCAGTTGACTATGTTCTAGCTTATTTGTCTGAATATATGCCTGGTTATAATTCTCTTCTTTGTCATTTGATCATCATTACACTAGTAACTGCTTTCTATGATCATGTACACTAGGCATTTTGTTAACTTTTTCCAAGGAACCCCAAATAGAGGTCTTCAACGGTCCACGTGAATCCGAAAACCCGAGGTCCCGACCCGAGATCCGAGCAGGTTTGTGTTCAAAACTTCGATGATTGCCTCGGACACGGATTGGGTTCGGTATTGACTTCTGGTCTCGGGTAGTTTAAAGGGGTGGTATAATGCCCCTTCCACAAGATGTTAAAATAAGTCTTTGATTGTCCCCAGACATCATATGTGAAGTTTTAGCACACAATACCCCACAGATATTTTTATAAAGCATGTTAAGTTTGTCACTTTTTGAGGGTGAGCAAATACGCACAGTTTTTGTGTCTGTCCCTTTAAATGCAAATGATGCTGCTGCTCCCCGGCACAGGGGGGCGGAGCTTCAACAGCTCGTGTCCTTTTAACCTCACACACACATGCACTGGAAATTTTTAACAACTTTTAGCCTTTGTTCAAACCGCGAGTCAGAAAGATGGAGAGACTCAAGAAGAAGTGACAACATGTAGAAGCAACAGGACATTTCTGAATGGTTAGTTGGTGAATGTATGTAGCTTTATGTGTAGATATCTTCTAGTCACTGATTAGCATATTCTGTCTTGATCATCTACTGTATAAATCGTGTTCTGGAGGCGGGGTTTTTATGTAAATTTTAGGGTTAGTGATGTCACTAACCCGGGAGGGAATGTCGTGTAGTTCCTACCAGCCGATTGTTGAAGTCCTTAAAAAGCATTTTCTTTCAAATAAAATATCTCCCTTTGCTTTGAACTTTGAGCATTGTAAACTTTGCAGATGTTGTTTATTCTCAAGACAGCGACATTACACACTATAACTAAGTTGAGAAAACTGAAATCATAATCAACCACCCCTTTAAAATAAATGTGCTTTTTTCCGAATGGATCAGAGAAGACCCAAATTCTTTTAAACTGATTTTTTTTTCAATTCTCTGACAACATTATTATTTCACATTTTCTATGTTCTCTGAGTCCATGCTTCTACGTGCAATGGACTTTTGCACGGTTTCTTCTTTAGACTTGCCTACCGTTCAACGAGCGTTGTCAGCATGGATTCAAATAAGCTTTAATCATCTTATGGTCAGGTGAATAACATAAATAACAGTTTTTATAAACATATAAAAGTTATAGGACGTAAAGAGGTTACAGTGATGAGTGATTGACATTTCAGCACTTCAGCACGCATTCCTGTTAGGTTCATTTTTGAGAAACGCACGTAGAAAAGGAACAAACGTTTGTAACCTCACACACAGAAATCCATCTTACAGTTTATAAGATCCATCAGGAAAAGCCACTCGCCCTTCGCTGGAGATTAGATAAATAGCGTTGCAGACAACACTAGCGAATCCATGATTTATTAGGCTATCGATTTAATTTGTATCGAGCTATCATGTTTATTTTTCCAATCCACTGGTCACAATTGAAAGCCTAACTTAGAAATAACTTGTATGCATTGGGCAGGCAATAATATAAAGCAATAATTAAATAAGTAAATCAATAAATGAAAGTAATGAGCAGCGGCTAAATCAGTCAGCAGGACACCAGGGTTTCACTCACTGATTTATATCAGAGTAACACTGGCTTCTCAAATGGGAAAAAATGTAGGACAGGACTTGATTTTGTTCATCAGAGAAGAGATGTCGTTGCAAGAGGGAGGGGAAGTCATGATTTTGATTAAGATTACAAGGGCCACATGAATAAAGGAAAAATAATTACGTTCACTAGATAAATCATTTATAATAAACACAGCAATATTCCATACAAAAAATAAAGAATTGTCAATTTTGATTTCATGGTGACTTTTATACCCATTTATATTTTGTGAGAAAAATATTAAGAGACAGATTTTACTAACAGCTTATGCCAGCACAAACCCTCTTTCTGGCTTTAAAAACTACTGTCAGGATTTCCTAAAGACACGCAGTGAAAAAATTTGCGCTGAGAAGGCGTGGACAGGGTTATTTTCCTCAAATTTACTCAAAATTTATGGGAGCCAGGTGAGTATTTTCAAAATGAATCACGCAAGCTAATTTACTAAGGTTTGCGCTAGTCAATTTACTGGTATTTGCGCCATTATTTACCGGCCAAAAACAGCATTTCTGAAACCAGACGCTAATTTGCGCTGGTCTTGGTAGATTGTGTTGGTCATCATGGAAATGATCCGTCTGTGTCTGTGTTCTTTAATGTGTTGTGTCGTCAGTGGATCCCGCGCAGAACTTCCACTCCCAATATGCGCTTTTATGAGATTGTGCTATCACGATAATTACTGTTTAGTAAATCTGGCCCTAAATTTCTCAAAAAAATTGTGGACCCCTAGTTACACTTTGCTAGCCTGGCACCGCCCTCCTACGTACTTCCGCTCGATTTCATTTCTCATTCAGTACTTAGTCTGGTCTCGCTGTATATTCTTAGGTTTCCAGAAGTTGTTTTTTGTTCGAGCCAATCAACGAACAGAGGGAGTGGCTGAGAACGATGACGGTTGATGTAGAGCGCCAGTTTGAGTCGTAGTTCAGTGGCTGCGGAGATAGATGCGAGCGAAGCCATTAGGTCCGTTGTTGCAACACTGCCGAATATCCAGAAGTTTAAAACCGGAGCGAGAACAGTGTTTGCTGAGTTTTGTTGGTGGCCATGATGTTGTGGCCCTCCTTCCCCACGGGGTTCGGGAAAAGTTTGATTTTCCAGCTCACCTCCGCTAGTGCTGAATGAGTTGGCTAAGGCGAAGGATAGGGATGCTAAGCCTATAGTTGTTGTCGTGTCCCCTCTTGTTGCACTAATGGAGGACCAAGTGAAAGAGGCAGAAAAGTTAGGAGTTCGTGCTGCTCAGCTCGGCGTTCACGATGACCGTGACATTTTGGACGGAAACTTTAGCCTGGTGTTCGGAAGCCCCGAGTCCTGGCTGCTAAACAACAAATGGCTTTGATTTCCTTGTGTACTTTTGTAGGAACATGGTTGTTCTGTCAGTTTTACATGTTGTAAATGTTTAAAAATTGTGTTTTAATAAACTATAAATGTCAAATAAAAACTGTGCAAACTCCTTTTTATAAATAAGAAATAAGACGTAATAAGAAAAAAGTGCCGTTTATTATACACCTGCACACAGAGTAAGATCATTGATTGCTAATTATAATCGATAAAGTAACATTATATACAGGGACACTTAGTGTATAGACATTGTTTAAATATTTACTCTTTGTACATAAATAATTAAACATGTACATCAACATTCAAAGTTACAAAATATGCAAGGAAGTAGTTAAAGTGCTACAGCTCTCCAGTCTTTCAGCCGGGCACGCATCCATTGCCATAAGTCCTTAAAGTTGACCTTGGACAGAATGTTTCTGTTGAAGTTAGGGATATGAAGTGAAATGTATTCCCGGTTGGTGTTTGAAAACTTCGTTCTTGTTTCCGGCCAGTTCTGTCGCATGCCATACGTCACGACCACGCGCTAGCGATTGGTTGTGACAGATCCAGAGTGACTCAGGGCAGATCCAATAGTTTTGAACTTCAAAAGAGTGCCCGCCACCAGAAGTTAACGTTTCTCTCTTGAGAGAGGCCAGACTAAGTACTGAAGAGAAATGAAATCGAGCGGAAGTACGTAGGAGGGCGGTGCCCTGGCTAACACTTTGCAGCATCCAGACAAAAATTTTGCCAAGGTTTCACTATTACCAAAATTTGCATAATTCCTTCAGTGAATTACACTGTAAAAAAAAATGTTGAGTTAAAACAATGAAGAATGGTTTAATAAAAGAAACTCAAAATAGTATGTTATCTTCACATATTAGTTATCGAAGTTGATTTGACAAAAGTTATGATGATAAATCACGAAAAAAATTTTTTACAGTGTAGAAGCTAAAATAACGCATACAATTTATAGAAATACATGATGTATTTGTATGTAAGCAGAATTGTTAGTTAAAAAGAAGGCAGAGAGCCAAAAGTATTCCTTCTTCCTGAAAGTCATGTGAATGATGTTTTAAACCCCTCGTGTGGGTTTCTCCTGCATGGAAACAAATTGTATCAATTATTTATCTCTTTGACATAAGAAATCATTTTGCGTTGATATTGAGAGAAAGGTTGTGCTGCTGTGATGGAGAGTTGTGCCGAGGCTCAGTGCTTTTGCTCTATTTTCAGTTATGTAATCCACAGAGAGAAGGAGGGACTGGCGACGGGCTCGAGGGTGCGATCACTGCAGGGAAATGTAGGAAGTCACACAGCAGCTCAGATTTGAGGATATAGGAACTGCTTTTAACTGGTATCAACACAGCTGATTTTAACATAAAACTATGATAGTGCAAAAAATGTGTTGCTTTTGATTAATACTGAATATCATTTTGCATGATCAGTAATATTATGGTCGTTATTAGAATGATTTTAGTGTTAAACTACAAAAAAAAAAATCAGTTTTTTTATAACTACCATTTTGTTTGATTTAAATGGCTTTTACATTGATGATATGTAAATATGATAACATTAGGTAAACATAAATGTACCTTTGTCTGGAGTCCTTTATCTGTTTTGTTATTGCTAAGTAAAACTAAATCTATTCAACTTTTATTTTTATAACTGAAATAAAGCTGAAATATATTGCAAATATTAGATGATTTAAAAAAAACTTGGCAATTAAACTAAGTTATAAGTTAACTTAGTAAGTTAAAAAAATAAAATAAATGAGATATAAATATAAAAAACTAATACAAATTAGAAAAACACAACAAAAATAATTTAAGCAAAAAATAAAATAAAATAAAAGCTATTCAAAAGAAGATTAAATACTATGATATTATAATTATAATTTAATTGATAAAATATTACTAAAATAACACTGTTCTTTATAAGGAACTGAATATAATATATATAATACTTATCTATCTTTAAGGCAACTGACACATAGCAGCCACTAAGGTGAAGGAAAATAGGTGAAAAATAGGCAAAATCGGCGAGGAACTGAATAGATTAAAGTTATTTATTTTAATTTATTTAAAAAAAAAATGTTTTTTTAATAGATTTCGTTTTTATTATTATATATAAATTTTTAATCTTGAGGATAGGTTTTTATTTACCTCTAATGACAGTGCTAATACTTTTATTTTGAAAGTCATAATTTGGATTGTATAGCTTTAACAAAGTGCTCGTAGCCCTGGATGAGAATTACTGATGTAGAAAGAAAGAGGGAACAGGTATGTGAGAAAAGCGATTCCGGGAGCAAGAGAGACAGATTAAAAAAGACAGACAAGGCAGACTCACACAGCGATGTTCATGAGCGCTACGGCTCCCTGAGGGGTTTAATGTAGTCACTCCTCCTCAGTGCCAAGCAGAATCACCCTGGCAGGCTTAAAAAAGCTGAAATCTGAAGGCTCAGGACTGTGGGAGCTGGAAACTCATGCTGAATATAAACACACACACCGTCAAGAGCAGGAGACAGGCACCAGAACGCCCTCGAGAACAGGGAGGACGTTTTGACAGATAGTCAATGTTAAAATTGTTGGTGAGATTGTGGTCTCTCAGACAATTCAAGTCTAGATGAGAGTGGGTTCAAACGGAAATCTTTTTTTATTGAGCTTCAAACAAAAGTTTCAGAGTTTACTTGCTTTATAAAAACAGCCTCATTTTATCCCCCCCAACTCACCTTTGCTTTTCAAAGTTTCAAACAGCTGACAGAAGTTGCGTGACAGTAGCTTATGTTTTCACACTGGTCTAGCTTTTCCAGTAATGAGCTTTTATTTCCAACAAGAAGTAATACAGCAAGACAAAAACGCTACATTTGCTACATTTATGGCATTGTATTGCACATGCAACCATGTCAGACAAGGAATGTTTTAAGTGCTTATACATAGCCATCTGCCATCTCAAGCTACATTAATACATTATTCTGACCATTTATAACAAAAAAAAGGCTGCTGCTTTCCCAGTTATGTCATGATTATGTCTTTCTAACATTAGCATTCAATCGTCTACAATATGTAATTGAAAAAAAAGTAGAAAGAAGTGATGAAATGGACACTTAATACTGCATGAAATTGTATTAATATTTTTTTATATAAATGCGACCTAGTGTGAATGGAAAACCAATTCGCATTTAAATCATGGCAAAGATTTTGGTGAAAAATCCGTGTCAAATTATTGCAAAATTTTCTATGTCTGTCTATACGATTATTAACTCTTTCCCCACCAGCATTTTAAAAAAAAAAGACGTCTTTGACCACTGTGCACGTGTCTTATATTTTTGAAGTGTCTCGCTCATGAGTCATGACATGACACTCGAGTTGAAAGAAGTTAGACCTATTTTTCATTCCTCTGCGCTGCGTTTCATGCTTTTAAACGCAAAAAAAAACATGTTTGGGGGCTATTCACACAGAACGAGAGACCGAGGGCTGTGGAACGGGGAAAAAAAGGCAGTCTAAAGATACACATTTCCACTTTATTTCCACTTAAGATATTCTACTATCTATACTGTAAGTAACTTTGCAATTACATGGCAACTAGCAGTCAGAGTATTAGTAGACTGTAGGGGTGGGAATTGGCAAAAATGTGATAGTATTGTGATATTTTGGGCCATGATTCAATATTCTTCGCGATTCTTAACATATTGCGATACAGCAAGTATTGCGATTCGATTCTGCGATATATTGCAATTTCATGTCCCCCAAATTTATGTAAAGGCATTACAAAAAATGAAGAAAATAAGACTGCTCAACTCTCTTCAAATGTCACATTTAATTCTGTGAACATTATCTTCTACACATACTGAAGTGCAAAGGTTAGGAGGGTAATGCAAAAACTTTGTCCTTGAACTTTCAGGACACAGGACCTATTACAGGACAGGACGTAATTATTCTCTGAATTGGAGACCTCTCACATGAATTGTGAGCTCCCAGCACATAACTTAAAATTATTTAAATACAATATAGTAACATAAAGCAGACATAATAGAGTAACATAAACCTGATAATAATCACATAAATAAGAGTAACTAGAGCTTAAATCAAAGAGAGAAAATAAACAAAAATGTGTATTGCTAGAGTCCAGCCCTGTTGACTGCAAGGTCATCAACCAAAATTTGGGAATATTGACATTTTTGTTTAGAAAAAGGAGTTTGGTCAACATGTTAACACAAACGTAAATTATCAGAGTAAACTCGGAGAAAAACCAATCGAGAAAACCATTAATTTAATAATTTAGTATTGCAATACTATGCGCTACTGTATCAATATAATTGAGTGCGCAAAAGATCGCAATACTGAACATAATACATTTTTTTTCCCCCACCACTAGTAGACCGTCTGCTTATTATCTGCTAACACTTTATTTTGATGCTCCCCAACAGACATTACTGACTATAAGTAACTTTGCAAGTAAGTATGTCTACTTATTCTACTAACCCAAACCCTAACCTAACAGTCTACTAATACTTTAATGAGAGTTAGATGACATGTAGTTGCAAAGTTACTTCTAGTTAGTTGAATGCTAAAGTGGGCTATCAAAATAGTGTAAACACATTTTTTAATAGTTGGAACTACTTTTGACTTAAATGTGCCACATTTCAGATGCTTGAGTGCAATGGTAAAACACATGTCCAGCCCATGTTTACATAAAAAAAATTGATGGAAAAGAACAGTACAGTGGAACGCAAAAACGTGTTCTGCGTGTTCTTACACAGCTGATAAAATGTAAAAGAGTATATATGTGTGCGTGACGGAGAGAGAGCGAGAGACCGTAGTAAAGCTGGACAGATGTTACGCAACATTTGGACGCCTCTGGGATTTCCTAGGGCATGTGAAGGCAAGCCTGAATGAATTTAGTGAACTAGTGTGATGGTGAGAGTGAAAACTGCTACATGAAACAGCGGTGACCTGATTTTTCCACCTATTTCTGCACCAGGGCATTATTATGGATAATGTGGGATGAAAATAAAAGCTTATTTCAAAATAAAGAAGGAATAGAATGAATGTCGACTATAAACACACAAAACATGCGGTGTTGACACAGTCTTTATCTGAGCCTCGGTTTCATGAGTCTTAGGTTGCAGAAGGACAGTGTCTTCTTCCGGTTATCTCTTCATGGGTCTCTGATAACTAAAAGCCTTTCTCTCACTTTCACTGCTGACTGTGGGAAATGATAAGCAGTAATAGCTCATCTTATTGTAGCTGTCCACAATCTCTTTTTTTTAAATCAGTTATCTGTATAAATCAAGGCCAGATTTCGAGCAGGACCATATCCCCAAATATGTTATGATGTATTTCTGGAATGTGTAACATTGGCCAGTTAGCGAATTTTAGCCAGTGCACTGCAAGTGTCCTTTCCTTTTGTAAATACTTAAAGGGATAGTTACCCAAACATGAAAATTAGCCCATGATTTACTCACCCTGAAGCCATGTGAATATGACATTCTTCTTTCAAACGAATACAACCGGAGTTATATTAAAAAACGTCCTGGCTCTTCCAAGCTTCATAATGGCAGTGAATGGCTGTATGTCTTTGGAAGTCCATCAAAGCGCATCTTTTTATTATTAAAGTGCTCCACGCGTCTCCGGGGATTAATAAAGGCCTTCTGAAGTGAAGTGATGCGTTAGTGTAAGAAAAATATTCATATTGAAAACTTCATCGACTAAAATATCTAGCTTCCGGCAGACGGCCGTACACATCGATTTACGCCAATTACTGCCATTATGAAGCTTGGAAGAGCCAGGACATTTTTTAATATAACTCCCGATTGTATTCGTCTTAAAGAAGATGGTCATATACACCTAGGATGGCTTCAGGGTGAGTAAATCATGGGCTAATTTTAATTTTTGGGTGAACTATCCCTTTAAAGTGTAAGTGTTCTTGTTTTTGGGTAACAGACCTCAGTACTCAAAGGGAGACTGTGCTATTATTCAAGTAGTTAGCTGTAAAGAAGTTTACTTTAACTAATTTGCTCTTCAAACTGTTGTTTCGACATGACAGAAGTTGACCTGTGAATAATGGCTGTAGAAGAAGACAGTTTACGCAAATGTCTGCTCTTGTGCCCTTTGTGGCTTTGTACTTTAAATTGACATGAGAATTAACTGATTACCACATTACTGAGTGGCCTGTTGGTTACAAAACATAGATTGTAAAAAAAGATGGACGACGCATCTTCACCCTCTTCTATTGTAATAATATGTGTCAAGTGCTGACATCTTGATTCTCGAGTCTGCGCATTAGTGAGCGTGAAGTGGATCCGCGATATCAAGGCTCCGCCCACACTCGTTTAACACAGTTTACTGCAGAGAAACTCATTATGTCGTGTGAAATAAACAGTTATGGAAATGTAGAAAAGTTAAAGCTCCAATCTTCCGATGATCCAGAAAAAAGCGTAGAATAAAACGTGAAATTGTGTTTGAGCTTGTGTTCACCACAGACCTTATTTCAGAGATAAAAAAAAAAAAAAAAAAAAAAAAAAAAACATTGACTTCATGACGATGGAACTGGAAGTGCTAAAATGCTAAATTGTTTTTGGGTTTTGGCCCGCAAATATATGACATCCCTGCAGCCCTCTTTTAGTTCATGTATTTGTATTAGGGCTGTCAATCGATTAAAAAATTTAATCGCGATTAATCGCATGCTTGCCATGAGTTAACTCGCGATTAATCGCAAATTTTTTATTTGTTCTAAATGTACCTTAAATTAATACTTTTCAAGTTTGTAATACTCTAATCATTATGGGCATGGATAAATATGGATGCTTTATGCAAATGTATGTTTATTATTGAAACCATAGTCAACATAGAGCATGAAGACGAGACATGTTTCAAAGGTCATAGATGTTTTTCAAAGAACTTGTTCGTGTCTATTAGACACATGAAGAAAGAATAAAGAAATACCAGGTTCCCATTACTTCTCTTTCTTTGCACTGAGCAATTTACTAAAACAAACATGTTTAGATTTTTGCATGACAGGGCAGCTCTTTTGAAAATGCTAAATGTACATTTATTATTTATTATTACATTAGTTTGTCTCTCTCTGTGCCCATTTTGATGAAGCTAAATTCTCAATAAAACGGTTTTCATTGGTATATTTTACTGTTTCTGTTGTCAAACAACGGAATGAATATGAAATAGTGACTGAAACGCGACCCATTAAACATAACCAGCTCTCCCTTCCAAGATGTTAATCTGCACAACAATCCTGATAATCGAGCCGTCGTCTGATGAAATCAAATACACATAGGATAAAGACAATATCTGTGCTGTGATTTCTGCTATAAGTGCATGTAAAATTAGAGAAGCAACATAATATCTGTGTTTAACTGAATTAAAGCGCTGCTCCTCTCTACCGCGCTAGACGCAGAGCGAGAGAGCGAGCGAGAGAGTGAGCGAGAGAGAGAGAGAGAGAGCGAGAGAGCTGCGCGCGTGCTGGGAGAGCACCGGCGATTCTCAGAAACTAAAGGTTTGGGCGCTTTATTGAAGAGAAAAAAATCGCTAAAGGTGTCTGCAATGTCGCTAAGTTTGCAACACGGTGTATCTCCATTTCTCCAACTAGGTGTTGGGCCACGGGTCAAATTGAAAATACGCGCTGCGTTAATCGCGCGTTAAAAAAAATAGTGCCGTTAATATGATGTTGCGTTAACGCCTAATTAACGCGTTAACTTTGACAGCCCTAATTTGTATAGAATAAGTTTGCAGGCGATAGTAATTAAGCGTAGGGTTCTAGCAGGTCACGTTAGTCAAGCTCGCATCAGCTGATCCACATCTACCTATAGGAATACGACGCTTATCACTGTATACATAAGCTCGTTCAGTGTTATCAGCAGCTGTCGCGTTTCTGAGGAGCTTATTACCCTCCTCCATCTCCAGATCCTCCTCTCGTCGAGTCAGGATTTGGTATCAGACTATATTCTCGAATTATGTTGTACATTCAAATATTGACATTAATGATATCTGCAATACATTCTTGTTGGTTCTGTTCTGTTTACCCTAAGGGGGGTTATTGCTGCTCTTATCCATGCTATCTGACATCTTATCCGGATGCACTGGGAGTTCTCGCCCAGAACAGAACCATACCGCCAATCCAAACTATATGCTAATGGTCAATCGCATTTGACGATAGTGGTCCTGACAGAATGTGTGGTTCAAATAGTGAATAGCTGATATGTTTGAAAAAGTGTTTGCTTCACATACTTGTGTAGAATTTGTTTTGCCAGGCAAATATTGTCCGTTAATCAGCCTTTAAATATCCTAATCTCATTGTCTTTCTCTCTCCACAGTTTAGCCCTGCATCCAGAGCGAGTCCTGGTGGCCACGGGACAGGTTGGAAAGGAGCCGTATATCTGTGTGTGGGACTCGTACACTGTGCAGACAGTGTCCATACTGAAGGACATGCACACACACGGTATCGCCTGTCTCGCCTTCGACCTTGATGGACAGGTGAGTGTTCAGAGCAATAACTTACTGCAATATAAAAGATTTCACTTCTTTACCAAGGAGTTGACATTAACAACTCATAAGATTCATCTCTCAGTATGAGGTGCTGTGAGGTTTATTATTAGTTGGTAGTCAGATCTGTGAACACACCAACGGTGTGACTCCCACAGTGTGACAGTATGTGTGAGACTGTATAACTGTGTGTCTGCCGGAGCGGCTGGTTATCACCTTGACAGAAACAACACACAAAATCCTCACCAGTCACATCAAATGACAAATTTAGGGAACATAACCAAACTTTTCCCTTATTGAATGTGACATTGCATTGTGAGGGTTGACAATGGCTATAAATTAATGGCTTTAGAAACTTCCATCATATACTAATTATGTGCATGCTGCACTTTCTGGATGGCTATACTTAAGCAGTGTTCAATAGAACTGCTGCCAATTAATTTTGGGCACTTAAATTAAAAAAGCTGCACGAACTGCCCCATCTAGACCAAGTCAAGCATTGTTTTCTTGCTCATTTTAGGCCTCAAATCTGATTGGTTGAACAGCAATCCAAGAGTGCAAGAGTCAACAGCTCTGAGACTTTCAATGTTTGTATCTGTATTTGCACATTCCAGAAACAGAATCATTCATTGAATCGATTAAAAAAATGCTCATTTATTCAGGAACAAAACAAGTGACTGTCTTTATGAGTGAGTCATTGGATTATTCACTTCATCAATTAGTTCAAAAACGCTGATTAATTCAGGAATGAATTAAGTGACTTTCCTTATGGATAAGTCATTGAATAATTCACTTAATCAGTTCATTTAAAATGCTGGTTAATTCAAGATTGAAACAAGAGACTTTATGAAGGAGACCCCACTAAAATCATTTACCCCACTAAAACACTGAAGCGTTCAGGAACAAAACAACACTGCTGTGTTGCAACAGTTCGGCTGTGGCTTCGTTGAAGGAGAAAAAACAGACACAGTATTATCTTAAGCCCTATTCGGACAGGACTAGTTTGCCAGGGGGTCGTTTGAGAAATTCATGTTTCACAGACGTAATTTGTGATTTTAATCCCGCCCGAATCTGCCAAGTTTGTGTTTTTATCACACAACCTCTGTAAAAATTCCAGTGCAAACTACCTACTGTTTTTCGTCAAACTCAACGATCCTCTGAGAAATCTAATCCCGTCTGAATGCAAATATCTCTGATTGCTGATGTTGTATTATCCTAACGCTTCTCGTGTGTTTTTGACCTACCTGAACTACCATTTGCGCACCAATCTTCAGCATACTTTAATTTAGTTTCAATATGGATGGTATCCGATGAAAGAATAATATATACAATTAATAAATAGAGCCAAATCGCGGAAACTGCGAAGACCATTTTAATATCAGTGTCAGGTAAGAGTAAGCTACTGGTCTAGATTTCTCTGCTCACTTATTTTAAACAGCCACTGCTATAAATCTGTTTTTTTTATAATAATAAATTAAAATCATCTAAACAAATAATAAATTAAAAGACATATATGTGACGCACGCACAACACATGGCCTTCTGTTCCTGCCACATCTATAAAACACACACTCCCTCCTCTGTAATAAACACAGAGATGTTAGTCCCGTCCGAATCTGTACATGAAATCACAGACGTCGAGTGATAAGAATTATAACTCAAACGTCATTTAGAAAACTAGTCCCGTTCGAATAGAGCTTTATTTTTATTTTTTTTGTTATTATAATGAGACAAATATATGAATAATATATTACTTTTGAAATACAACTGCACTGTAAAATTAAAAATATTATATTTCATAATTATAAATATTTTTAACTTTACAGTACTAAATTTACAATACTTACATCTAAATTTCTTCACTTGCAAGAGTTAAACAGACCTTTAAGTTTCTGTGACAACAGGTTTACTAATGCTTCTCATTACAAATCTAGTGAATTAATTTGTCCATAACTGGTGACGGTTGAATTCCCAGATGCACATTCTCACAGCTCAAACATTAAGTGTGTTGCTCTAAGATGCTTAAAACAATGGATCATGAGCTGTATGTGTGTAAAAGAACAGTGGCACAATGGACTATATACAGTACTTACACACACACACACACACACACACACACACACACACACACACACACACACACACACACACACACACACACACAGAGAGAGAATTCACAGCTAGTGTTGGTTTATCAATACTGTGGCAAATCAGTATAGAAACTATTAAACTATTCAGAATAGAAATGTAACAAAAAAAGTATCTTTTTGACTACCTAGCTTTATAGAAACCATATAGTTGGAAACCATATTAGTTAAAGATGTTATTGTTAGACTGTTATTAATATCCATACATTTTTATCCGTAGTACTTGACAAATGTGCAAATGTCAGAAAAAAAGATTTTTAGCAATTGCATTTATTTGTTAAATACAATACTAATATTATTATATATTTTTAAATTCTGACACATAGTAAGTGCGATATTGATTTATTACCTCAGCCAGCCTGATTTGATCCAAAACACAAATAATAATACTGTCATGTAGTCCACTGGCACTCTGGCAGTGTAATACTTTCAGTGTAAATGTGATATATTGAATTCTAAACATTGAATAATAAAAGGCCAAAGAAGATTAGAGTTGGGTTACAGTGTCAATTCATCAAAAGCACTCTACCTCACTGGAGGAGATGATAGAGTGGTAGAATGAAAAAGTTTACCTCTGAGATTGGCATTTCACATTTCTTAGCTCACTCTCACTTTATCTAAGAGAATTAACCTATCAAACCCCCCCCTTCAGCTGAGAAAGTGATTTGCAGAGTTCCAGCAGGAAATTGGCCTCATCATTTATTTCACACCGATGGATGAAACAGCAAAGAGATGAGCGGCAAGACACAGTCTCAAAGACCCGGGGTGTCTAAAGCAACACTTTTCTTCTCGAATTCCTCAAAGGTTTAGCATCCCATAATTGACTGAAGGCACTCTGTTTTAGCCGGAGCCAGCGTGGTGCAACCTTAGAAGAGAACTGGCGCATCAGGTTTGATGGGAAAACAACATACTCACATCAAAGGGATGCCGAACTAATGAGGTCCCTTCAGCAAACAACATTTGGGAAGATTACACATGATTTGTGCACAGTTAGAGAGGAAAATGCTTCTGGCAGTTTTAGTTCAAATAGTTATCAGGAAGTATATTGGTAACAGATTCATATGTGTGTTACAATGTTAAAGGCCTGTTCAATAATGATAACTGTAAACATAAGTTAACTATAATGTTAACTGCATTAGCATCCACACCAACAGATGATATTGAAATAACTGTTTAAATGCTCAAAACCAATAATAGCTTTAAGTGCCCGAGATCTTTAAAGCCAAGTGGATTCTGATTGGCTGCCAATGATTTTATTGTTCATCAGCTGAAAAAAAAAACCCATGAAAAAAAGTGATTCCAACGATATCGTTTCTCTGTGCCAATATCGTTATGGCCAGTGTTGGCAATGTAACGCATTACAAGTAATCAGATTACTTTTTTGAGTTATGTAATCAGATTACTTTTTTGAGTTATGTAATCAGATTACTTTTTTGAGTTATGTAATCGGTAGGGATGGCCCGATACCACTTTTTCCAGGCCGAGTCCGATACCGATACTTTAATTTTTGGTACTCGCCGATACCGATACCGTAACCGATACCTGTATTTTTATTTTCAATTAATTTAATTCATGCATTTGTCATTTTTAAATGTATTGGTAGAGAAACCAAAAGAATGTCAAATCATATTTGTTTATTAAATGTAAACTTAATTTGTTCATCAAATATATTTAATGCACTGCATATTCATTACTGTATAAATTAAATATAGATGGATCTTTTTGTGAAGTTACAAAAAAAGGTAGCCTATTTAGTCAAGAGTTAATCCTTTGTCTGGTTAACATTAAAAAAACAGCAGCAGATTAATTAAACTGCTGCCCCTTTAAGACCGAACGCACGGACCCCATTTGAATTATACTGTCTACGTTCACTTGACATATAATATACTTTGTTTACTAGGATACTCGCCAAGACGGGCGTTTTTACATAGTTTTGTGTGAATTCATCCGTACAAGCGCAATAGTGAAATAATTCCACTCAGTGTTCGCGCGCTGTCAGAGGCGATGGTTTTCGGGGCGCGCGCTTTGGATGTTTGAAGTTCATGTAACTTCTTGACCTGCAAACGTCCCTTAATAATGTCGTTAAACATAAATAAGGTAACAGTTCATGTTTTACTTACATATACGATTTAGTTTTAATCCAAATATACGTGCCGAGTGAATGATCAGCAATCCAGAGCATTCAACAGAAGTGCGCGCTCTCTCTCTCTCTCTCTCTCTCTCTCTCTCTCTCTCTCTCTCTCTCTCTCTCTCTCTCTCTCTCTCTCTCTCTCTGGTCAGTTAATGTTAATAATAAGCTACATGCCTCGTTTTACTTTCTTTGCCATTGATATCCGACTGAACTACAAACTTTCCACTGACGTCTGATGCGCTCGACCAGCTCGCGCTTCGGTGCCGCGGCGCGCTCAATCCACTGCGCGTTTTTCTCTTATCAGCTCACGCACCACAGCTATATGGGCGTTACTATATTTTGTTTAATATTTCACTAATATGATACATTTACTTCATAGACAGCCTTCTTTTTTATCCCCATTATACTTTCTGTTGTCAG
This sequence comes from Phoxinus dragarum, assembly GCA_033366665.1. Lineage (NCBI taxonomy): Eukaryota > Metazoa > Chordata > Actinopteri > Cypriniformes > Leuciscidae > Phoxinus > Phoxinus dragarum. Next base: position 201,679 of record JARPMJ010000292.1, read on the forward strand.
TGCTTCTTTGTCTGGACACAAACACTGTACACACGCTGCCTGGTATCGGTTGTTGGTATCGGGGCGTTTTTACGAGTACGAGTACATGAGCTCAGTATCGGGCCGATACCCGATACTGGTATCGGTATCGGGCCATCCCTAGTAATCGGATTACTTTTTTCAAGTAACGAGTAGTCACACGTTACTTTTAAATGTACAAAAATATCTGAGTTACTTTTTCAAATTAGTAATGCAGCTTGCTTTACTTTGTATTGACTGACAACTCTCTTGTCTCCATATTGAGAGAAATATGTAGTAAGTGGAGAGGCGTTATTATTATGTGCGCTGTGTGAACATGATGCTTATTGTAGTTCTAGACTAAATGTAAGCATGCATTTACTCTCACTGTACAAAAACAGATTCAGTATTCCTAAAAATGAATAAAAACAGAAATGCAAACTCAGAATATTATGCAAACATGCAATACTAAAATATGTTAAATAATACAAATATGCTTTATATATTTAATGTCTCTTAAAACTCACTTCAAGGCCATTGCTGACCCAAGAGTAACGCATTGATTTTAATAGTAACTTTCCCAAACACTGATTAATGTTGTGGTGTGGACTTCGCTATTCTTGTTGAATTACAATGATTATTAAAACTTTATTGTTAGTTATCATTATAGTTATCGTACTTGGTGTGAACAAGCTTTAAGACATTTTAGGCTAACAGAGGTAATGATGACATTTGATCACCATGTGAACTAAGAAACTCTCCCAAAACCTTCCCTAAAGCCGATCGATCGCAAAATAGACTACTTTGATTGACAATCTGGCCACAAGCACATTTCGGCATTTGTTTAATAAACAGTTTACAGCAGGCATAGCCAACCTTGCTTCAGGAGGGCTTCCTACCTGCAGAGTTCAGTTCCTGCTCCAAATCCTCTGCCTGCAGTGTTTAAAGGGGTGGTTGAGTATGATTTCACTTTTTTCTAACTTTAGTTAGTGTGTAATGTTGCTGTTTGAGAATAAAAAACATCTGCAAATTTACAATGCTCAAAGTTCAAAGCAAAGGGAGATATTTTCTTTTTAAAAAATTGCTTTTTAAGGACTACAACAAACGGCTGGTAGGAACTACACGACATTCCTCCCGGGTTAGTGACATCACCAACCCTAAAATGTACATAAACCCTGCCCCCGGGAAATCGATTTATAGATTATCATGACAGAGTATGCTAATCAATGACTAGAAGATAACTACACATCAGCTACAGTACATAAATTCATCAACAAACCATTCAGAAATGTCCTGTTGCTTCTACATGTTGTCACTTCTTCATTGTCCGACTCCAGTTTGAACATAAAAGGCTAAAAGTTTAAAAAAAATTCAGTGCATGTCTGTCTCTGTGTGAGTGCAAGCTGTTGTAGCTCCGCCGTTTTTGCCGGGAGCTGCAGCTCATTTGCATTCATTTGCAAGGGACAGACACAAAAACGGTGCATTTTTGCTCACCCTCAAAGAGTGACCATTTTAACATGCTATATAAAAATATCTGTGGGGTATTTTGAGCTAAAACTTCACTTACACACTCTGGGGACATCAAATACTTATTTTACATCTTGGGAAAAGGGCATTATACCACCCCTTTAAGCTTTTCAATAAAGGGTCAGACCTTGGCTGATTTTGGTAATTTTTGACTTGGAACAGTAAGAGTGTATGAAATATTGAAATATTATAACACTAACTACCCTGAAGTAGTAGTATATTGATATTGATTTCGCCATCTTTTTATAGTTATCCTATTATATCTTTTCTGTGTTGTCTTCACAGTGTTTGGTGTCTGTGGGCTTGGACTCTAAAAACACAATCTGTGTGTGGGACTGGAGACGGGGGAAAGTTCTGGCTGCTGCTCCTGGTCACACAGACCGGGTAAGAGCCCAAACACACGCACATCATTTGACACAGTAGACAGGCAGTGTAATGTTTCTTTTGTCCTCTCAATTTCTAGCAGCCTTTCTTCAGTCATTTAGTTACATTCAGGCTGCACTGAGTAAGTCATATGTTATGCTCAGCTGATCCATGTCTACTTATAGGAATACAATGCCTATCACAGCATTCCTGTTCAAGTTGAATAGGAAGCTGCTTTCATTGTGTTGCTGAGGAGTTAATTACCTCCACCATCCCCAGCTCCTCCTCTGGGCCGCAGTCAGGATTTAGCCTCTGACATTCCCTAATGTCATTGTCTTCAAGAACATGATTGCAGATATCATTAATGTTGCTTCGGTTCTGTTCACGGGGGGTTATATCGCTGTGCTCCCTGCTCTTATCCATGCAAGGCTATTGCTAATCCAATCTGTAAACTAATTGGAAGTGGACCTGATAGAATTAATTTAATTTTACATAAATTAACACTGCAACAAATGATAGTACATACTTGGGGCCAAAACACACATTTGCACACTTCTTTCCTGATTTCTCTGATTCTGTAATACAAAAATAGTTCAAACAGATTAAATAATACTTCTCTATAAAGTACGTGTGTGTTGTAACCATGAGTCCAGCTGACTTCAACCTACGTCAGAATGATCATAATTATGAAACAGGTGCACATGAACCAAATTAATATTGTGAAATATTAAATATACATATACATATACAAATATACAATAAATATACATATACAATAGAAATATACATTCTATTTTAACTTTTAATTTATTCTTGTGATGCGATTACTCCAGTCGTCAGTGTCACATGATCCTTCAGAATAGTAGTGCACCATCATGTTAATACTACGATTTACAAACCTGCAAGTTGTAATTTTAAAAGTGCTTGAAGGCAGCATAACACTTTTCATATACTTCAGAAAATACATTCTAATATAATACATCATTCTGTACTTTTCTTTTTCTGTTTCATAAAGATATTTGACATATCATGGGACCTGTATCAGCAAAGCAAGCTTGTGAGTTGTGGAGTCAAACATATCAAGGTACTACTATTCTCTTTTTGCAGTCTCCTTTTTCCTATTCTCCTCTCTTTTTGGCTTCAGATAGGTTTATATTGAAATACTCTTGTACTTGTGAAAGTCAATGTGAATGGCTGTTTGCAGCCCACTCTAGTTTCATAATATCTTTCTGAGTGAAACAGGATTTCAGTGAGATATGCATACCAGAATGGAGACAGAGTGTGCTAAAACAATGCCATTTGCTATTTGGAATGGATATTAGTTAACATTAAGCATCAGCCTTCGTTTCAGCTGAAGAGCAAGTTATTACAGTACATTTGATTAATGATTAAGCTTTTTTCTTTGGAGTTATTTGCTCCAATTAATTATTTAAAGTGCAACCAGGAATGTGTATTAAGAGAAAATAGTAAATTTTGACTTCATGTTAGCTTTACTTTCTCAGAAGCTATTCAATAGTAAACACAGTTTTCACTGTCACTCAGAAACACAAAGCTCTTAAAGCAGAACTGGGACAAACTGGAAGTCCTTTTAACCAACCTCTTCATGTCTGCAGTTTTGAGAAGAACATCAGCATCCCTTCAGAAGTGTTAGTAGAAGAAGGGGATCAGGACTCGTTCAAAAACACTTTTCTAGCACAGCTTGATGAAAGAAATTGTGGGATACCTTTTCAGCTACCTTTCAATTGTTGATTCATGCTGTTGAAGTTCAGTTCTACTGACCTGATGAAGTACAGTTCTACTGACCTGATTGCAATCTCCCTCAATCTTTACTGTTAGATGGTTCAAATGGGTTCTGCGAGTGTTCCACTGTTGTGTCATATAAACATTGAACAATGCACAGAACCCATAAAATATAATAAACGGTACCTTGTATAATTAATTGTAGAAATAAATGTACCTTGATTGATTCTTGTGGAAGCTCAAACATCCCATGCTTCAAGCAAGCACTGTTGAGCTTCCACAAGAACCAGTGAGGTTTGTTCTCGCACGTCAAGAAAGTACAGTTCATGTTTCAATGCATTCTCCTGCCTTAGAATTTGTCCATAAGCAGATATATACAAAGTTCTGTCATGAACCTCTAGATGGCGCAGGCTATTGGGTCTTTAAAGGTACATTGTGTAGTTTTTTAAGTATTTTATTAGCTAAAATCAATCTCTTTATTCATAAATATGTCCTGTAAAATTACCTCTGCCAATGATCCGACTTATCCTCGTACGCGAAGAATTTCTTATCTTTATTTACATTGGACGGGTAAGTCCATGGAGGCTTCCATGTCGTTACGCCATCTTGAAAAACTATAATAACAAAGAGGGAGAAAAAAGCCTTAGGCTACCTCAACGCGTTTCCACAATGCGTTTTTATTCAGAGATGTTGTCATAACTTCTTGGTACATAACGGCTACCGTAGTTGCAACATGTATTTGAAAAAGCGAGGCGCTAGAGAGCACTATTCGTTTGAATGCAAAATACAATTTCACCACTAGATGGGAGAAATTCCTACACGGTGTTAGCCTGGTTCTACCAGACTCTCGTACATTTCATTTGTACAGAGAGTCTGGCCTCTCTCCATTGAAAAGCGTTAACTTCCTTGTAGGCGGGTCCTCTGTTGAAGTTTAAAACTATTGGATCTGCCCAGAGCCACTCAGGATCTGCCATAACCAATCGCTAACGTCTGTTCATGACGTATGTCATGCGCCTGAACCGGCCGTAAACACGTATCCGAATGATCAGAGGATTGTGTTTAGAATAAGATGTCTGTCAACGAGAGCTGCAGGTTTTGTTCTTCGAATTTAAGAATTCACGGAACAATTACAAATTCTAAATGTATATTTATGGGCGTCAGTTTGGTTTGAAATGTGCTGGGTACAGTCAGTGACGCATTCTTTTTTTCTCTCTCTCTTTCGCGCAGGTCATGTTTTGAAAGACGATGTCCTGTAGCTTACTAATGTAAATAAATAAAACTTTATATAAACAATGTCCGACTCGTTTTATGAAGAAGAAAACCTTAAGTTTTCAAAAAGCATTAGACATATGACCCACTATTCTGCTTCATAAGTACCATGTTGACAATATGACATGGCGTGGTTTCATTTACCTAAACAATGATTACCAAATTTCTCTCTCATATTGCTCCTCATAACCACTGAAAACGGTTAAAAAAATCTAACCCAAATTCAAATTATTTTGGCTGTTATCTGATATTATTAAGCGTTTCTACTTCACATTTTCAGCAGGGCAGCGGAGCGGCTGTGGGTTGAGTCCCCACGGTTCTCATGCCGCGTGCCCAACCACCCCTCCCTTCAAACGTATCCCAATGTTACAGTTGTTGCAGTGTTATGAACAGAGAAGTGTGTACCCAGTGCAGCAGCAGAACGACTAAATTGAGCTCGAGGTTAAAAAAAAGAAAAAAAAGTGGTGGGTACAAAATGACTCATGACGAAACCTGGTGGGTACGCGTCCCCACCGAAATCGACGCCTATGTTTGACACTAAGGACAGTGATAATGTATTCAGTCAACTGTCGAAGCTGGGTCTAATCATTAACAATACGCCACGGCGCTCGGTTCGGATCTGCCCCAAATGCTGTGTAGTGATCAGTGTTTGCGCGCATCTTTCTCCGCTGCCATTACTGAACTACAACTCAAACTAACGCACGGCATCAACGTCATCGTTCTCAGCCACTCCCTCTGTTCGCTGATTGGACCGGTGAAATTTTGATTTCAGAAAACCAAAGAATACACCACAATCCCAGACCTAGTACTGAAGGAAAATGAAAATTGAGCGGAAGTACGTAGGAGGGCGGAGCCAGGCTAACACAGTGTACCTTTAACTCAATCTGCTTGCAATCACTATATTCTCTGTATGGCACAGCTGATTGGATCCTGCTGTATCAGTAGCCCAATGAGCTTGTGTGCTCAACCTTCAAATACTTGGTTAGCATTTGCTGTAGCAGTTTGCAGCACGCTTTCAGAAACCCTTCACCTTCTCCAGCTCCACCTGTATAGATGTGTTACAGGTAATTCATGTACGCTATGTTGTACAGCAACAGCATTTCTTACACGCTCACCACAGCGTGTCGTGTATGTATTGTAGTAGCAAGTCCCGTACTTGCTAACAGTCTAATAACAGCAGCAGCGTAGTAGATCTATTCCACCAAGACCAAATGTATCAACATTGTCATAGAACTTCATTTTTATAATTTTCCCATTAAATCAGTAAAATATTGCACAATACATACCTTACATAAAAAAAAGAGTCTCTTTCTCTTTCATCATTTAGCATGAAGCTTTGGCCTTATAGCTCCTGTCATGAGGTAATCCCCAATCCTCATGGGCTATACCTTTTAATCCTTATTTCTGTCTCTCTCTATCTTTCTCTTTACTGCTCTCTCACGACTCTCCTCAGATCACTGGGCATCCCCTATATCTCTTGCTGTGTCAGTATTTTTCTCTTACTATATCCCACATTCTCTCATATAAGCCACCTCTAGTTTGAATGGTGTAGCAGTTGTTCCACATAATTCCTGAGTCTTTACCCCCTCAACCATATGACATCTGCTCCCCAGGCCCGCGCTCACTCAGCGATTATGCACTCAATGCATGGCAGAGATTTAGCGCACTGTAATCCCCCGTTTCGCTCTCTCTTTCTCTCTCTCTCTTTGAGAGAGCCCTAGAGAAACTGAAACTCTGGTGCCAGATGAAAAGCAACATTTTGTGTGGTTCTATAATTTATTCAAAGAAAGCTAAAGATAGTTCTTCATTTAAGAAACTGGACTTAATCTACGTATTACACACATACATATTAACTGAAATTAAACCTCATAAGTGACTGATTTGGAACACTCTAACATTAGCGGTTCTGACACACATGGGGCCCTATTTTAACGATCTGAAACGCAAGTGTCAAAGTGCAAAGCGCAAGTAACTTTGTGGGCGGATCCCGGCGCTGTTGCTATTTTCCCAGCGGGATAAATGACTCTTGCGCCCGACGCAAATCTAAAAGGGGTTGGTCTGAAGTAGCTTCATTATTCATAGGTGTGGTTTGGGCGTAACGTGAAATAAACCAATCAGAGCGTCCTCTCACATTCCCTTTAAGAGCCGGCGCGCTTGTTCCATGGCGGATTGCTATTATAACGGCGGATTTGCCAGCGCACGCCAGGAGCAGTTCACAGCCGAGGAGGCCGACGTTCTCGTCAGGGCCGTAAAACACAGAGAAGTGACATTGGGGAAGATGGGAGAAACCCACCCAAATTAGCTTCGGTTAAACAGGCGTGTAATTTGGGTAGTAAATGTGTAGCCTAATCTAGATTTTTTTTTTTATCTAGATAGATCTTTTTCACATCTTCACGGACACAACAATGATTTCCCTCGTGTGTTAATATTTTTCCTTGTAATAATGTATGATTTGCAAAAATGAAAACTGCTGCATCTGTTTATATTAGAGAATCAAAGTGGATGCGCGTTAACATTATGGCCAAGCACGCGCCCTTAAAATACCATATCACTAACGCGCAACGCACCACTGTCTTTAGACTGTTTTTTTCCTGGTCAGTGGCGCAATTGCTTTCTAAAACTGGAAAATAGCACCATGGAAGTTTTGCGCCGGAACACGCCTCCTCTTTGCGCTGAACCGCCCCCGCGAGCGCAAGTTAATTTCCTAATTTACCGACGTGCGTCTGTGGAGGGAAAAGTCCGCTGTGCGCGGGTGCAAAATAGGAATGATACATGCGTCGGTGTTCAAAGTCAATTGCGCTGGGTGCAAGATAGGGCCCATGGTGCTTTATGTGAGCTCAGGCATCCCACAACAGAACATACCTAAAAAATGTATTATTTAATTACGATTTAGACAATAAAACAATTAAAATAGTACAATTAACTCTTTATTTTACAATTAACAACACTTCCCCGCCATTGACGGAAATTCTGTCTTTCTGTGAAAAAAATCTGGCTTTCTGTGTTTTACTGTTACACGGTAGGGGGCGCTTTTACGCATCTTCTGAAAGAGTACAGCATCTCTGGATCAAAACACATGTGAAGAAGAAGCAGAAACAAGCGATAGCAAACGTAAGCAGAAGCATATGTAAAAAAAACGTGATCATCAAATTTAAACCGCATATAAATAAAAACTGTCTAACTGTCGACCAGGACGAGCTGTAGGACTGTGCTAGCATTAGGGGTGTTGATGGACTTGATCTACTCCATCTATGTTTTGATCATCGTTGTGAATCCAATCCAGACATTGTCTTTGACAAAAACACGGTTTTCTCAGCTTTTTGCTCAAAATGTTGCTTTTTTTTTATGAAACTTGCCCACATTCAAATATTGATCAAAAAAGAATGCATGAAACTAGAAAAAACAGGGTTTTTGTTTAAAAGCAGAGGGTCTGTTCTTTCTTTTGATATATTGCATCTTCACATATTCATACAACAAAATATTCTGGGGGCCTTAAAACTTTTGTGAAAATGTTAAAAAATGCTGGTGCTTACGGTGACCCAGAATTTAAACCAAATTTAAAAAGCAAACATAAGTTCATAACACAATGAAACCAAGCCAAACAACACAACGAAATCAAGCCACAACACAATGGAAAGCCACAACACAATGGAAAGCCACAACACAATGAAATCCAGCCACAACACAACGAAATCCAGCCACAACACAACGAAATCAAGCCACAACACAATGGAAAGCCACAACACAATGAAATCAAGCCACAACACAACGAAATCCAGCCACAACACAACAAAATCAAGCCACAACACAACGAAATCAAGCCACAACACAACAAAATCAAGCTACAACACAATGAAATAAAGCCACAACACAATGAAATAAAGCTACAACACAACGGAAATGCTCCCTCTTGAAGCTTTGTAAAGTTAGATTTCCTTGCCACCATTCTATACAGTCGGCAGTCTTACAAAGATATCAATACCGCGGTTAGTTTTAACATATGTAACCATTGTATATCGACATGAAATATTAATTCAAAATCACCTACGTGCATTATAGCTGCATATTTATACTCGAGAATGCTTTGATGTGTTACCACCGCGCATGATGCCTAAGGGACCGTCTGCCAATTCCACCAAGTGGTTAAAACGTATAATTTGTAATAATTAAAATGTCTTTTAACATTAAAAAACAGACATGTTCAAATTCCAAAACTTGATTTTATGCTTATGGGATACGCACCCCTGTTTGATTCACTAAAAAGACTCAAATGAAGGTATAAATTAAACCTTCATTTGAGTCTTTTTTGTGTTTTCAGAATCAAACATTACTGGTTCTGATTACATTTTTTTATTTATCAGTGGATCTACTCAATTATTAAGCAAGCACAACAATTTTACTAGGAGCATTACAATCTAGCAACGCACCTGCTGACTACAATGTGGCACACAACTATTTGAAATGTTTATTGTTGCAAAATGGCTTTTTTTGCTAAATTGTTTCGCTAAATTCTCGTATACTGTGCAAAACTCAGTAAACGGTAGCTTGTATATTTTATTCCGACCATAGCCATTGCGCCTGCATGGGTTTGAGCTTTTGACAAATTTCCTGAGTTTTTTTTCAGACCCTCCAGGCTGTTCTCAATCCACTTAACTGCATATATAGTGCAATGCGTCTCATGATGATCCTGTACGGTTTGACTAGAGCAAACTAAGGCAGCCTGTTCAAAGAATCCCACTCACTGCCTCCCACCTCACACAACATAATCACAGCCTCGCCCACAGGGTCCAACAAAATCACCATATTTACAACGGGGCCATCACAACAGTGGTTTAGAAATCAGATATGTGACAGGAGCCGCACACCATACAATTAGACTGTAACTAGATTAAGGTATAGTGGGCCACCCTGGACAAATTATCCTTTTCCTTCTCGCAGAATGCTAATTATAGCTGTCTTGGTGACTTTAAGGCTGTTTGATTAGTCTAGATGTGCTGGATTTAGGGTGGTTTGCACACACGAGCAGGAGGTGGCTGTCCCCGTAGAGCGGAAAGACGGGGAGGACGTGCCTCAGGATGAAGACAGTCTGCCTCTAATGGAGTCTTGGCAGATGAATAGCACTGACTCATTTTGATTATATTAAAGCTTTACCAGAGCACAGACCTGCAGAAACAGTGGAGTCTGTGAATCTCCCTGACGTAATGCAGCCTGGCTGTCTGGAACCGCACCGTCTGCCCCAGTGCAAGGCTGCTAATGGGCCAGTGACTGTTTTTTCATCTTTTCATTTTCTTTCAGTCAGCTTTTTTGCCAGATGGACTTACTTTCATTGAAAACCCTGCTAAATTTATAGATATGAAAAAAAAGAAAGAAAAAAAAACTTGCCAGAAATTCACAGTAAAAAATGATTGTGTGTCGTAACAATGAATCATTCTTTCAAATATGAAATTTATATTTAATTGACTTATCGGTAAGCCCCACCCTCCTTAGTTACTGTTGCTATCTCAGACAAACAATGGGAAACTTGTGCCCCACTAGAGCTTTATGTCTAGCAATGCCCCTGGCCCCGCCCACAACATTTGAGGTCCAGAAGTCCGGTCTGGACTTGATCCGTTGTGGAGCAACTTTGCTCAAATCAGAGCTGTTTGGACCAATCAAATTGTCAGGGTGGGCTTTATACGATGATGGACAGATGGTCAACAGTAACATAATCATCCACTTCAGCAAAAAAATTGCGTTAGCAGCACCGTGTCTTTGGTATAGTCTCCCTTTACACATTAAATCCTGTGATTCCATCGAGTGTTTTAAATCTATGTTGAAGACCCATCTCTTCTCTGCTGCTTTTAACTGTTCTTAGCTGTGGTTTTATTTAGTGTTTTGTTTTATGGTGTGTTTGTCTTTATGTTTTGTACGGTTGGGTCTGTAAAGCATTTTGGTCAACTCGTGTTGTTTTTAAACTTGCTTTAGAAATGATTGATTGATTGATTGATTGATTGATTGAACATAGAGCGCTTGGGTTGAATTTGTTTACAACAAAGATGGCTGCCGCTGGAGAATTGAGATGTGTAGATTCCGCCATCGCGTCTGTTATAGAAGATATCGACAGCACATTCATTTTAAAAGAGGAACAGAGAACCGCGATCAAGGCATTCAACATACGTCACTTTCTCCGTTGCTCTGATTGGTTGTAGGTCTATCCAATTGAGTGCAGAGGCATTTTCTTTCCTGGTTTGGTTGAAACACGCCCCATAATCACAGCCCAATGGAGCAGTATCAGACTCATATTCTGGCTTGAATCTGAGTATGATGACGTAAGGCTACACTTTGAGCGTAAAGAACCTAAAAAATGGTTGTTATGACATGTCAGAGTACATTTAATTTTGCACTAGACCGCTGAGGACGAGGTTGAAGTCACACACAGAATTGACCCTGCCATTCTCTTAATCAGGATCATGTGACCTCATGAAGTAGCGCTCCGAAGTGTCACACACATGCACACACAGCTGGATCCGAGTCAATGAGCCAATTATTATGCGCTGGCTGTGGGAGCTTTCCGTGTTTGTTCTGAACCGAGATCGTGTCTTTGCATTTTAATGATGTGTTTAAGGAGAGTAAGCATTAGTATGTTTGTGAGCTTGCGTGTGAGTGTTCTCAACGATTTATTTAGCTCGTAAATAGAAGTGCAAATTTAGCTGGAAACAGCGATCGTCATGCTATGCAAATCTTTGAATTCCAAAATAAACCAAAGAGTCTTATGATTCATGTTTCAGACCTCAACTCTGTGCAATAGCAAGTGCTACTATAATTTGAGCCCAAGTGTGTTTATGAAATTCACGCATTGTTCATTCAGTAACGACTCTCCCTTGCCCTCAGTTTTGGAGTCTGTGTGGGAACGCTCTGACCCCTAAGCGTGGCATGTTTGGGAAGACTGGAGACCTTCAGACTATCCTCTGTCTGGCCTGTGCAAGGGACGAGATCACATATTCAGGTGCCTTGAATGGAGACATCTACGTCTGGAAGGGAATCAATTTAATCCGGACAGTTCAAGGGGCTCATGGGGTAAGTGAGGGAGGTCCCAGCATCCCCAGAATGCCCTCTGTCCTCCTGAGTGACTTGGGTCTGCTTACACTGATTTATCAACTGAGTTTGGCTTATAAAATGGTTAGCCTGGCATAACAGTTTTCTGATGGATGTTCCAAGATTATATAGTTTTTGATACTCCATGGTCTATGCAAATTATTACTGTTAATTAGTCATTTCTATTAATTCCAATTTCCAATTAACCAATAATATTTTTGTAGTTAAAATGCTAAGAGAATAAACAGGAAAGGCATTTTCATTTTCAAGGTCTATTTTCACAATATAATATAATATAATTTTTATTATATTATATAAATATTATTATAAATTAATTACATTACATTGCGAGTACTATTTTTAATTACCCCCCCCCCCTAATATTAGTTAATTAAACTAATATTCCTAAACATATTTAATATATTTATTTATGTTGTTTAATTAATTTATTTTATGAAATATGTGGTCACACTTCAGATTAGGGTCCAATTTTCTCTATTAACTAAATATTAACTAGGAATTTTCCCTCAATAAACTCCTAATTAGGTAATTGTTAAGTTTAATTATTTTGTAGGTTTAAGAGATGCAGAATAAGCCATTAATATGTGCTTTATAAGTATAGCCAATAAAAAACAGCCAATAAATTAGTAATATGCATGCTAATAAGCAACTAGTTAATAGTGAGAATTGGACACTAAACTGTTACCAAATATATTGTATTAAAGTAATATTAAATTTTCAATATTTTTCACATATTATTGTTTGTTATTTCGATGTTTAGGAATAATTGGCTGTATTTTACTTCCTCGTTAACTCATAATTGGCATTGTTGATGTGTAAATGAAAGGTTTCTGATGAAATCCAAATACTGTGGCTTACATTCAACTTTTTTTTAAAAGATTTGAGTTCTAGTTACAGTATTTTAATATAACACAATTGATTGTTTCATTGACAAACAACGAGAACAGTTCGTTTTCTCACGGTTTGACCCCTTTAAGATCGGCAAATGTTCTTCAAGTATACTTTATTTGACCCTTAGTTCTGTCACCGCAGTGAAAGTTTGAGACTTCAGTTTCTCTAATTGTTTGAGTTGTCAGAGACGTTCAGCCTCTCAAAGCCGGTGTGTGTGTGTGTGTGTGTGTGTGTAGTCTGGTATTTTCAGCATGAATGCGTGTGAAGAAGGCTTTGCCACTGGAGGCAGGGATGGCTGCATCCGGTTATGGGACCTGAACTTCAAACCCATCACCGTCATTGACCTCAGGGAAACAGACCAGGGATATAAGGGTGAGTCAGAGCCTCTACAAACTCCCAGGATGCATTACTCTACACTGACATTTATTTAGTTTAATCCATTAAGTTGCCACTTTACTTTTGTTGTTAAATTCTCAGGATCCCACAATGCAAAAGTCCTTTGTCTCTAACAGAGCTCTATCTCTTTTCTTCTTTTACTTTCTTTTTCTATGACTCATCAGTAGCTAGAGGTGAAAATTCAAGAGGTGCGTTGTAGTGGTCAGTGTTGTTTATGCAGGCTGTGTTATATCCACTGTTTGTCACCGATCCCAGATGTCTATATGTATTACCAAGCACCCAAGCACCCTCTCCATTCTTGACGGTCTACAGTGTACATCGTTCAGTATGTTTCAGGATCATGTCTGTTTACATCCACGATTACCTTCATTCCCATTCTTACTGGTTTTGTAATGGATCTGTGCAGGCCTGTCAGTGCGTAGCGTGTGCTGGAGAGGGGATCACATACTGGTGGGCACGCAGGACAGTGAGATTTTTGAGGTGGTGGTGCATGATCGCACCAAACCCTTCCTCATCATGCAGGGTCACTGTGAGGGCGAGCTGTGGGCCCTCGCTGTTCATCCCACCAAACCCCTCGCCATGACCGGCAGCGACGACCGCTCTGTTCGGTAAGAGCTGAAAACAAATCTGAATCACTCTATTGGAAAGATAAATCATTAGCTGTGTAATTCATTTATAATCAATAGTTTTTTTTTTAAAGATGACAATGAGATTAAATTGAGAACAAACTTTTTCTTAAAGAGATCCCTTGTGAAAAAGAAGTCCATACTTTCAAAAAAAGTACTTATTATGGAAATAATATACTTTTAAATAATATACTTAAGTGTGAACTTGTTTACACCTGATATTAAGATGGAAAGTAGATGAGGGAGACTCATTCCCGTTTACACCTGGTGTTTTAGTCCATCTCTTTTGTCCACTTTCAACCATTTCTTCGAGGGGAGGGTCTATAGGCTGGTAGATGTCTGGGCTTTTTCAGATCTTGTTATCTAATGGATGAAATAAGCTCACGCAATTTACATATGAACTCGAAAAACATACGGAGAAAAACATTTCGTTTCTGCTCTGACCGTCGCAAGATCACACCGAACACTGTGAGTGTGTGTTAGAAATCAGGAATGGTGTGAGAACATTGTGCTTTGTTCGTTTTTTGTCTTCAAATCAAACGTGCGTATCCCGTACGCATTAGTTCAGTAGGCCGAGAGTAGACGGTCTTTTGTGTGCGTTTTCAACTACCTCTGGAAATGGTCGAAAGTGGACAAGCTTAAAACATTTTAGACCCCGTTTACACCTGTATTTAGCGTCGTCCACTTGTGATCCGATCGACCAACACGCATCTTAATACCAGGTGTAAACTGGGCCTGAATGTAATGTTTTAATTACACATAATTGCATTAGATGAAAATGTATTATAGTTTGGATTTAAGTACATCTTTATTTGTAATGTCCTAATTTCTTCTATAATTTTTAAAATATGACAATATACTGACAAACATTTATTGTAAACTAATATAAACTTTGTAATTTCTATTGCAACTTGTATGTCATGTATTTAAATATTTTTGTAATTTCAAATTTGGGAAACACTTTATTTTACAGTGTTCTTGTTACATATGTTACATGTACTTACTAAATTATGCATAATTACATGCAACTGACCCTCAACCAAACCCTAGTCCTACCCTAACCCCATAGTAAGTACATGTAGTTGCTTAATATTACTCAGTACTTAAATATATAATTGCACTGTAACAATAACACCTTAAAATAAAGTGTAACCCAAACTTGCAATGATAAAGTTGCAATTTAGTACATTTAAAATATATTAACTTAAAATTTTAAAAGTTAAAATTGCAATCAAGTACTTTACATGTGCTTTAGTATGTTAGTCAACACAAAATAAGTGTACGGCTTTAAAGCACAACAAAAGATTATTAAAAAGTGCACTTTTTAAAAGTGTAATTAATTGTGTTGAGAAACATAGTCATGAAAACGACAACGAGCTGACGGTGCGTTCACACCATTACTACCTTAATTTGGAAAAGATGGAAACCTGTGACGTTATACTCGGAACGGTTCGTGACTCAAATGTATGCGTTTCAATGGCAACACTATCAACGCTGAATATCTTCAGCAGTCAGGTGGTACAGGTCAGCGCTCTTTCAGTCGTTTATGTTCATTATTGTTCTAATATTATGTGCTTTGAGACATGAGGTAGTTTAACGCCGTCTCTTCTTTTTCATGAGGGATTACTTGTGTAATTCTGTTTGGTGGTGCTAGTGGTACAGAAAATATACAGTAATTGACATTACACGCTTCATGTCTCCTGAGCTATAATGGGACCTCTGAACAAATACAGTTTTCCTCAGATTAGATGAAGTCTATTAAGAACATAACATTTAATGTTCAATGCACTAATTTGTGTATCTCTATGGGTCGTTACTTCCTCTTTTGCTCTTTTTGAATCGGAGGATTTGGAGTCTCGTAGATCATGCGCTAATAGCACGCTGCAACATGGAGGAGCCGATACGCTGTGCTGCTGTTAGTACAGACGGGATCCACCTCTCTCTGGGCATGAAAGACGGATCCTTTACAGTGCTAAGAGTCAGGTAAAAGCACTCGGGCAAAACAGCTTAGAGCAGGGACACTCAAAAGAAATTGTGGCTAACCACAAGCTTATCAAAACTGCTTTACAACTTATGAATATTCATGTGGTGCGACCAACATGCAGAAAAAAAAAAGTTTTTAACAGGAAATGAACCCCATGCAGACTCAAGTTTCAAGGTCAATAAGGCTATTCAAATATCACATAAATTGACCTATTAATGACAAGGCAAGGTTAGTTTGTAAAATGTAATCTGATGCGACTCAACAAAAATGTTATGATTTTAATGAATTATGTATTTATGAGGGGCGGCAGTGGCTCAGTGGTTCATGTAGGTTGTCTACAAACCAGGTTTAATAAATAATTTATATTATATATATATATATATATATATATATGTTATATTATTTTTTCTTCTTTTTTTTTTCTTACCTTGAAACGTTTATTTTTTATAAAAAAATGTTTTAATAATGAGGTTATTTTCAAAACGCATCTATTTTTTTTGCTTGATGGTTACACCACATGAAACAAACAAAGAATACCATTAAAACCATGAATACAAAGAATACATTTCTAAGAACTTGGAAGTTGTTGGAACTTTTAAACTAAAATTTTTAAAATGATTCTTAATTTTCTTTAGACAGACATCTACAATTAAAAAGTTCAGGGTTAGTTTTTTTTATGTTTTGAAAGAAGTCTCTTCTGCTCACCAAGGCTGCTTTTGTTTGATCGAAAATACAGCAAAAACAGTAATATTGTGAAATATTATTACGATTAAAAATAATGGTTTTCTATTTTGATATATTGAAAAATGTAATTTATTCCTGTGATACAAAGCTGAATTTTCAGCATCATTGCTCCAGTCTTCAGTGTCACATGTCCTTCAGAAATCATACTAATATGCTGATTTGTTGCTAAAGCTGATTAATATTTTTGTAGAAAACGTGATGCATGTTGTCATGATCATTTGATGAATAGAAAGCACAAAAGAACAGCATTAAAAGAGTGTCTTTACTGTTACATCCTTGCTAAATAAAAATATGTATTAAAAAAATCTAGGTAGATAGTGTATATCATTGACCCATTTGCATGTTTAATTTCACTTTGACTACATTTTTTAGAAAATTAAAAGGTCTTTCCATAAACAGGTACTTACTATTGTGATGAAGGACACTATGATGTTTTCTAAGCTGTAACTGTTTCCTACTGCACAAGCTAGTAAAGTATCCACCAAAATCAAATATGTATTACTATTACCTGATCATTTTATTTTCTGGCCCCTGGTCATTCATCATTTTCTAAAAGTGGCCCCTGAGCTGTACAATTTGAGTATATAAGTAGCAACCTAAAATATGCAAATCAGTTAAAACTACTCATTTTGCAGGGACATGACGGAGGTGGTCCACATTAAGGACCGTAAAGAGGCCATCCACGAACTGAAGTACTCCCCTGACGGAGCGCACCTAGCCGTGGGCTCTAACGATAACTCGGTGGACATCTACGGCGTTGTGCAGCGCTACAAGAAGGTGGGCGAATGCGTGGGCTCCAGTAGCTTCATCACACACATGGATTGGTCCACTGACAGCAAGTATCTACAGACCAATGATGGCAACGGCCGGCGGCTCTTCTACAGGATGCCCAGTAAGAGCTCAGTGCCGTATTGGAAATGCAAAGTTCTGTCATGAAACTCTATATGGCGCAGGCTAATGGGTCCTTAACTCAATCTGCTTGCAATCTCATCATTATCTATAGGGCACAGCTGATTGGATCCTGCTGTATCAGTAGCCAATGAGCTTGCGTGCTCAACCTTCAAATTCTTGGTTGGCATTTATTAGCAGTTGCAGCGCACTTTCAGAAACTTTCTCCACCTTCCCCAGCTCCACCTGTATAGATCTGCTACGGGTAATTAATGTACGCTATATTGTACAACAGCAGCATGTCTAACTTACTCACAGCAGCGTGTCGGGTATGCAGGGCTTGACATTCACTTTTTTGATCACCAGCCAATGCGATTAGTGGTTTTCCAAAGTTACTAGCCACTTAGCATTTTCACTGGCCACAATTTTGACATCAATACCATAGGAAAAACCGCCATATTGTTAAAGTTGTATGTGATAGAATTTATAAAATTGTTATGTTATCTCATAATTTGGCAGCAGATATACAGTATTAGGCTGCTGTCACTTTAAGAACTGACACAAGGATCAATTATACTGTTAGTACTGAGGCGCGCACTTAGAGGCGCGATACAAGTGTTTTCTGCTAGTTTCAGCCCGACAGTTATCATTTTCATGTACTGCGCCACATTGGTTAAATAGCAAATGCATTTGGGCCTATTTGTGCGCCCATGGGTCTGAAAACGAGGTGTGTTCAGGCGCAGTGTTGGCGCGTTGCTATTTTGAGGCTAAACCTGGTCTAAAGTCAATGGCGCAGTATTTTTATTTAAAGAGCGCGTTAGTAATGTGCGCCTATAGGCGGGTCCACAACGCGTATACACTCTGCTTGTTACACACACATTCTGCTTATTACACACACGGACACGCAGCAGCACACAAACTAGGCATAAATAAAAAATGAAAGGATTACAATGTAAAAGATTATATATTGTGTACATAAAGATATGGTGGAATCCGGCTTGTCCTGTAGATGGTCTGCTTGCGTGCTTTCACCTCACGCACGAGCAGATCAGTTGACGCTCTGGAGACGCATTCAGACTTT
Source organism: Phoxinus dragarum (assembly GCA_033366665.1). NCBI lineage: Eukaryota > Metazoa > Chordata > Actinopteri > Cypriniformes > Leuciscidae > Phoxinus > Phoxinus dragarum. The sequence goes on from JARPMJ010000292.1 coordinate 220,280, forward strand.
TCACTTGCGAATTTCGTCGTTTTAGACCATGCGCTGCGTGCGCAACCATTTTTCCCGCCGTTAAATTAGCAAAAGTGGATTTGGACTCGCCCTAAGTGCACTTGCGCCGTGAGCTTTAGACCATGCGCTTAGGTCGTTAAAATAGGGCCCTGTGTGTGAGCACAAAATATGTGGGAATGGGTAAAATTATGCGAGATACACGCAATACCACGCTGAAATCTAAGCCTTGTAACACCAAAAATATTCATCCAGAGCAAATGAAACAAGTGAGTGAGGGGAGAAGCACGCAGCTGGTATCTCGTATCTATTCTGCAGGAAATTAGTATTGGAAGCGTTTCAGATATATTTTAATATCGATATGTATCGAAAATGTTTTATTTTTGACAGCACTTTTGACAAAAATTCATATATTTGATATAAATTTCAACCCGCCGTGGTGGCTAGGTGACTGCGTGGCACGCCATGCTGAAATCCACCCACATTGGCCGGGTTAACGGGTGTTAATGTCAAGCCCTGTATGTATTTATTGGCAGTCCCGTACTTGCTAACAGTATAACAGCTGCAGCGTAGCAGATCTGTTCCGCCAACACCAAATATATCCACATTGTCATATCCATACCATGTCAAACACTCAAGAGTTGTCATGACAGAATTATGTTTTCCTCAATATTTAAGTCTCAAATTGGATCATCTAATCTTGACTGGCTATGCTTTTGACTGTGTTTAGGTGGCAAGGAAGTGACCAACAGAGAAGAACTGAAGCTTGTCCAGTGGTCTTCATGGACTTGTGTCCTCGGGCCAGAGGTGAATGGGATCTGGCCTAAATACTCAGATATCAATGACATCAACTCTGTAGATGCCAACTTCAGTAGTCAAGTTTTAGTTACAGCGGATGATTATGGATTAGTTAAATTATTTCGATACCCGTGTGTAAGAAAAGGTGGGTCCTCTTTTTCCAGTTTGTGTGATTTTTGGTTTCTGACTTTTATTACATTGTTGTGCTTACACAGTGTATGTGATTTTCATTTCTAGGTGCGAAGTTTAAAAAATATTTAGGACACTCAGCACACATAACCAATATCAGATGGTCACATGATTATCAGTGGGTGATTACTATTGGTGGAGCCGATCACTCAGTGTTCCAGTGGAAGTTTGTCCCCGAAAGGAAGTCAAAAGAAACTCTTCATATTGCTCCTCAAGGTATGAGACACAATTTATTTTGCATACCTGGCTTTTTGACAAGCTTACCCTAGTGAAAAATAAATATACCAAGATGTATTTGAAATATTTACATATTTATGGACTCAATATACATATCCTGCAATTGTACTTTTGGTATACTGCTAAATTGGAACAACTAATTTTATACTTAATGCACTTTAGTTACTCGGAAGTAGTGCTGAAGTCCAACTAAAGATATACTTATTATTAATAAGTATATTTGGTTGTGCTATAATGGAACTATTGCAGGTATACTTTAGGTACACTTTAAATATCTTATATTTATACTTACAAATTGTGATATTAAAATACATTTTAGGCTTAATATTAAGAAATGTGCATTGTGCAATAAAGAAGTACTCCAAATAAAGTTTAATTATAATATTTATTTCAGTAAGTCTCAAGTGATATGTCAGTAAATATGTTTATGGCATGTACTATATTTAGTATGAAATAAATCTTAAATACGTTTTGGTATAGGTATTTTTCACTATGGTAACTAGCATTATTAAAGGGGTGGTTGAGGATGATTTCACTTTTCTAACTTTAGTTAGTATGTAATGTTGCTGTTTGAGCATAAACAACATCTGCAAAGTTACAACGCTCAAAGTTCAAAGCAAAGGAAGATATTTGCTTTTAAAGAAAAGGACTACAACAAACGGCTGGTAGGGACTACACGACATTCTGTCACAGTGTCTGGTTTGTGTGTCCCTGGGTAACCACTAGAGGTCCTCTTCCCCCACGGTGTCCTACACGTGTTAACTACATTTCCCATCATCCTGTTCTGTCACTCATTGTTTCATTGCACACAGCTGTCTTCTGTCACCTTGTTAGTGTTTGTGTATATATACCCTGTCTGTTCTAGTGTTTGTTACGGAGTCCTTGTATGTGTCACCACACTTCGTGAGGTCTGTCTTCTCGTCTTGTTTCTTGTTTTGGATTGCTTGTATGGTTTTTGACCCTTGCCTGGACTGGATTTACGGATTACCCATTAAATACTGCTATTGGATCGTACCTTCTCCCGTGTGTGTATCGTGACACATTCCTCCCGGGTTAGTGACATCACCAACCCTAAAATGTACATAAACCTCGCCCCCAGGAACGCAGTCCATGTTGAGAAGAGGAAAAGTTGTTGTATAGATCCTGTTGTAGATTACCATGACAGAATATCCTAACTGAAGATAGTTAACTCCACATCAGCAACATAAATTCATCAACTAACCATTCAGAGACGTCCTGTTGCTTCTACATGTTGTCACTTCTTCTTGAGTCTCTCCATCTTTGTCTGACTCCGTTTTAACATTAAATACAGAACAGTTTCTGTCATTTTAGTGTGTCTGCGTGAGGTAATCGCAGCTGCTAACACACGTGAGCTCTTGAAACCCCGCCCTCTGCAGCAGCTCATTTGCATTTAAAGGGCCAGACACAAAATGGTGCGTTTTTGCAAACCCTCAAAAAGTGACAACTTTAACATGCTTTATAAAAATATCTGTGGGGTATTTTGTGCTAAAACTTCACACACACACTCTGGGGACATTAGATATTTATTTTACATCTTGTGAAAAGGGCATTTTACCACCCCTTTAAAGATTACTTTTAATCTCTTGAATTATGTAGAAGAAATAAATTAATGTCGATGCGATGGCTGTGCTTCTGAAACATGTGCTAGATTATATAAGCAAAGCACCTTGAATGAATGAATGAATGAATGAATGAGGTATTTATATAGTGCTTTTCATATGTACTACTGTACACCCAAAGCACTTTACAATCATGTCGGAGACTCTCCTCGACCACCACCAGTGTGCAGCATCCACTGGGACGATGCGACGGTAGCCACAGTTCAACGGCGCCAGTGCGCTCACCACACACCAGATACAGGTGGAGAGAGAGTGATAGAGCCAATTCAATGGATGGGGATTATTAGGAGGCCATGATTGGCAAGGGCCATTGGAGGGAATGTGGCCAGGACACCAGGGTTACACCCCTACTCTTTACGAGTAGTGTCATGTGATTTTTAATGACCACAGAGAGTCACGACCTCGGTTTTACGTCTCATCCAAAGGACGACCTTTACTAATGCAAATTGGGTCTACTTTTTTTTGTGTCTTTTTTCGTTGCATGTTGCTGCTCAGTCTACCATGTCGCTCGCTGTTCATTTTCCTAATGGTTTTCTCACTGCTCACGTTGGCACTTCTGTTTATTAGCCATCAGCAGTTTTCTTAGTGATAAATCTATAAAGGGGAGGGGCAGCACTTAGGAATGACTAATAAGCTACTCAGGGTTTCTCGGGAGATCATGATAAATGGAATCGTTGCTAATTTGTTAATTCATTCATTTGTTTTACTTGATTGGGATGCATAATGCAGGAGGTGTAATTTTGCCCTCTCCATCTTACAGAGACGTTAGTAGACTCACATAGTGAGGAATCCGACTCGGATCAGTCAGACGTGCCTGAGATGGACTCTGAAATCGAACAGGAAACACAACATACTTACCGACGACAGGTTTGTGATGACATTGGTAAAAAAGTAATTGTTTTAAACACACTGGACCCTATCTTGCACCCAGCGCAAATGACTTTGTACGCCGACGCATGTATCATTCCCATTTTGCACCCGCGCACAGCGGACTTTTCCCTTCACAGACACAGCGAAAAGAGGAGGCGTGTTCGGGCGCAAACGTTTCCTGCTGCTATTTTGCAGTTTCAGAAAACAATTCTGTGTGGCGCCGCACGTTATTCAGATGCTATTTTAAGGACGCATGCTTGGCCATTATGTAGCGTGTGCACAACGCGCATACACTTTGCTTCTCTCATCTACACAGACGCAGCAGTATATATTTTTGCAAACCATACATAATTACAAGGAAAATTTTACCAGACGAGGGAAATCCATGAAGATGTGAAAAAAATTGGCATAAAAATAGGCATAAATCTATATTACACATTTACCCAAATTATTCAGGCTAATTGTTGTAATGATGGATCAAACCTGTTTGATCAATAGTGGCAAGACACACAGGTATATAAGGACATCTGACAAAGTTGGTTGTCCGTCAAGAACCAGGAAACAAAATTGTCTGGCAAATCCGCCGTTATTATAGCAATCCGCCATGGAACAAGCACGGCTGCTCTTAAAGGGAATGTGAGATGACGCTCTAATTGGTTTATTGCCCGCTACGTCCAAACCACACCGTCAGGCGCAAGAGTCATTTATCCCGCCGATATAATAGCAACAGCGCCCGAGATCCGCCCACAAAGTTACGTGCGTTTGATACTTGCGTTTCAGATCGTTAAAATAGGGCCCAGTGTATGCTGATCAAAACCTGACAGCAGATCCTTTCTCTTATGGGTCCTGTTAAATTCCCTCCTCAGTTCTGTGTGTGCTTTATGATGAAAATGTGTTGTTCAGGTTTACAAAGAAGATCTACCTCAGCTTAAAGAGCAGTGTAAGGAGAAGCATCGTGCCATGGCCATGAAGAAGAGGGAAAGAGCTCCAGCCAGTGGAATGAGGTTGCACTTTATTCATGGGTAAGTGCTTCAGTCAACGTGGCTTGTTGTTTGAGGAGCTCTCAAAAGTACTGAACGGATGGAAAATCAATCATTACTATTCAAAGTTTACAAAGTTCATAAACATTATTAGTAGTAAACCATTTGTACACAAACCAGCTGCCATGTTACAAACTGTCTGACCACTATGATCTGCTTTTTCCTGCAAGGAATTACTTTTTGTTAGGCATTATTATAACAAGAAGTTACAATATTTGTATACAATATAAATATACTGTGTTATAATTGATCAAATTTAATATAATATAATCATTTTATTAATTAAAAACAATATTACATATACTATTATTAATTTATTTATTTTGTTTCTGTCATAATATTAATAATTTCAGATAATACAAAATTATTTCAGTATTAATAAAATATTAATATGATTTTTTTTCAAGCATTTCCTTATATTTTGTATATTTACTCTTGATAATCTTTTTTCAGTTCTATTTTATTATAAAGTTAGACAAATTATAAAAAGTTAGAAAAATAATAGTTATAAAGTTTTGACTTTTATGTACCACAAAAATTTGTAAAAATTACAGAAAGTAAAATGTATAGCAAATATTACACATTATATTTGTAAATAAATGTAGTTTTATTTCGCATAGAGCATTTTCTGCATTCAATTAAATTTTCTCAATTTTATTGGGAGCGATTCTTTCGAATAGGACACATGTTTCCAGTGTAGAGGTCTCCATTTAGCTTTCATAATTTAGTTATGCACCTGCAAATCTGCAACAAGGTTTATCCAGCTAAAAACAAAACAAAAGTTTGCCACAGCTCTGGGAAGTGCCCGTGTCAGTCCCAAAGATGAGTCATAGCACCCTTAGGGACTAGCAGTAGTTCACACTTTATCTTCTGAAGCTTGTCTCCAAAGTTAAGATGATGTTCTTTGACATTACCAATACCTTCAAAATCAGCTTGCCTCTCTGACTCAGAGTGATGTAGATGGACAGCAGTCTTTTCTTTTCACACTTTATATATGGCAGACTGATGGTAGTTACAACTATCTTATGACATAAGCTCATGCTTTCCAACTACTAGGCGATGAGTTAGAGTGCAGGAAGACTGAAAGACTGCCTTGTGCTGTTCTCCTGCTGCAGAACATTAGTGTAGAAGTTGTACACAGTTGGTCTTTAATGCGTGCCAATCCTTCTGAAGAACACACAGATGAGCTCAAAGGGCTGCAGTGTTAACCACAGCTGAACTGCACATTTGTACCATTTGTTTGAAGTGCATCCATAGGTCATCAGATGGATTAAGGGTTACGGATTAAAGTTTAAGAACATGGCAGTAATTGTTGTGCTTGCTCAGTGAAGCTGTGCACAGGCTATTCATCTAGACTAGAGGATGAAGAGATGATGGATGGGAGAATATTCAGATCAGGTTATTCAATGGTTTACAAAAGCAAGGCAATTTAAGTCACTGGATAATATATATTTTTTTGTCTCCATTTATTTGTCCATTTATTGAAATAAGTTGAAACGGCACTAATACATTCACAGTGCTGTAAGCGGAGATGGAAAAATTGTGGAAAATGATCGTGATCATAATCAATTAAAATGATGTAAGGACATTTTTGACATTTATTCAGTGTTGCTTTTCTGAAGCTCAATAAAAGTCATGCTCAGCAGTTCACAAAATGGATACAGATTTCTGTTTTCAAATGTGTATTATAAATTGTAAACAATTTGTCCATGCATGTGATTTACTTTTTTTTTTTTTTTTACCTCATAATGTTTAATCAAAATAGTCGTAACTAGATCTTCCAATAAAAATGACTTCTCTTTGGTGACGTAAGCCAGACTTCTCCGATCATTTATTCTGCTTGAACCCCTTCCCTGCAAGCACACGTTCATTTGCCTTCACTTTTAAATGCAACGCCCTCATATCAAAATCAATCAACAACCAATGCATAGATTTGTTATTTTTTGATAATCCATTACACTTATGGTGCGTTCACACCGGACGCGAATAGCGCGTCAGGCGCGAGTGATTTCAATGTTAAGTCAATGCAAAGACGCGTTATGCGCGTAAAACGCGTCTTTGCATTGACTTAACATTGAAATCACTCGCGCCTGACGCGCTATTCGCGTCCGGTGTGAACGCACCATTAGATATACATCTCAAAATGCAGGAAAATATTATTCACTACCTCAATCTAATTTTTTAATCACAACTTTTTAAAAAATGAATCCGCGAGCCTCTTGGTAGATTTGTAGACATGCAAATTGTAATGCAAAATATAGTAAAACTGTTTCGGTTGTGAACGATGTGTTTATGTAATTGAGTGACTCATTCAGTGACTCACTCCTGACACACAAAAAAAGCATTTACTTGTTGCCACATACTAGATCAATGAAGTTACCTAAAGAGTAAATTGTTTTGGTGAATGGATTACAAAATTCAGACCAATGAGATTGATAAAAATGCCCATATTTGGTTAGAAATCATTTCATTCAGATAGATCCATACATCCATGTATTATATAAAGTGACTCATTCTTGTATAGGGTGACCTATGTTTGTGAAAACATTTGCAGTGTTGGTGTGTGTCCTGGTAAACCCTATGTTTGGCAATATCTAAAATCCTTGTCCTTGTGGGGAATTTTTTTTGGTTCCCATGAGGAAATACTAAGTGATGTTGTTTTTGTTGAAAATCTAAAAATGCAGAAAGTTTTCTGTGATAGTATGTTTAGGGGAAATAATATACAGTTTGTACTGTGTAAAAATCATTATGTCGATAGAAAGTCCCCATAAAACATGGAAACACAACGTGTGTGTGTGTGTGTGTGTGTGTGTGTGTGTGTTTCAGTTACAGAGGTTATGACTGCAGAAGTAACCTCTTCTACACTCAGACCGGTGAGATTGTGTATCATGTGGCGGCTGTGGGAGTGGTGTACAACAGACAGCAGAACACACAGCGCTTTTACCTGGGCCATGACGATGACATCCTCTGTCTGGCTATTCACCCTGTCAAAGACTATGTTGCCACAGGCCAGGTACGGTCAAACTGCACACACGTCTGTCTTTGTCAGCAACAGCATACAAAGCAGAGAGGTTTCTCTACTGAATACATCAAAATCGCTTCAGTTCACCTTTTGGTCTGGGCCCTTTAACATCTGTGTTTGTTTCTTTCACAGGTGGGCCGTGATTCGTCTATTCATATATGGGAAACAGAGTTTTTGAAGCCGTTGTCTGTACTTAAAGGATTCCATCAGTTTGGGGTGTGTGCACTTGACTTCTCAGGTACGGTATGCTAATGAATACTTTACTAATCGTAACAAACTCAATTGTTGTATCTCAATTATTAGAGATGTTTGCGGTAACACTTTACAAAAAGGTTAAATGTGTTAATATTAGTTAACTACATTAGTTGAGATGAACACCAGATGAATGGATACTTCTACAGCATTTATTTACCTTATTTAATTTAATTTTCTACATTTACTAATACATTTTTTAAACCAAATGCTGTATCTGTTAGCAATTTGGACTAACATTAACAAACAATGTACACGTGTATTTTTATTTACTAACATTAACAAATATTGATAAATGCTGTAGAAATTAAATATTGTAAATGAGATTTCACATGCACTGATCTCTTTGATGTGCATCGTCAGATTCAGTTCAAATAATCTCTTTACTTAAACACTTTGTATTGTGTATTGACATGAGTAAGAGGCCTAACCCTAACATTTCTCAATACCAGGTACAGTATATGAAATATTGTTTATTGAATTACCATTAATAGTCATTATACAAGTATATGACATTTGTACAATAGGAAATAGACAATCAAACAGTTCAGTCATAAGTAGACTGCAAAGGCAGTTAAAGTTAAAGGTGCATAGCGCAAGATTCTGAGTTTTTGCAGAACTATGCCACCTCTGGCGGCAAGCGAAACTGCAGCCAGAGATGTGCACGCTCATGGACCACACGCACACGCACGCTTGCATGAGCACGAGCTGTTCATAACCAAAGGAGCATCAGCCGCAAATCTTTTGTTTACAATCATAGTGTCTTCAGAGGTAATAAAGTTATAAATCCCGTTTGAGCCCTAGAGCAGACCGGAGATCTCTCCATTTGTTGAAAGCCTTCCCTATGTTTACTCTCGTCTTATTCCGACGCCTGTCTGAGTCCAATTTGGCCCTTTTGGTTGCACTAGACAAAAGTTTTCTTTTTTTTATCTTACGTGGAGTTTGCGTTGGTGTTTGAAATTAACTACAAGCAGGTCTCTTACAATCCATCTTCTACGGAGAATGCCGGCGAATACACAAACCTGCCAGACATAGCTATGTGAGCGTGCCGTGAACGCGCATGACGTCACGGCCAGTCTAAAATTCTGGCCCGAATCCCTCTTATTTATTTGACTTTACAGGATTACAGAGACAATCTCAGTGATCAGAAAAGGGCTCATTCAGCCCATCAGGCAATTGTTTAAGCATGTATGGGTTAGAAAACTGATATTTTTAACATGAAAAGTTGCTTAATGCACCTTTAAGTAAAATATAATGTTATAAAACAACTTTGTCCTAGGTAAAAACAATGCATTTACATTTATGCATTTGGCAGATGTTTTTATATCAAACGCGAATTGATTGCATTGTATTTAAGGTATATACATTTCTATCAGCTCTTGCATTCCCTGGGAATCGAACCCATGGCCGTGGCGATGCAATCTACTGTATTCTTGCACATACAGACGTTTTTTTTTTTTTTTTTTTTTTTTTTTTTAGCTTTCAAGCTTTTATTTTCTTATTGACCTTTGAAATTTTTTTTTTTATTATTATTATTTTCAGTTTGTATTTTTTGACAATAAACATGCCAGAATGAGAACATGAAAACACGGATGAAATCAACTACCCACCTACCAATCCCTCCCCCTCCCTCCCTCCCTCCCCTGCACATACAGACTTTTGACTAGGCCACATAATCTTGTCCATTTGGAAGCTCATTCTAGCCTAGAACCGGCAATGTATGCAGGACATTGCATGTGATTGACATGTAATACTACTGATCACATTTATTTCTTTTTATGACAAACTAGTGGTATTTCTGAAATAGCTGAAACACTCTCTGTGTGAACAAATCTACAATTTATGTTAAACTAGACATATTTCTTGATTAACATCAGTGAGTCAGGTGTATAGAAGAGCTTCTATTGACAAAGCAAAAATAGCAAAGCCTCCAAGTATCTGTCAATGTCACACGCCTAAACATAAATGATTATTCTCATTAGATGCCATCAAACTGATATTTCCACTGGAGCAATGTCTTTGTTAGCTGTCAAATCGTATTACTTGAGATGTCTTGTTTCATTGTTAGCAGGGTGGAGATGGTATAAAGTCATCATGACATTACCGGTACATGATTTAGATGCTGTTATTTGCCTGATGTTGAGTGATATCAGAGCGGTTATGATGTCTGTCTCTGCAGCGGATGGGAAGAGGCTGGCTTCAGTGGGTCTGGATGACAATCATACCATCGTCCTTTGGGAATGGAGGAAAGGAGAGAAGCTCTCCACCATCCGGTGAGTGAATTAGGCATGCAAGTTTTCTGGCTTGTAGTGCATGTTTGCTAGCTTGAGGCAAGTTATAGTGCACTCCTAAAAGCTGAGAAATTCACAGTATTTATCTTACAGAAAAATGGACAAAAATATTTATGATTCATCTTGTAAGCAGGGGCGTATAGAAAATATTGTCCAATAAAATGGCGTCTAGAATTATGTCCCTCCCCCAATACTACCCGTTACCTACTTTCCAGGCTGTGTTGTAAACTAAACCCCTTTTCTATTTTAAAAAATAGACTGTAATTTGATTTCTTCCATCTCCAACCTCCTGTTTCAATAGGAACACATGAAAAGTAAATTGCATTCATCAAACTATTTCTTGGGGATTAAATGTTGTGTTTCCTTCACCAAGCAAGCAGCCAAATTCTTTGAAATACATTTTTCCCAGATGAACTAAATCCTCTAAAATATATATATTAGTATCAGTCCATTTCAGCAGATTAGCATCGCAGCACTTCTTCATGACATTAGCCTGTTTATCATACAGTCTTTATCTCAGCATGATCATTACCTCGGGAGAAATCGCCTTTTCTCTCCCTGAGGAGTGATTTTCATGATACGACTGGATTATGTTTCATCCTTCAGTCAGAATGTAGTGTTAGTTGTTTAAGGCCGTGTGTCCACCAAAGCATTTTTTTCATGCCGCTGGCGTAATTTTTCAATTGTTCAAATTTGCATAATGTCAGATTATGGACCTCATTGGCTGCCGGCCATCAACGTCTACTTTGATCTGTCCTCAAACACTGTATTTGCTGCTGAGGCCTGGAAGACTTTAGATGTGTTCGACTTGAAGCTTGATGTAATCATTATTACTATTGCTCAAACATGGATTTGAGATTTCCCTCTAAATATTAAACAGGAAATCCCTGGCAAGTAGTCACAACGTCCCAGCACTGTGGTGGCAACGACTTAATACATCTCAAGAAAATCTAGTATAGATGCACCAATGCTACCGTTACAAGCAACCCCAACTCTTTACCATGGTAAAACACTGTAATGTACATCCTCTTGTGGATTATTATTCCTCCTCTTACAGTCTGAAGCGTTTGTATTCCCCTGTCTGTATGCTCTTGAGTTCAGCGACTCTTCCCCGGGGCTTTCTCTGGTCGAGAGGATGCTTGTGCGGGTGGAAGTAAATAGGGCCTGACAGTGCAGTCACTGCTCAGTGCTCTGCCCACTCCACATCGGGTCTAATGCTAAACCGCAGACAGCCACTGTCCCCTGGCACTCAGACAGGTCAATTACAGCCCTACAGTGCCCTCTGTGAACCTTTAAACTCACCGAAATCATCAGGGGCTGTTCGATTTTCAGCATAACACATTAAGGGCCCTATCTTGCACCCAGCGCAATTGACTTTGAACACCGACGCATGTATCATTCCTATTCTGCACCCGCGCACAGCGGACTTTTCCCTCCACAGACGCACGTCGGTAAATTAGGGAATGAACTTGCGCTCGCGGGGGCGGTTCAGCGCAAAGAGGAGGCGTGTTCCGGCGCAAAACTTCAATGGTGCTATTTTCCAGATTTAGAAAACAATTGCGCAACTGACCAGGGAAAAAACAGTCTAAAGACAGTGGCGCGTTGCGCGTTAGTGATGTAGTATTTTAAGGGCGCGTGCTTGCCATAATGTTAACCCGCATCCACTTTGATTCTCTAATATAAACAGATGCAGCAGTTTTCATTTTTGCAAATCATACATTATTACAAGGAAAAATATTAACACACGAGGGAAATCATTGTTGTGTCCGTGAAGATGTGAAAAAGATCTATCTAGATAAAAAAATAAAAAAATCTAGATTAGGCTACACATTTACTACCCAAATTATACGCCTGTTTAACCGAAGCTAATTTGGGTGGGTTTCTCCCATCATCCCCAATGTCACTTCTCTGTGTTTTACGGTCCTGACATGAACGTCGGTTTCCTCGGCTGTGAACCGCTCCTGGCGTGCGCCGGCAAATCCGTCGTTATAATAGCAATCCCCCATGGAACAAGCGCGTCTGCTCTTAAAGGGAATGTGAGAGGACGCTCTGATTGGTTTATTTCACGTTACGCCCAAACCACACCTATGAATAATGAAGCTACTTCAGACCAACCCCTTTTAGATTTGCGCCGGGCGCAAGAGTCATTTATCCCGCTGGGAAAATAGCAACAGCGCCGGGATCCGCCCACAAAGTTACTTGCGCTTTGCGCTTTGACACTTGCGTTTCAGATCGTTAAAATAGGGCCCTAAATGTCTCTCTTTTTGATTTAAAGGGGAAGTAAGGACAAAATATTTGTCATTAAAATCAACCCATACGTGCCAGACAAACTGATCACCGCTGGAGTGAAACACATGAAGTTTTGGCATAAAGCAGGTAAGACTATAAACGTTCTGTGAAATATGTGAATCACTGTAGATCTGAGGTCATCTCACAAACCGTTAATGTTCTCAGGTGGTGGACTGATTGGGAAGAAGGGCAGCATGGGAAAAACCGAGACCATGATGTGCGCGGTGTATGGCTGGTCTGAAGAAATGGTGTTCTCGGGAACCTGCGCTGGAGACATCTGCATCTGGAGAGATATGTTCTTGATGAAAACCGTCAAAGCTCATGATGGGCCCGTTTTCAGCATGCACGCCCTGGAGAAGGTATCAGATTTAGCTTCAAACAGTAAACAGGAGTCACTTTCTCTTTAAATGTGCTTAGAAATGAAATGCGGATATATTGTTGCTAAGGGTTTCGTGACTGGTGGAAAAGACGGAATAGTGGCTTTGTGGGACGACACGTTTGAAAGATGCCTCAAGACATATGCCATAAAACGATCGGTGCTGGCCCCAGGATCCAAAGGTGAGGACGTCACTTGCATTTCTTGAATGACAATGTACTTTTACAAATTACACTTACTTAAGGAACAGAATACCGTGAGATAATAGGACTTAAAGGGATAGTTCACACAAAAATTAAAATTCTGTCATAATTTTCTCACCCTCAAGTTGTTCCAAACCTGTATGAATTTCTTTCTTCAGCTGAACACAAAAGAAAATATTTTGAGGAATATGGGTAACCAAACAGTTGATGGACCCAATTGACTTCCATAGTATTTTTTTTTCCTACCCTGGAAGTTGATGTGACCCATCAACTCTTTGTTACCCATATTCCTCAAAATATCTTCTTTTGTGTTCAGCAGATAGAGCTTTTCAGAGAGTGTTTCTATAATAATGTTTATCTTTTTATGCATAAATCAGGTTTATGCCTAAAACAAGAAAAGATAACTTTGCCAGAGGGGTTGCAAATATAAAGTTAATAAAAGAAACTTTGAATGAATGACTAAATAAAAAAATATATAATGTTGTTAAATGTAGTTAAAATGAAAACAACCCCCTAATGTGAAGCATATTAAGTTGTTTATAATAATTATAATAATAATTGTATTTGTATTGTTATTATTATTACTATTATAAACAACTTAAAAATATATATTTTAATTATAAATAACATTTATTTATTTATTTGACACTGTTTTGCCTTTAAAAATGTTTAGATGTCTGTACTGGACAACAAAACAAAAATACTAAAACATGTGCAGTGTATAGCTTTAACAGTGTGAATAACTTGACTCTAAAAGCTAATCAGGTCAAATACCTCCATGCATCCTCTAAGAACACTCAGTGTGTTTAATAAATAGAAAGCCAAGGTCACGGATGCATGTTTATTTATAGCATGTCCCTTCCTGCAGGTTTGCTTTTAGAGGACAACCCCTCCATTCGTGCCATATCTTTGGGTCATGGGCATATTCTTGTAGGAACAAAGAACGGAGAGATTCTGGAGGTGGACAAAAACGGGCCCATCACTCTTCTGGTTCAGGTAAGGCACAAATTCAGCTGTCAGATTAGCTTGACAAGCCACGAAACATGACAATTCTGAAAATAAATAAATAACACAGTAAGAAATGAGACGAGGGTTGAATGAAGAATTTCTGTTCGGTTGGCCTTGTTGATTCATTAAACTGAGCTTTACAAGTCTTACCCTCGAGCTGCCTGTCATGTTACATAAACTCACATGCATTCCTGGATGTGAACCTACTCAAATACAGAAATTAGTTTACCTTCATCTTCTCCTCGGGTCATTTTGATCCGAAATTCATTTATTTGTACATTTTTTTTTTTTTTTTTAATTGAGTGTTCATCGGAGTGGTACAAGACCTTGTCAGTTTTGTCACACTTGAAATACACGCGCAGTCACACACACACACACACACACACACACACACACACACACACACACACACACACACACACACACACACACACACACACACACACACACACACACACACACACACAACACACACACACACACACACACATACACACACACACACACACACACACACACACACACACACACACACACACACACACACACACACATACACACACACATACATACACACAAACACACACACACACACACACACACACACACACACACACACATACACACACACATACATACACACAAACACACACACACACACACACACACACACACACACACACAAACACACACACACAAAAATTTAGTTGTTCTTATTACTTAAAGTAATAGCCCACCTCTCTTAAAACAACCCGCTTCATTTGAGACATCATTCATGGACATCTCCAAAATGGTTAGATACTGAAGTTTAATGCTTACCCTTGTGAAAATGAAGTATATCATACTCATAGAAAACTATGATCTGAATGGATGTTAATTTCAATTAAATGAAAATGATATGATGGCTATATTTAAATGCAATTAACTGAACTTTAGAGTGCTATAGTATGCTACTTAAATACATCTTTATATGTCATTTCATAATTACTTTTATTGTCTTAAAAATATATGAAATATGGCTGTACTGCCAAATGCACTGACTCGCATTTATGGTAAATTAAGTAGAAATATATGTAAACATATTTAATGACATTTCTTTTCAAACTTTTACGTTCCTAAATACATATTTGTAATGATGTTTAACAATTTAGTACCTTAAAAAAAATCTTGTTACAAATTTTTTTCTTTCAGCGGCACCTGTAAATGAGCCTGAGAATGAATGAGTCAGTCAAGTGTCTGTCTCTGCACCTGCCCTCACCACACAACCACTTTATAATGTTTTGCTTCAGCTTCATTTCAGAGACATATGAAATGGTCCTGGGGCTGTTGTTGTAATAAATGGTAAACAGCAGTGACTGCAGACCAGGCAAAAAGAGTAGTTTTCCAATATTTCTGTACCCAGACAGCCATGGTTTAGTTTTCAGCATAGCAATGAACAGTTGTGTTTTTGGACACTGATTAAATGTGTATTTGTTTGTCTCGTGTGACTTGTGTTTTAGAGTCGGGTGCAATCATTAGTTTAAGGTTGTGTGCGTGTTATTGAAGTCATTGTTTACAGAATAAATGTCACATATCAGTTGGTACACACCTTTTGTTGCATTATGTGAGCTTTTTAATTCGTCAAGCGATAGTTAGGGTGTAGGGAAAAAAAGTAAATCTCCCTTAGTCAGAGCTTTTTCTAGGTCCTACTCACTGCTAGAAAACATTTGAGCTTAATTGAATTCTTATTTATTGCTCTCTGAAATGCTTTTTGGGAAAACCTTTTACGAATCCCATGGGTGCATCACGTCCAGTTTATAGCAGAATACACTGTGGGGAAATGGTGAACACTGACAGCATTATTTATATTTGAATGAGCATTTTTGTTTTGCATCCAATAGACACACACACAAAAATAAAATAAAATAAATCAATAAAATAAAATGTAAAGGTATAGCTCCTTGTGGAGGATATGTTCAGACTGCCAGCAAAAATCTGATTTTTTTTTGCATATCCAGATTTTATCCAAAAGGAGGTTTGAAAGTCTAGACTGCAAACAAAACAACAACATGAAATCGATGTTTTCCTAATATTATTCAAACCACAGATAGAGGTGGTTTAAAATATGCTATTCCAATCACATTTTTACAGATGCCTCTCATTCTGGAAATGCTGAAATTGGATTTCAAACTCCTTGTTAACGCGACACACAACAATAATGTCAAAACTGTTGACGGAAATGCCTGGAAATATTCATACAGTGTTCAAATGGTATGTCCAAAGATTTCAGCATTTTCCTGTGCGACGGAGGAGTTCTGCACTTATTTGGAGAGTGAGATGATGCACCTCCATTTTTCCTGAATCCGTTTCGAAAGCTTTGGTAATGGCATGCTGTAGGAGTTCCCACGTATGTTACAAAGCAACCCATGCAGATAGATTGGTTATGTCTCTGGACACACAAATCTTATTTGATCACTTGCAATTAAAAGTACAGACAGTCTGCTTGAAAAGATCTGATTTGGGAAAAGATCTGATTTGGGAAAAGATCTGATTTGCCTGCACTCCAGACTCCTGAATCAGCTCTTTAACACTGTGTCTGGATATATGCCCAGCTCTAATGATCTTCCCCATCATTTGAGGAATTACTACTGCCATGCTCACTTGAAAAATGTAGATGAACATCTCTTTTAAATCAAATTTCTCAGGCAGTAAAAGTGCGATGGAATTTGCCAACTTTTATAGTGTATAATGAGTAAAATTTGAGTGAGTAAAAAAGTGTGTTTGTGCTGAAAAGAACACTGTAAAACATTAATCAGGGTAATAATGAAAAAATAGTGTGTATATTTTACTAAGAAAATTGTGGTTCAGTGTTGTATAGAAAATATGTCATAACATTTCTCTAATAAAACCAAGAGATACATTTTCCTAATTTTTTTAAAGAAACATAAACCGTTTTCAGGCTTGAATTGAGGAACCGATTAAGCTGATAAAATTAAGGAAATTAGTTCAATAATGCGGTTTTAATCAGAGACACCATTGTTAGTTCCCAGCATGCTTTGCACATGGCTGGAAATGGAGAGTAAATATTGAAATGAAGTGTTATTTTATGTGTTTTTGAGTAAAGGGAAACATCTGTTAATCTTTAATGTTCAGTTATGTCTGACATGTGAAAGAGTTTCTATTATATTGAAGTTTTGATCATTACCATTGTGCAGAAGAGTTGGGCTTATGGTTAGGCTGTGGATAATAACTGCATGTATTAATAATCTGAAGCATGTTGAACTTTCATTGAGAAATAACTTTGCTAAAATGCTAGTTTGTTTTTGTGCTGAGCAGCATGCAGTATTTGAATTATACAATATAACTCAAAGTTAAATATAATGTGTCAATTTAAAATAAAAAAGCATATTTCACAAAAAATATTAAATATGAAATTACAGTTATGTTGTTTTGTTAGTATATATTAAATTGAGTGTGTGTGTGTGTGGTGTGGCTGTATTTAGGGTCACATGGAGGGTGAGGTCTGGGGTCTTGCCACTCACCCTCATCTGCCCCTGTGTGCCACTGTCAGCGATGATAAGACCCTGCGCATATGGGACCTTTCCCCCAGCCACTGCATGCTCGCCGTACGCAAACTCAAGAAAGGTAGGCAGATATTTACTCATTACACTGCATCACAAACTTACACTGTTGCATGTGTTCATAGAGGATATAATAAAATATTGGGTTACATTTTAATGTGTCGGTGTCCTTGTTGCGGTGTAATAAAGCATGAGTAATATGAGTTAACAGTATTAATTAATAGCATTTATACTACGGGGCAGTTGAATGCTTGAATCTGATTGGTTGACAAATGTTCTAAGGTGTTAAAGTGAGTAATATGAGTTAATATTAATTACCGCTTGTACTTACTATAGATTTAGAGTTAGGTTTAGTATTAGTTATTATGCATAATTTACTTTATTATAATTTATTATGTTTTTTTTTTTTTTTTCGGAAACATAATACATGTTTTTAGCATTTTTACTAATTTATTATGATAATATGATTTAAATGTATTACAATTAGCAGAGCTTTATAGTGCTTTTTGACTAGTGGCATCAGTCAATGCTTCCAATTCATAGCCGTAAACAATCAATTTCAAGACAATTACTGTCAGACTTCAAATTAGATTTCCAAACGAATCGCCAGCTTAATTGTACAAGATTTCCTTAAAAGGATAGTTCACCCAAAAATGAAACCGTCATCATTTACTCACCTTCAATGTAATTTCAAACCTGTATGACTGTATTTATTCTGTGAAAATATATAGTTTTGTACATCCGACCGTAATATAATATCTAAAACCCCAAAATAAACCATGCTAAGGGTAAGTACTATGATGTAACAAGGAGAAATAACAATATGACCAACTATAGATAAGCTTGTTGTTCAATGACATACATTCAAAGCACAAATGCATTACAGTCTACAAACAGTAACAGTAAATCAGCCGCTCTGTCTGATTATAAATAACTCCTTATCTATCAACTTGTCTTGTGATTTGTATTCCAAGCTTGGCCTACACATGTTTGACCTCGTTATGCTTCAGAAACTCAGTTTGCATTGAAAAATGCAACTTAAGTGAAGAACACTCAGCTTGCAAATTTGCCCAAGATCATATTAGCCCAGAATCTCTAAAGGGAATGGTTACAAAACATTTTGTAGAGGAACTGTTGGCGCTCATCCATGGAATACTATATAGACCAGCGATTTAATCAAATGTAGCTTGATACGCCAAATCCTTAAGGTGAGCTATCAACTCTTCATCAACTCTAATTAAATTATATTATGATGGTTATCCTTAGAGTACACTGGGTCTTTGCATATTTACTTTTAATTAACTTACTTCACAATGATTAAAAGGATTGTTTAATCGGTTCAAGAGATTAACCTAAACAATTTAATTCTGTCTTTAATCACTTTAATTGAATGTTATGGCTAAAATTAGATTTTTATGTTATCGTTGATATTAAAATTCCATACTGTTTTGTCAAAATAAATTAAAAATAAAACATCAACTAAAATCAATCATTTTAAATGCTACACATGAATTTAGGCATCACAACATTCGAATGTTCAGTATGAAGAATTATACATTTTTAATTTTTCTGACGATTACATTTAACAGTGTCATTTAATTATTATTAAAATGTTTTTTGTTTTTTTTTGGACAAACATTAAGTGAACATTAGATGTAGGTAAAAGGGAATATAAATTTAAAAATATTATAGCATGCAGAATTATCAACCAATAATATAAATCCAATATCAGCGGATATAACTTTTATTTTCGTTTTTGTCATTTTGGCGTTGGCAATCACTTGTAACCTAATGCTTTCATTGTACGGAAGAGATTGGCATGGACATTTAGCAATTTTTTTATTTTACGGAAGAATTAAAGTCATACGGCTTTGAAACAACACAAGTGAATAAATGGTGATGGGTGATAGTTGAACTAACCTTTTAACTTACTTCATGGGCATTTTTCGATTGATGCATGAAGAGAACCAGTCTTTTCGGCTGTCATGAGAGATTTTTAACGACAAAAGTGCTTGACGTGACATGGCATTTGACCGTTATATCTTCTTGTAGGCGGGCGATGTTGCTGCTTCTCTCCAGATGGGAAAGCTCTGGCTGTGGGCCTCAACGATGGATGCTTTCTCATCGTCAACGCAGACACTCTAGAAGACCTGGTGTCATTTCATCACCGCAAAGACATCATATCAGAAATCCGCTTCTCTCCTGGTTAGTTAACACACTCATTTCATAACACTCAAGATTGGGTAACACTTTATTTTACAGTGTCATTGTTACATATGTTATGCATAATTACATGCAAACCAAACCAAACCCTAATCCTAATAGTAAGTACATGTAATTACTGAATATTACTCAGTACTTAAATGTATAATTACAGTGTAAAATAAAGTGTAACCAAAGATTGATACAGTGGAAACGCGACCAAGAATATAACTAATGTAATTAACGATATTTACAGGAATGTATTAACATATTAGTGAGAATGTAATATCTGGGTATTGGTAAGAGCTCAAAATTGAAAATCTGATTTTCTTTTATTACAGTAACAGGCAAGTATTTGGCTGTGGCGTCAGGTGACAGCTTTGTGGATATTTACAACGTGATGAACAGCAAGAGGGTTGGTGTGTGCCAAGGATCCATGAACTACATCACCCATCTGGACTGGGACAAGAGAGGTGAGAGAGATACAAGACACAAAGGCAGTATTTCAAAGAGAAAATTAGTCAAGGGACATTCACACTGCTAGAGTTTTGCAGCAACAATCGTGACCAGAAGTCATTTATCTTCACTAAGAGTTGGGGATTTCAGGCAATGAGAGATAGAAACAGTGAGGCGATAAAAGCTGAGGCAAGTTTAACTTTATGCAGTTACGCAATGCGGCGACTAGTGGAAATAAAGACATTGGAGTTCTTTGTGATCTGTGTTCTGGTAGATTTGAAAGTAGGCAAGATCAGAAAATTGGGGTATTTCAAGATTGGGATATATTTTCATGCATTGATTTTCCGTCCTCTTGTTCATGATATGATGCATTTTGTGCACTGCTGCAATTTATTCAATTATTTAATCACCAAGAATGTTAATTAGGCTAATTCATTGTTTAAATGTAATAGGACATCTAATTTTTTACCAGTAATATATTCCATTTGCTGTCAGACCGTCTAGATAGCACAAAAGTGCTCTATAAGTGGCCTTGAACCACACAAACCCCTTCAGAGCTGTATCGCAACATTTCATTCAAAGCAAAAAGGTATTTGACATGTAAAAAATGAAATATTCATTATAAGTCATTGGTTTAAAATAAATAATTGTGTAGATTTAACTACAGTCTTAACCATACTTTTTAACTCCACATTTAATATTTCTAATGAATAGAAAATGAATAATTAATCACTTTATTAATGTATCTAGCACTAGCAGTGTCCCACAATATGTGACACACAGTAAAATATTCTGTTTACGTACTGTAGGATATTAGCTGGATTTTTCTTTGATTTCCTCACACTTGTTTTATTTCATCTCAAGCTCTTCACTGACACTGTTGTCCCCTTGGTAAAGTGCACTTGACTTTAGTAAAATCTAATTAAGGGCACAGTTGTTCGTTGTAGTGGAAATAATGTGGAAATAATGCCACAGCTGAAGTCAACCAACAGTGCAGCCACATTATAACCTGTCAGAGTGAACGTTCCTTCAGGAGTGAAGCTGCTTCCCAACTAATAAGGCTTTATATGAAGTTCATATAAACAAGCACATACATGGGTTAGACAATGAAACTGAAACACCTGGTTTTAGACTACAATAATGTATTATTATGGTGTAGGGCCTCCTTTTGCGTCCAAACAGCATCAATTCGTCTTAGAAATGACAGATACAAGTCCTGTGGCCAGAGGGATTTTGACCCGTTCCTTTTCCAGAACAGTGTCTAGGTCACTATATGATGCTGGAAAATGTTTGCGGATCTGCTCTTCCAAAAAAAAAACTAAAGTGTCTAGATCTGTTGACTGTGCAGGTCATGGGAGATGTTCAACTTCACTTTCATGTTCCCCAAACCGTTCTGTCACAAGTCTTGCTGTGTGTGTTGGTGCATTATCATGCTGATACACGGCACCCATGTAGGGTACAATGTTTGAACCATAGGTGAACATGGTCCCCCAGAATTGTTCGGTAGTCCTTGGCAAGTGTCCATCAAGCACAGTAGGGAATAGCATGATATTGCAGGCCAAACCATCACTGATCCACCGCCGTGCTTCACTCCAGGCTCGCAACAGTCCGGGTGTTGAGCCTCTTTGTGGCTTCTCTACACCGTAACTCCCACGGATGTGGGAAAGACAGTGAAGGTGGACTCATCACAGAACAATACATGTTTTACATTGTCCACAGCCTAAGATTTACACTGTTGGCACCATTGAAACCGACATTTGGTATTAGTACGAGTGACCAAAGGTTTGGCTATAGCAGCTCGACCATGAATATTGACTCTGTGGAGCTTCTGAGAGTCAAGGTGCGCAATTAATTCTGCAGTGAGTTGGGCAGCATGTTTTTTTGGATACAATCTGAGTTAGTACCTGGACTTTATGTCCTGGGGCCCGGTTGCACCAGCTGGACGTACACCTGGCCGTAAGACTAAGCTTATGGTAAAATGCGTTCTAAGTCCTGTGTAGAATTAATACCTGTTGCACCATCTGGGCGTAGCGCACATCTGAGACTAAATCTTACGCCTAGTCAAAGGTAGGTGTAAAGTGAGAAGTCTTGCCTTGTTTCCATGGTGAAAATTAAGATAAAGAAAAACGTTGAGACAATGGCGCGTCTGGTGTATAGGCTACACGATCAGCGGGCTTTCCGGCGTGAAAGAGTAACGTGAGAGGCCGCACCATTCCTCTAGATATGGAGACAGAGAATTTATTGAACGTTTTTGTTTCAGCAGGGTTGAATTGTTAGAATTAATCAACGAGTTATCACGCAGTTACAACGCGCAACAGTGCGTTTATCATGTCAGCGTGTACGCGCACCGTCTATGCAAAACGTAGCTGCGCCTAGTCGTAGTTTTAGATTGTGTAACAGGTCTAAATATTAATTGGAAAGCTGGACAGAACTAAGTCCAGCGTAGAGCTTACACCCAACTTATTTGCGTCCAGCTGGTGCAATCGGGCCCTGGTCACAGAAGAGCCAGCAAGACGTTCACCAACAATTTGTTCTTATTTGAACTCTGACTTTCTCCCATTATGTGTCACGGTGGGTAGTGGAAAATGGAACAGGACTCAAATGCAGAGTGAAATGAAGATTTAATAAAGATAAAACATAAAACAAACAAACCAACAAAGGAGATCAGAATCCAACACGGACAGAGCAGGGCAGGGCAGGGCAGGACAGGCACAGACACACGTAACATGTAATAATAATAATATAATAATTCATTACATTTATATAGCGCCTTTCTGGACACTCAAAGCGCTTCACATATGGAAGGGGGGAATCTCCTCAACCACCACCAATGTGCAGCATCCACTTGGATGATGCGACAAACGAACCAGCACAGGACAGCAAACACAGGAAGACTAAATAGGGAGGCAAACAAGGAGGGTAACGAGCAGGACAGGTGGGACAACTAAACCAATAATCAGATAACAAGGGGGAGGGACCAGACAATGACAAGAGCACATGGCCCAAAATAACAAAACACCCATGTGCATCACAAGACAGGACAGACATGTGACATTATGTTGTGTGGATTGCGATGTTTTTTGTACAGCTGTACTATTACCAGGCCAGGCCGCACATATAGCCGTGAAACCTCCAACACTACATTGGCCAGTGTTTCAGCTTCATTGTCCAGCCCTTGTAGATTAATATAGCCACTCTACATATAATCACAAACTGCAGGTTGCCCATACAGTATCTTGGTAGAATTCTTTTTTTGAGAATTTATTTTTGAGTTTAACTTTGTTACATCGCAGCGTTTCTCTTCTGTTATCTTGTATTAGGGAAGCTTTTGCAGGTCACACATCGGTGAAGGGGCAGCTATTTTTTGAGGCCCCTCGTGGGAAGAAGCAAACCATTCCTGCCACAGAGGTATGGATCCTGAACATCTCACCGTGTGTCACCCTGAGAAGGGAAGGGCACTCTTAAGGGCAAGAACATGGCCCACTTTTCATTATCTTGACTCTAAATTTGGAGGTGGGGAATTAGGCCGTGCTTAAGGCCACGGTACGTTGGGACAGACAGTGAACACTTACCTTAATAACTTAAGATTTAGTAAGAGCTGGAAGCCCTTCAAAAGTTTCTGATAATCACCTGCCTTTAACTTCTGTAGGAGGCATTTTGGCCAGAATCCCTGTTCGATTGAGTTGGATTTTAATATCGAAATGAATGCTGCCAATTCATTTTTAATTAAAAGTTTTGCTCAAAGTTATTCTTCAGCTTTAAAGCATAAACTCTAATTACTCTATATATTGATTAAAAATGATTGTTCTTATCAGGGGAAGACTCAATATAATTAGGCATTTTTTTTCATGAAAAGGTCTAACTTTTAACTTTTATCTGGCCATTTTGAGATTAACCAGGAGATTCCATCCTGCCTTTTCCTTCCTCAGGTGGACAAGATCGACTGGAGCACATGGACGTGTGTGTTGGGGAGTTCCTGTGAGGGAATTTGGCCTGTGGTCAGTGAAGTTACCGAAGTAACGGCCGCATGTCTTAGCAATGACAAGAAGTTATTAGCAACTGGGGATGACCTTGGATATGTCAAGCTCTTCAAATATCCAGTCAAGGTTAGGAAAGTGTTATTTACCGTACTCATTAATTATTACTATGACTCATACTAAGAGATGGTTCTCCCCAAAATTAAAATTTTGTCATAATTTACCAAGACGATATGACTTTCTTTCTTTCTTTCTTTCTTTCTTTCTTTCTTTCTTTCTTCTTTCTTTCTTTCTTTCTTCTTTCTTTCTTTCTTTCTTTCTTTCTTTCTTTCTTTCTTTCTTTCTTTCTTTCTTTCTTTCAATGGACATAATTGATGCCTCAAATCAATTGTAATGTTATTTATTGTATTTTTTATTAATAATTTTTTGAATAATTTTGTATTATTATGATCGATTAGATTTTTTAGATATATAGACTGAAAATATATACTTTTGACCAACTAAAAAAAAAAAACCTCAAATGTGCTACGGCCAAATGTATTAGGTTTTCCTAAATTACATTATGGTTTGTTCAAACCCTGAATTTTGAAGAAGAAAATAAAACCATATATATTTAATCAATATATTTTCTTAGAAGTAAGCCAAAATAATGCTTAATGTAGGTACATTTAATTTGTTTGCATTTTTCACCATAAACTAAAGCTAAATTATAACCTGTAAGTAGATTTCTTTCCACTTAAGATAAAATTAAAACATTTGGTTAGTCATTTTGTTAAATTATGTTTAATTTTATTTACTTAATATTAATAAATACAACTTCAAAGTACCTTAATGTTTGTTGTGATGTCTTTTTACAATATACATAATATTTGCTCTTATGTACTAAAAAATACACCAGAAAAATTAATAAAACCCACAATAATTTCAGCAGTCAGAAAGCTAGCCAGTATGTGTTCTGTATATCAACACTATATACATTATTTAAAATACTATTTAAACAGTGTTAGACGAACTGAACAAAACAGGTTTGCATCAGAAACCACAATTTACTATTATACTAATATAAAAATGCTTGGCCGTTTCACTTTTACTGTATTATTTGATTTTATTATTTACCTACATGCCTGTTAACATTGTCATTATCTGAATAGGGAAAATACGCCAAGTTTAAGCGGTACATTGCCCACAGTACCCATGTGACTAACGTGCGCTGGTCACATGACGACTCTTTGCTGGCGTCTGTCGGTGGCTCCGACACCTGTCTGATGATCTGGAACCATGAGAACGAGGGCTGCCGAGAGGCCAGACAGTGTGACAGCGAAGAGTCTGACATTGAGAGCGAAGATGATGGAGGTGAGAAAGATCATTCATAAAAAACAATTATCACTGCCATCTAGATTTAAAGAGGGTAGCCATTCATCATATGACAAAATGTCTGTGTAATTACCATATGGCAAGATATAAAAGTAAAGTGTCTCTCCATCTGTGTGTTGCTCTGTGTAGGGTATGACAGTGATGTAACTCGGGAGAAGAGCTCATGTATGTAATCAAGGCCTTATCCACAAACTTGCGACCCATGACGGGGGTCAAGCCCCACTTCCAGCAGAAGGAGCCATCGGTAGACGAAAGGTAGGTTAGGAATGACACCCAATGTAGCATTGATGTTCACAGCAAGACTGTGACAATTCTGTAATATAATGTGACAGTAAGGCCCGGATCACACCTAATGCGTTTTTTGCAGTGAGGGCCGCCTTATTTCTATTGTTTTCCTATGGCAGTGAGCGTTCTGCACGCTGTTTATGCGCCTGCTGCGCCTCGCGTTTTTTAAGTTGAAAAAAAAAAAAAAAAACTCAGAGCGGAAAAAACGCCCGACGTCATCGCGTTTTTTTCCACTGTCCAATCGGATTAATGGAGAGGCGGGTCTTCCGTTGTGTTCGTGACGTAAGTTTACAGTTGCTTCAACGTCCACAGACTCTGATGGAGGAGAAACTTGTGGTGGCTGTTTCGGGTTACCCAGAGCTCTACGATTTTACGAGTTTACAATGTGACAGTTTACTTGACAACAAACCAAAGTTTTTTTTGCACACGCGCTCGCTATTAGACTGACAGCTGACTCGGTGGTTGCTTAGCAACATAAAAACCGCAGCGAACTGCTATTTCAGGTGTGATCGGGTATTTTTTTTAGCAGTGCTGTGCGCCTCGCGTTTTCGAACCTGAAAAACGCGTTAGGTGTGATCCGGGCCTAAGGATGAACAACTTTGGATGGAGCATCTTTTTTCATTACTTTATTTTTCTTTGGTAGCTTAAAGAATACACTTTATTTTACCCACTTTAGACATTCTACTAACTATACTTAACTTTGTAACTACATGTCAACTAACTCTAGTTAGAGTATTAGTAGACTATAGATGGATAGATAGATAGATAGATAGATAGATAGATAGATAGATAGATAGATAGATAGATAGATAGATAGATAGATAGATAGATAGATGGATAGATGCATATAGATAGATGGATATAGATAGATAGATAGATAAATGGATATAGATAGATAGATAGATAGATAGATAGATAGATAGATGGATAGATAGATAGATAGATAGATGGATAGATGCATATAGATAGATGGATATAGATAGATAGATAGATAAATGGATATAGATAGATAGATAGATAGATGGATAGATGCATATAGATAGATGGATATAGATAGATAGATAGATAGATAGATGGATATAGATGGATGTAGATAGATAGATAGATAGATAGATAGATGGATTTTTTAAATGCTGTAACCCTGTAATATGAAGTTTTGAATACTCTTAGTTATCCACTTTACTGCTTCTATAAGCTCTTGTATTTCAAATTCACCATCACTCTACCACTAATATACCATTTTGAATGAGCTCATGTTGGTGGCACAATCTCTAAAGCCAAACGATTTACTGTCTCCTGCTGGAATACCACACTAAACTGTCTTTAACAGGGATGTTCCTGGTTAGTTACCAGTTTACATCTATTCTTTTTTTTTTTTACCATAGTAAATCATTTCGACTTGCTTATCGAATATTACGTTTACAATAAAGCACTTACAATGGAGGTCTATGGGCGAAGGCATTTCCCCGGAATTAAAAATACACACTGTTTCAAAGGTATAGTTACAAGATTTAGACATTATATGGCCTGGCATGAGAATAGTGACCTTAATAAACCTTCATTTAGAATAGTAGTGTCACCGCTAAAGTTGATGATATAGACCAGAGGTGGCCAGCGTCCACTAGGGGCTCTTGTCAAACTTCCAATGGGGCCAAATAAGTATTCAAATGATCAAAATTAAGTTATATTCACATAATCTTAATGTAAATGCTAAAGAAACACTAAATAAAGATGTTCAACATTAAACTGACATTATATTTTTAAGTTTATTTATTATTTATTTCTCATTATTATTGTTTTTTTTATTACAAAGTACCAGAAGTACATGTACTTAGATAGGAGGGCCTTCGAATATTGTCTTAAAGTCATAAAAGGTTGAAAATCACTGATATAGACTGCTTTTCTGTTTTATGCTTTTTCAAACATTATGGTACCTTTCATGCAGTGTATAATATAGTTTTCAAGATCAAAGTTATTGTCTCTTAAAAGAAAGAATCGATTCTGAACTCGTCAGCAATTCCAGTCTCAATTCCTGTTACAAACATACATAACAATGCAACAAGTTTGCATAATACCACCCTATGGTCTTCATTGACAGCCCGCAAACGACGTCTGCTTTGACCCGCTCTCAAACACTGTAGTTGTAGTTGAGGTTTAGAAATGACTAGAAGAGACACTGTTTTCTGCACTTCAAATCCATGCTACAAATTCCTTTATCTAACCTTTTCAGACAATTATAGTATTTTTTTGGCCTTGGATACAGTTAAATCAATTGTAGGAGACCTATATAATAAATAGCATATTTGGGGGACTTTAAATTACACAGTTTTTCACTGAATTGTATTTAAAAATACATTCTTCACATAAAAATACATGTTTCACATGCATGTGATTTTCTTGCCCATAGATTCCCATTGTAAATGCATTACTGCGGACAAATTCAGGGATTAATCGAAATTGAGCTCAAGTTCAATTGAGAAGTTTTGAAACCTTAATTGAGAAGGCATTTAAAAAGTGCATATTCTGGAACTCTTTGGCTTTGAGTGACATGCTACCCTCATGTCTGTCTTTTCCAATTTTCCTTACTCCTCTGTCTGTCTCTGCACTCCACTCCTCTCTCTCACCATGTGAAGGCAGGGCGTAGTCAGGTAAGAAGATCAATAAAAAGTGTCATTTGTTGAGAATATACCAGTTTCATGTGCCTCCTCCTCTCATGCTCTTCGGATGTTTGCTAAGCCGCATGGCAACAGCCATCAAATCCATAAACCCATGTACCTTTCCCCTGAACTGAACCATAAAACCGCATGTCGCTACGTTTGCTCTTATTTTAAACTCAATATGCTTTAAAAGCAGGTAATTTAAGTCTTAAATTCGAGTAGATGGCACAGCATTATGTTCAGTGCTTTGTTGGCAGATATTTTGTCATTGTTCTGAAGTTACTTTATTGCTGCTTTCCATCGTTAATTGTTTAAAGAGTAATGCTGCTGCTTTGGCTGCTGGGAACTTTGCTCATGCTTTGCTCCCTGCATCCTCTCTCAAGACGATTAAAGGATTAGTTCACCCAAAAACGACAATTATGTCATCATTTACCCTCATCCATTCAATTACTTTCTTCCATGTAAGACAGTGAGAAATTTAAATAATGTAGTTGGCCACTCAGTATCCGCGCCACCCCCACATACAGTAGAACAAGTGGTTTGGAAGATGAATGGATTCCTTCTTTTCCATGCAATGACAATAAATGTGGACTGAAGCTTTTCAAGTTTCAAAAAAGTGTCATGAAACATGACTCATGCACTACATTGCAACGTTTATAAAGCCATACTATATCTTTGTGTGAGGAATAGATCAAGTGTAATTAGTTATTCATTAATAATCTTCAACTCTTGTTGAAGGATCAGTCCGATTAGTGAACGAATCATTCAGACTTGTTTTGTAAATTGGATCAAATTAATCAAAAACCTCTGACTCTCTCTCTCTAAAAACAAAACACAAAACAAGAACAATGATTTGTTTATGAATCTGACATTGTCCCTTATAAAAAGAACACTTTAACACACTTTTAAAAGAGTACTTATAACACAAATAATATACTTTAAAAGAATATACTTAAAGCTGCAGTCCGTCGTTTTTCCTCTTTGTCGCCATCTCTGTTCGAAATCTGCAATTGCAGTTATTCGCGGAATTATTAACTGTGCGTGGGTAGTAAATCGGCATGAAACAGCGCGGATGAACACAATGTATTGAGGAGAACCTGTCGCTGCCGCGTCGCTGTGGATACTGTACTGTCATCAGCAATCTCAGAGTATACTTTTTGAAAGTGTCAACATTAGAATTTTCATCGGTAAATGTCATCTGAACAGTAAGTAACATTCACTTTTGTTCTGACCAAATTCGGGGGGTGGGGGGGAAGCATTGCAGTAGGCTATATCATGCTGATTAAATCTAACGATTGCTTATATCACGTCAAAACGTGAAAAATATTATTTTCTGTAGCCACTCTGAAGTCCGAAGTCTTTGGGTTTTACAACTGGTGAATCTCCAGTTGTCACTGGTGATTGTCGCTTTAAACTTTCGGGATCCGCCATACCAAATGCTAAGCTAAATCTCCACCTCCATCATCCACACACGCTAGCCGGGGACTCCTTCTCTATGTGTACAGAAGTGACGTAATGACGCAAAGACATGCTCGAAATTTACGCGGAAATCCACCAGTACCACTGGAATTAAAATCATTATTACAAGCTTACCGTTTTGAATCGAGGTAAGGCAAGCAGATCGTTTTGAACACTGGCTGGTTAAGTTTTTTTTCAAAATGTCTTTTTTTATATTTTTAAACCCAAAAAAGTGCCGGACTGCAGCTTTAAGTGCGAACTGGCTTCAATAAATACATTATTTAAACATGTTTTTTGACCCACTTACGTAGGACTTGAGTACATCTTTATTTATAATTTCACTTTTACTGTCTTTGAAATATGGTTAAAGTGTTTTGTTGAACGTACTGAAAAGTTGTTGTTAGTGAAACAACAGGATACTTATCTCAGGAGCATACATGAACATGTCAAGGAGAGCTAGGGGAACAACTTCGGTCAAATGTTGGTCTGTTCCTCACAAAGAGCTATTGTACAGCTTTAAAAGATTTGCACACACATTATATGTACCACTTCTATGACACTTTTCATGGTGTCTTTTCTCCTTTTGTCATTTTGAAGCTTGGCAACCTTTAGTTTCATTATATTAAAGACATTGGCCAAGATATTCTTCAAAGATTCACCTTTTGTGTTATAAAGAAGAAAGAAAGTCATGGTGGTTTGGAACAACATGGCATTGAGTAAGAATTTTGGGTGTACTATTCGGTTTAAGTGTAAGGAAATTATGCTATTTACTGAGCTAGTTTTAGACAGAGCTGGTCTCTTGCTTGTCATGCTGTGTTTTGGCATATGCTGTCAAGTGAACATGAATACATTTTTGTTGTATTTTGTTTTGTGTTCTCAGTGTCCCTGTGTTGTGCTTCTTTGTTTTTTGGAGCACTTGAGGGAACTGCTCAACTGACACTTCTAACGTTTTCTCTCTCTCTGTTAATGCTGCTTTTAAAGGGGCTCAAGGTAAGACTAGACTGATCCCTTACACCTCATTCTACCTGATACTTTTAGGATTTTTTTTAGGAACTTTTAATTTTAGTTTTACAAAAGTTTCACACAAACATTTGTAATACATCACAAACTATCTGACATAGAGCTGACTCAGTATCTTTGTTTTTAGTATTATGTTACAGTGAAAACGTGAAGTGAAATGTAACCATGCCAGATGTCTGGTGTCCTTTTCACCGGTCACTGCCTGACCTTATTACTGCTGTAAGTCTGACTGTGGCAGTGTTTTGTCTTTGGATGCAGACCCCCAGTGAGCAGGGCTCCACCAATGCCAGAGAAACTACAGACCAACAACGTGGGCAAGAAAAAGAGGCCTATTGAAGTGAGTGATGGACAGTGTCCTTTTCCGTTCCTTTCCTTCTCTTCCATTCCTGTCCTATATCTTCCCTTCCCTTCCCTTCCCTTCCCTTCCCTTCCCTTCCCTTCCCTTCCCTTCCCTTCCCTTCCCTTCCCTTCCCTTCCCTTCCCTTCCCTTCCCTTCCCTTCCCTTCCCTTCCCTTCCCTTCCCTTCCCTTCCATTCCCTTCTCTTCTCTTCCCTTCCCTTCCCTTCTCTTCTCTTCCCTTCCCTTCCTGTCCTATGTCACCCTTCCCTTCTCTTCTCTTCCCTTCCCTTCCTGTCCTATGTCACCCTTCCCCTCCCCTCCCTTCCCTTCCCTTCCTTCCCTTCCCTTCCCTTCCCTTCCATTCCCTTCTCTTCTCTTCCCTTCCCTTCCTGTCCTATGTCACCCTTCCCTTCTCTTCTCTTCCCTTCCCTTCCTGTCCTATGTCACCCTTCCCCTCCCCTCCCTTCCCTTCCCTTTCCTTCCCCTTCCCTTCTCTTCCCTTCCCTTCCCTTCCTGTCCTATGTCACCCTTCCCTTCCCTTCCCTTCCCTTCCCTTCCCTTCCTCTCCCTTCCCTTCCCTTTCCTTCCCTTCCTGTCCTATGTCACCCTTCCCTTCCATTCCCTTCCCTTCCTTTCCCTTCCCTTCCCATGTCATCCTTTCTGTTTGTTCCCTTCCTGTCCTATGTCATCCTTTCCGTTGCTTCCCTTCCTGTCCTATGTCATCCTTTCCGTTCCTTTGTTTCCTTTTCTTCCCTTCCCTTCTCTTCCCTCCCTGTCCTATGCCGTCCTTTCCATTCCTTCCCTTCCTGTCCTTTATCGTACTTTCTGTTTCCGTTCCGTTCCGTTCCGTTCCGTCCCTTCCCTTCCCTTCCCTTCCCTTCCCTTCCCTTCCCTTCCCTTCCCTTCCTTCCCTTCCCTTCCCTTCCCTTCCTGTCCTATGTCATCCTTTCCATAATTTTCTTTTCTTCCCTTCCATTCCTTCCCTTCCTGTCCTTTATCGTACTTTCTGTTCTGTTCCGTTCCGTTCCGTCCCTTCCCTTCCCTTCCCTTCCCTTCCCTTCCCTTCCCTTCCCTTCCCTTCCCTTCCCTTCCCTTCCCTTCCCTTCCCTTCCCTTCCCTTCCCTTCCCTTCCCTTCCATTCCCTTCCCTTCCCTTCCCTTCCATTCCCTTCCCTTCCTGTCCTATGTCATCCTTTCCATTCATTTTCTTTTCTTCCCTTCCTGTCCTATATCGTACTTTCCATTCCTTTCCGTTCCTTCCCTTCCCTTCCTGTCCTATGTCATCCTTTCCATTCATTTTCTTTTCTTCCCTTCCTGTCCTATATCGTACTTTCCATTCCTTTCCGTTCCTTCCCTTCCCTTCCTGTCCTATGTCTTCCTTTCCGTTCCTTTCCTTTCCTCCCTGTCCTATATTGTACTACACTATCCTATCCTACCCTGTCCTGTCTTGTCTTGTCTTGTCCTGTCTTTTCCTGCCCTTTATTTTATTACACTGCACTATTCTATCCTATCGTATTGTATCCTATCCTATTCTCTTTGTGTTCTGCGATATATTTACAAAATCTCTATCAATTCACCCTTCGCAGGGAGTTTGATTGACAGGCGATCTGACTTTGTTTCATATCAAAGGTAACCCAAAGGTCTGTTCTGTCTTTCGACGCATGTCAGTATCCTCTTTGCAACGCATTGTATTTTTCACTGCGTGAGAACATGATGTGTGGCGTGAGAGTGCCAAGGCTTGTCGGACGTAGCAACAGTAACTAAAGAGGCCGGGTCTTTGCGAACAGTCAATTGACACTTGTCGCCAGGATATACCCTTACTCCTTCCTGACATGCCCTCATGCGCACCCCAAGCTTTGAAAACCCCTGCTATAGGCTGATATACTTTACTATACTATAGTATAGTATACAGTACTTTTCTTACTTTTCTGTAGTATCCTATGCCGTTCTAAATGGTAAAATGGTAAATGGACTGCATTTATATAGCGCTTTCATAGACCCATGGCCACCAAAGCGCTTTACAATTTGCCTCTCATTCACCCATTCACTCATACATTCATACACCGACGGCGTATTCTACTCAATACTTTCCTGTAGCTCAGTGGTAAGAGCATTGCGTTAACAACGCAAGGTTTTGGGTTCGATCCCAGGGGATTGCACATACCTATGTATAAATGTATAGGATAATGCAATGTATGTCGCTTTGGATAAAAGCGTCTGCCAAATGCATAAATGTAAATGTACTATTTTCATATCTTTCACATCTTTTGTCTTCCGGTCTGTATTTTCACAGTGATCTTGCGTATTTATGAATGAACGGCTCGTTTAATAATCTTCCCGGTCTACTGACATTTGTTAAGACATCTTCTTTAAACATTACAATCCTCATGATAACTTTTGTTAACTTTACATTAAATAAATCCACTTCAAAAGCTATTAACTCCTGGAAAGCAATGCCATAGAGATATACAGAGCCACCGCAAAAACGGAAGTTCAAAGACAATATTCTAAAGATGGCTGCGCCCTTGTTTCTCTGGTGCATAAGGTCTATACTATACTAATAAATGACTTAGTAGTGTACCTTTTCAATCTATTAAATGTTGATTACAGACTGCTCTGTCCCTCAGTGGTTAGATGATCTTCCTAACCGTTCTTGATTGCCCTTTCACATCCTGAGAGCCCGATACTTTCAGCCGTTGTCATGGATACGA
This sequence comes from Phoxinus dragarum, assembly GCA_033366665.1. Lineage (NCBI taxonomy): Eukaryota > Metazoa > Chordata > Actinopteri > Cypriniformes > Leuciscidae > Phoxinus > Phoxinus dragarum. The sequence continues at coordinate 254,530 of JARPMJ010000292.1, forward strand.
CCTCAGACACCCCTCTTTGACTCTCTCTGCAGGACCTGGTGCTTGAACTGGTGTTTGGTTACCGTGGCAACGACTGCCGCAACAATGTGCATTATCTTAATGAGGGGGCAGACATCATTTACCACACTGCCTCAGTAGGGGTCGTCCTGAACTTGACAACAGGTGGGGAGAAAACTCATAGATGCCTGCCATATGTTATGCGTGTTTCATGCATTTTAATGCGCCAGAGTGGGCGTAAGTGATTAGATATGGATTTTATTCATCAAGTTCTTTCAAACAGGCATAAAGATGGGACAAAAATGTTGTTGAGCATCATTGTTTTTCTTTTTTCTTTTTCTGTTCGTTTGCCGTCAGCATGCCAGAGCTTCTATTTGGATCACAGTGATGATATTCTGTGCCTGACTATTAATCAGCACCCAAAGTCCCCAATGTGGTGGCAACTGGCCAAGTAGGTATGTTTGTGAAAACCTTCACCCTCTCTTCTCACTTTGACTGCCATGGTATCAGCTTTGTCCTGGACATTTCTCTAATTTAACAATAAGACAATGACATACAGAGTATAGAGCTATATAAAATAACATGGAAAGCATAGCTTAGAGAAGTTGGTCTTGGATGAATCGAATGAGAAATAAGTTCACATTGAAATAGTTTCGCAGACTTTGGTATCTTGGCATATCTAATCAAAGTGTGAGGAATTTTTGAGGAAACATGTATGAGATTACTTGAATTAATTCCTCAAGAGAAAAAAAACAATTCAGAAGAATGAAACCAAGTATTTAAAAAAAAAAAAAGATCTGATTTTGAATTTTTCCTTCCAATGGTTGTACCTGTGCTCTGCTGTGCTTTATTGCCATTTGCACATATTGCTTGAAATGGCAATTTTCTTTTTAAGTTTGGACAGTGTGGTGCTTCACTTTTGCACCAATGGAGTTAAAAATTATATATATTTCTTAGTGTTTCTCCTACCATGTTTAACTGCTATTGTTGTTCACTTAGGTGATGCTGGTGATATGTCAGGTAAGATACACTCTCCATTAAAAACAAACAAAAACAAACAAACAAACAAACAGATTGCCATGGAAAACTGTCCCACATCAGCACTTCATTATTGAGTTATTAGCATACTTACTTTATGAGCCAATGATGAGAAATATGCTTTAGAATATACCGTAATCATATTAGATTACATATCTGAGCAACAGTGGATGAATAAATTCTCTCTGTATTTGCAGCCACGTCTCCTTCTATCCACGTGTGGGAGGCCATGAACAAACAGACCCTCTCTGTGCTGCGCTGCCATCATTCTCGGGGCGTTTGCTCTGTAAGCTTTAGTGCCACCGGTAAACTGCTGCTTTCTGTGGGCCTGGACCCCCAGCACACCCTCACCATCTGGAAGTGGCAGGAAGGTACAGACCAACCAACCCACAGCATCCCGTCTGCATTCATGGGTTTTTATATCAGGTTTATTACCTGTTTGAATTCTTTTTGAAGGTGCCAAAATAGCTAGTCGGGCCGGTCACACCCAGCGGATCTTTGTGGCCGAGTTCAGACCCGATTCGGACACTCAGTTTGTGTCGGTGGGGATTAAACATGTGCGCTTCTGGACACTGGCCGGCAAAGCCCTGCTCAGTAATAAAGGAGTGCTGAGCTCCATTGAGGACGCCCGTATGCAGACCATGCTTTCTGTGGCATTTGGAGCTGTAAGTATTCTTCTGTGTCTACATGATGTTCAGCTCTACTTGTAATTGTTTTTAGGGAGGGAGAGATTAAGGTGTAGTTCACCCAAAATGAAAAATATCATGGTGTTCCAAACCAGCACAAAATGAGATTTTGCAGAATGCTTTCAATAAAATGAAAGCAAATGGGAATTGATGCCGTCAAACTAAAAATAAGCAGTACCATTGAAAAGTTTGGGGTCAGTAAGATTTGTTTTTGAAAAAAGTCTCTCACCTTTTATTTGCTGCCTTTTATTTGATTATTTTTTTTTTTAAACAGTAATATTGTGAAATATTATTGCAGTTTTAAAATATAATTTATTTCTAAACAAATGTCTGTAGAGAAGCGCTTCCTGGACTCAAGTAAATAAGCTCGAGGTGCTCTATGGATAGAAAAAACATGTAGAAATCTTCAGGAACATCCATGGCACTCTCTTTGGAAAAGTTAAAAAGCCTTTATTTCTATGGCTTGGTCATAATCAACACTATTAAAACACTCCGACGCGTTTCGGCATACAAGCCTTCGTCCGGGAGTCAGTCATTTATTTCTGTTGTTTATTACTATAAATGCTGAAAACAGGTGTGCTGCCTAAAGTGCCCCATTATGCCATTTTAAAGGTTCCTAATTTAGTTTTAGAGGTCATCTACAATAGGTTTACATCCATCCAAGATAAAAATAAGAAAAGAAAAGAAAAAAGGAGTTAGCCTCTTTTCCGTGAGTCTACTCTGCTCTGATTGGTCAGACGGCCCAGTCTGTTGCGATTGGTCTACCATTTACAGCGTGTGTCGGAAACTAAACGAACATTACCTATCTGTATTTTAGCTCCGGAGGCTTCCTCAGCACTTGTATACGCAGTGATGTGAACAACAGTAATATTGGCGTCGGTTTTACAGTACTGGATGCATTTTCAGCTCAAAAAACATCATGTCAAACATCGTCAACATCAAAAAACATCTTCTTGACATGTCGAAAAAAAAAAAACTCTTCCAGTCCTAAGCAACACCTACAGTGTTTGAATGTGGGTTATAGACCATAGTAAAGACCATAGGCCGGCATTATGCAAATTTGTTACAAACCTACATAGGCTTGAACAGGAAATAAGGCTGGAATTACTGACAGCTAATTTCTTGTTGATGCATCCTTGCTGAATAAAACTATTAATTTATTTTAAAAAAAACAAGAAAACAAAAAGTTACTAACCCCAAACGGTAACTGTATAAATTTTTTCTGGTGAACTATAACTTTAACTGAATGTGGGAATGTGTGTGAGTAGGTATTTATGTATACATACATGCATATTTGTGCATTTGTTTGTGCACTTGTGTGTCAGAGCTTAAATTAACAAGATGTTAAGTCAAGAAGTAATTCAAAAACTTGTTTATGATTATATTCAACCTAAAAAAAAAAAATCACATTTCACACTTGTAAAGAATCAGTGTAAAAGGAAGTGAATATGCTGTGCTTTGCCATGTTTGTGCTGTTTTTCTCTTAGAGGTCACTAGATTAGTGCAGGTTTGTTTTCTTTTCAGAATAACTTGACATTTACAGGTACCATTAGTGGAGATGTGTGTGTGTGGAAGGAACACATTCTAGTGAGAATCGTTGCTAAGGCTCACACCGGACCTGTGTTCACCATGTACACCACATTACGTGACGGGCTCATTGTGACGGGAGGCAAAGAACGACCGTAAGTGGATCTTTGTTTTCTGAATTTGCGTGAGCGTTCTGAAAAGCTGCTGTAGTAAATGGGGATGTGTGTGTGTGGGCTGCCCTCTGCAGGTCTAAGGAGGGAGGTGCGCTGAAACTGTGGGATCAGGAGTTGAAGAGATGCAGAGCCTTCAGACTGGAGACGGGCCAGGTCATAGACTGTGTCCGCTCTGTCTGCAGGGGCAAGGTACAGCGCGTATACAAAATCAATACATTATAGACTAGAGGATGGACCTCTGACAGTACAATATGCAATATGCAATAACTTTCTGTCATCCTACCATACCAAAATCCATACCATACACTGTTCACTAGCATCCACTTCCACTTCCTCTGCTGCTCCTCTTCCTGAATATCAACTCACTCCGCTCACACACCACAGCTTTTCCTCCTTCTCTCCTCTGTCTCCCTCTGACACCTCCAAACTCCTCTCAAACATGAAATTATCAAACTGCCAGCTTGACCCGATCCCTTCTCCTCTCTTCAAAACCTGTCAAGAACCCTCATTCCTCTCATCACCATTATCATTAACACTTCCCTTACGTCTGGATCTGTTCCATCCCCGCTAAAACTTGCATCCATCACACCCCTCCTGAAAAAACCTGGCCTCAACCCTGACAATCTAGATAACTTCAGACCCATCTCCAATCTCCCGTTACTTTCAAAAATTCTGGAACGCGCCGTCAACACACAACTCCATCAATATCTCCACTCCTCTCAACTCTTCGAAACATTTCAGTCCGGATTCCGTCCACACCACAGTACATAAACAGCCCTTCTTAAAGTCACAAATGATCTACTCATTGCTGCTGACTCTGGTTTCATATCCATCCTTTTTCTCCTCGACCTCTCCGCTGCATTTGACACTATAGACCATACTGTTCTCCTCCATCGTCTTAAATCTATTGGCATCTCTAGTACAGCACTTCTCTGGCTCACATCTTACCTCTCTGACCGTCACCATTTTGTCTCTGTTAACAACTGCAACTCCCACACCTCCCCTGTCACCCATGGCGTCCCCCAAGGTTCCGTGCTCGGCCCCCTCCTCTTCACCATCTACATACTTCCCCTCGGTCAGATCATCCACAACCATGGACTCCATTTTCACTGCTACGCCGATGATACCCAAATCTACTTGTCCACCAAATCCATCACCCCGGCTATTCTCTCCACCATCACCGATTGCATTTCCGACATTAAAATCTGGATGGACAATAATCTTCTTAAACTCAACAGCAGTAAAACAGAACTCCTTATCACTGGCCCAAAATCTCTCCTCTCTTCTATTAAGAACTTTACTCTCCTTATCGACGGACATATTGTCACCCCCCTCCCTTTCTGTCCAAAACCTTGGTATCATAATGGACTCCACCCTCTCATACCAAACGCACATCAACCATATCACTAAACTATCCTTTTTCCACCTCCGCAACATTGCTCGCTTTCGCCCCTCCCTTACCTTGTCAACAGCTGAAATCCTCATTCACGCATTCATAACTTCAAGACTTCAAGACTTCTATACGGACTTCCTACCAATCAACTACAAAAACTGCAATACATCCAGAACTCAGCTGCCCGTCTCCTAACTCACACCCGGTCAAGAGAACACATCACCCCCGTTCTCCGTCATCTCCATTGGCTACCTGTTCACTATCGCATTCAATATAAGCTCCTTCTCCTCACCTTTAAGTCCCTCCATAACCTGGCCCCGCCCCACCTCACTGAGCTCCTGGAACAGCACCAACCCACCCGCCACCTCCGTTCAGCTGGCACAAACCGCCTTACTCCGACCGTCCGCACTAACCGCCGGACTTTGGGGGATCGAGCCTTCGCTATCACCGCCCCCACCCTCTGGAACTCACTCCCTACATCCATTAGAAACTCCGACTCACTGCCAAACTTCAAATCAGTACTCAAAACCCACCTGTTCAAACTAGCTTTTCCCTAAACCCCTTGTTATTTTGTTTTGTTGTGTCTTGTTTTATTCCCCATTTGAGTGTCCAAAAAAGCGCTATACAAGTTCGATGTATTATTATTATTATAGTACATTTTGGTCAGCAGTCATTAAGAAGTTTAACAGATGTGTTTTGTAATAGTGTGGATCCACTTTTATTGATTGATTGATTTACAAATGTTTGATCTCATGTGTTTTAAAAAGATTTACTCCCCTGAATTATGCCTTGTGTGGGATGCTGGTGTGCATATGTAAATAATAACTCAACAACTCACCCAAAATATTTTTCTGATAGACAGACAGACAGACAGACAGACAGACAGACAGACAGACAGACAGACAGACAGACAGACAGATCGATAGATAGATAGATACTAGATAGATACTAGATAGATAGATACTATATATATATATATAGATAGATAGACAGATAGATAGATAGATAGATAGATAGATAGATAGATAGATAGATAGACAGATAGATAGATAGATAGATACTAGATAGATAGATAGATAGATAGATAGATAGATAGATAGATAGATAGATAGATAGATAGATAAATAGACAGACAGACAGACAGATAGATAGATAGATAGATAGATAGATAGATAGATAGATAGATAGATAGATAGATAGATAGATAGATAGATAGATAGATAGATAGATAGATAGATAGATAGATAGATAGATAGCAAAGGAGCTTCCATAGAGATTTTGAATTTGTCTTAGGAAAGTGGAAACAAAAGTACCGTAATAAAATGACATTTCTATAGCCGGTTAGAACCAACTAGCCTTGTTCAACCACCTTCATCAGAAAGATTATGCTGGTTAATAAGATTTTTCTTCATAAATAGTGTGACTCCACCAGTTACAGTACGGTACCCAGTGTCCTCTTGCTTGATTGTTTAGGGGAAGATTCTCGTAGGCACTCGTAACGCTGAGATCATTGAGGTTGGAGAGAAGAATGCAGCCTGTAACATCCTGGTGAACGGCCACATGGACGGTCCTATCTGGGGTGTTGGAGCTCATCCCACGCGAGACGTCTTCCTGTCTGCTGCCGAGGACGGCACTGTGCGCCTCTGGGACATTTCAGAGAGGGTAAATTATACAATGCCTGTGTGCATAGTCAATCATTCTTTCTGAGATACAAGCTTATTCAAATGTGTTCTTGTATGGAAAAACAGAAGATGCTCAATAAAGTGAACCTCGGTCATCCTGCGCGCACGGTCAGCTACAACCCAGAGGGCGACATGGTGGCCATCGGCATGAAGAACGGGGAGTTCATCATCCTCCTCGTCATCTCTCTCAAGATCTGGGGGAAGAAGAGAGATCGGCGCTCTGCCATACAAGATATCAGGTGAGATTTATGTATTATTTTATGTTGTAAACATGCATAATATTCACTGCAGGTAATTTTAAAGCAGGGCTATGCAGTTTCGTGAATTTCTTCGCTGTATTTTTGCTCGCAGGTTTCTCTATAGAGCTCCCCCTACAGCTCCGGAATAGATATTTGACAACACTGTCGAAAAACTTAACTCTCAGATACCAGAGGCTAGTAGATCAACAACATCACAGCAGACGGACATTCTTTACAACGTCGTCTTCATTCGGGTTCGAACAGCGTGAGGCAGCGCAATAATGACATAATTTTAGGAGATTTTTCTTGCCGTAAGCAATTCGTTACATCGCGAGACCTGATATCACGCGATACTTCCTGACCCGCCGGCCCAAAGTTGCAAGGGTGTTTTTTCCGCTCACAGGCGATAGGGGGGTGCGAGACGACCACCATTCAACCCGAAAAAAGTTATATAACCATTCCAATGACTATGAAGCTGTTCAGTTAAGGTAAAAAACCTGCATAGTTCACATTTAAGTCAAATTTTACTTTTACTCTGAGGCAGAAACAAGCTTTTGGTGAATGCTATGAAGCCCCGGGTATACTTCATTTTCTGCATTCCTCTCCGTCTCGTTCCCAGTTGAGAGCATGAGCCTTTCAAAGTATACTTCTTTGGCCGTGAGCACGGAAAGACGCATTCAGCAAGTTCATCTAGTGAACTTTGTTTTCAAGCGTTCAAGTCACTCGCACATGCGCTGTTGTATGCACAGTGTGACTTTAATCAGAGAGTCATTGAGAAATTTGCTGTCCAGAAAGAAAGGAGAGCAAAAATTTACTCTGGGCTTAATTCTACCATTAATGTGGTCCATTGCAACAACTACAGTTTCTTTTCCTTCAGGTTCAGTCCAGACTCGCGTTACCTGGCTGTGGGTTCCAGTGAGAACGCTGTGGATTTTTATGACCTGACTTTAGGACCGCAGCTCAACCGCATCAACTGCTGTAGGGACATCCCGAGCTTCGTCATTCAGATGGATTTTTCTGCGGACAGCTGCTATGTGCAGGGTACTGTGTGTGTGTGTGTGTGTGTGTGTGTGTGTGTGTGTGTGTGCGTGTGTGTGTGTGTGTGTGTGTGTGTGTGTGTGTGTGTGTGTGTGTGTGTGTGTGTGTGTGTGTGTGTGTGTGTGTGTGTGTGTGTGTGTGTGTGGTTGTTTGTGGGAGAGAATCTGAAAAAAATAATGATAATTGCCTGATTGCCACTTCTGAAAAAGAAGTACACTTTGGCATACTTTAAGAAAAAAAAGAGTACGGATTACAGAAATAATATACAATTAAAATGAAAAGAGTGACGGTACAGTCACATGAATTCCGATATGACTGTTCAGACTTAGGTCACATTGCAAAACTTCAGACCTGTATTTGATTTAGGACCACATATGGAAGCAAATCAGAATCAAAAAGTTCAAATTCCATGTGGTTTCTGCTCTTCACACTGTTATGAAAAGAAAACACAAAGAAAATGTAATAATTACTAAAAAAAAATTTTTTTTACAAATATTTTATTTGTTTACCTGTGTGACCTGTGACCGTTAACCAAAATCAGAGAAACCGTGCACAAGTGAATGTGTTGTTAAAATCTCAGGTGGTACTTCAAGTAAGCAATTTTTGTTAAATGGGACAACACTGTTTGGGAATCCCTGCCCTAAGCTATCCTTTACACAAAGTATGTTATTAAAGGTAAAAACAAATAAGGTTCCTCTTCTCCATTTAGAAACCGTGTTGGTGTTGTAATGACTTTCTCTGTTGTTTCTCACAGCTTTAGATCAGCTCTATAGAGATATTCACTGTCTGCATGTGTTGTTCTCTACAGTTGTCTACTGGTGCTTATAAACGTGTGGTCTATGAGGTGCCTTCTGGGAAGCAAGTCACTGAGCAAGCAGTGATAGACAGAATAACCTGGGCCACATGGACAAGGTAACGCTGCAACGCACCCACACTTCTCCTCTGGCCAAATTAACAAACATGAGCCCCTTTCTTTGATCCCGAGAAATTGCCGTAATATTTCTCGAGTGCCTCCCTGTCGGGGTCCTCTGAGGAGTCATATCCTGTCCAGACAGGAAAGTCTGTGATCGCTGCATTGCCTCTAATTCATTCTGTTACTCAAGCTAAAGGTCTTGTTTTGCTGCCAGGTGCACCTTTATTATAGACCTGCCTGCTTGGTAACAGTTGGTGGTTGCAGCTTTTTAAAGCATCCCATAAAACAGAAATGAAGTGTGTTTGGGTGTCTGTGTAGTGTCCTAGGGGATGAGGTTGGTGGGGATCTGGTCCAGGAACACAGATAAAGCAGACGTAACCTGCGCTTGTGTGTCTCACTCCGGCCTCAACATCGTGACAGGCGATGACTTTGGAATGGTAAAGCTGTTCGACTTTCCCTGTCCAGAGAAATTTGTAAGTATACTGTTTTTTTATTTTATTTACAGGAATAATGTTGTTTCACACGCAATTTTTTGTGATGCATGATGATTGGTCACTGTGATTTGGCCAAGTAAGACATATTCCTGGATCAATATTCCTTTATGAAAATGTAGTCCTAATCCTATCCATACCCCAAAACCTAACTCTACCCTGAATTATACCTAAATAATATGATAGGTGAAATTTATGGTTATGATTACAGTTTCTGTAAAGTGACGAAGTAAGAAAGACAAAGATGTGCTTTGATTGTCCCTAAACCGGACCTGACTTCAGTCCCGAAGTTATAAAGTGCTCTTCATTATATCGAATGTGCACTTGTTCTGTACTTCATATCTTAAAAGTATTTTTAAAGTGTACTTGCATTACAGTATTAATGAAATAAAACGCAACTTAAGTGAACTTAGAGTGTACACTTTCATGACTACTGTATTTTTCAAGTAGTCTACACCTTTAAAAAGCACTTTGTAATGTCCAATTTATAATTTTTACTTTAGAAATGCATTGTTTTAATAATCTATTGTGCTTTAAAGAAGTACACTTATTTTGATGCGTTGACTAAAAGTACATGTAAAGCATTTGATTAATTTTTTTTATCTATTTTAAATTTACTCAGTTGCAACTTTATCATTACAGATGTGTATTTACAAATATCTTTAAATACACAACATACAAATTTAAATAAAAATGCCATTAAATTATACTTTTAGTTTACTATAGTTGCTTGTCCATATTCAACAGCACACAATAACCATATTTCAAAGACAATAGAATTGTGAAATTACATATAAAGATGTACTTGCGTCCTACTAAAGTGGGCCAAAAAAGCACTCTTAAGTTCAGCTAATTGCATTTAATATAAATGTAAAACTAATACATTTTCATTCAATTGTAACACTGTAAGTGGCCGAAAACTTTTTTTTAATTTTTTTTATTTATTTGATTTATTTATGTAATAAGTATGCTAAAGTGTATTTCTTTTTCACAAGGGCCAATAGTGCTGTTTCCTACAGATAAATATAAACCACAGAGTACCTTTAGCTGTCTCTGCATATTGTATATGGCACGTCATGGCATGTGACAGCACATCACAAGACCGTAAAAAGGGCTGGATGTGACAGTTTTTGCCAAAACAGATCAAAACATTCTCACAACAACCAAAGTTCAGCTGTATAATTGGATTGTAAAATCTTTTGTGTTTTTATTATATACCCCATACTTGTTATATATTCAAATAAAATGTTCCCTCATCCACTCTTCTGACCTGTGCTGCACATATTTCTGCATTTTCAAGGATAAAAATAGCTAGAATCTGTTTCCTCAGTCCAAACACAAGCGTTTTCTGGGCCACTCGGCCCACCTGACCAACATCCGCTTCACCAGTGGGGACCGCTTCGTCGTCAGTGCTGGAGGCGATGACAGGAGGTGTGTGTTCACTTGTGCTTTCATTACGTTCCTCACACGCACCCATCTTACTGTTCTTTCTTTATCATTCTTCCTCTTTAAAATCAGCATATAGAGACAGATTCAGTGTTTGATTCTCTGTGTTAAGTGATCCATTCCAAGTTGTCAGTTTAGTTTCACTTTTACAAAAGCATTAACACATTTTATTCTGTTCTGTTGACCCAAAACTGTGTAATATGTAAATGATAATGAAAAAAATCTCACTGACCCCAAACTTTTGAATGATAGTGCATGTATATAATTATTTCAGAAAGACACATGACTGACCCAGGCAAAATTAGGATCCAAAATAAAAAATTTGCAATATGTGCTAATGCATATCTATCTATCTATCTATCTATCTATCTATCTATCTATCTATCTATCTATCTATCTATCTATCTATCTATCTATCTATCTATCTATCTATCTATCTATCTATCTATCTATCTATCTATCTGTCTATCTATATCCATCTATCTATCTATCTATCTATCTATCTATCTATCTATCTATCTATCTATCTATCTATCTATCTATCTATCTATCTATCTATCTATCTATCTATCTATCTATCTATCTATCTATCTATCTATCCTGACCTGAACCAATCAGAATCAAGTATTCCTAGTAGCTGTAATAAAAGGAGTGTTATTAATGTTGTTACAAACTTTCCCATTCATAATGTTCAATTTTCTCTGTGTGTGTTCTATAGCCTGTTTGTATGGCGGTGTGTCCACACTCCTCACTGAGGGCATGCGGCCTCGAAACATCACGATCCCAGCCGACGGGTCACATGACTGCTCGGTGACCGGATGCATGTTCACCCATACCTGAACTCAACCGTTTTTTGAATGATAGTTGGGCCAACGTGTCACAAGACCCGACGTACAGTAAACGATCTGTCAGATGTGTAAGTGTTTACCCCCTCATGTTTTCCTTCATTTCTTTCAAAGAAAATCTTGAGCTACAAGATGCAGAGCGTAATTATCGATGTTCATGAGATTTTTCTTCCAAATGAAAAAGAACTTGTAGCAAGCAAAAGTACGATTAGCCTTAAACTACCGGTACCCGTTGAGTGTTTTTTTTTTTCTTTTTTTTCATTTTTTGTTGTTCATTTAGGTGTGGAGATTCTCATTTGATATTGAGTGTTGTGTTTCTTAATGTTGGTTTAGTTTGGTGATTCTCTCTGAGGTTTAATAGATCTCCTGTGGCCTTCTCCCTGAATGTAACACTGGCGTTATATTCTAGGATGTCAGCATGCCAAAGCATTCTATGCACTGTATACTTGACCTGCTCACTGTGGTTGTCCAGTGGTCTTTTAATGTTGATCTTGAACGTGGTCTGATCTCCCGTAACCGTAGACACACTCCTAACCTCATATGTAGCAGCTTTAGCTCGATTAGTGAACTTGAGATGTCCGTTTGTGTGAGTAGGAATGAACCGTATGCTTCGTGTTTCATGTCTGAGATCAAAGTTTAAAAGAAAGAAAAAAAAAATGGTGATGCAATCCCTCAGAAAATGAATGAAAAGAGTTTGTTTCAATAATGTCTTATCTGAAATCACTGTTGATCTTGCTGCTGAAGCCTTTATAACATCACATTCGTTTTGATTAGGAATCCGTTTTTTTTTTCATTTGATTTTACTCGTCGTGATGATGTTCTCTCCTTCAATGTATCATTCTGATTGAAAGAGATGCATATTATGATTTTCTTATCAATGTACATATCATTTGTAAAGACATTCTTTTGTATATTTTTGTGAAATGTTTCTTAAAAGCCAACTTTAATAATAAAACATATGTATATGACACATTCATGTAAAACACTGTCAGTTATTGAATTGTCTCGTTCAACAGATTGCAAACTATTGAAATCGTACTCGTTCTGAAGTGACGTGGACTGGTTGTACTGGGTTCAATACAAATCTGTGGCATATTGTTGAGTAAATATAATATTATCAGAGTAAATATCAGCCTGGTTTCACAGACAGGGTTTAGATTAAGTCAGGATTAGGCCTTAGTTCAATTAGGACATTTAAATGGCTTTTATAAACTTGCCTTAGAAAAAAAAACATTACTGCTGTGCATCTTGAGACAAAACATGACATATTTTAAGATATATCAGTGCAAGTTGCTTTCAGTTAAAACTCTGAGACTATCTTAAGCCCCGTCTGTGAAACTCGGGATAGTTTACAGTAATGGACTTAAATGAGGACTGAGTCAAAGGTCTTTTCATAACTTGTTTTGAACCAGGAACATTCGTCTTTGATCATCTCTCAAGGGAAAGACTGTCAGCATAAAAAAAGGAAAATAATTGCACACTATGATACAGAACTTCCTTATGACCCAGATAATGTCATACTTGCAGTTTTCTGATCTTTATAACGCAATCAGAAAGCTTTTCAATCCATTTCTTTGATCAATCCATCATTTAATGCACCCTTAGACAAAAAGCACCCTGGAGAAACTCAACAGCAGTGCAAAATATGAAAAGACAATGCAGAAAAGCAGAGCGCATGTGGTGGAAGACAAAACTTGTAGTCCATTATAACATCTACAAAGACACCATCCATGCTTTCAATATGGAATTAGGCAAAGCTAGACAGACTTTCTTCTCAAATATTATTAACAGCAACTTAAACAACACACGCACTCTTTTTGCTACTGTAGAGAGACTGACAAACCCCCCGAGCCAGATTCCCAGTGAAATGCTCTCAGACAGCAAGTGCAGTGAGTTCGCTTCTTTCTTCTCTGAGAAAATCAATAATATCAGAAAGGTGATCAGCACATCCTTGAGTTGCACTGGGGTCAGACAGATCAGACCACATCCTGAGAAAGTAGTTACTATGTCTGATTTCAAAGAAATTGATGGCAAAATTTTGGAAGAAAACCGTACAGCACCTTAAAACATCGACCTGCGCCCTTGACGCTCTTCCCACATCTTTCTTCAAAAGTGTGTTAAACAGCTTAGAAGCAGATCTCCTAGAAGTGGTAAATGCCTCACTTCTCTCTGGGAGTTTTCCAAACTCCCTGAAAACTGCAGTTGTCAAACCCCTCCTGAAAAAGAGCAATCTGGATAAGACTATATTAAGCAATTATAGACCGATCTCAAATCTTCCTTTCATTGGCAAGATCATTGAAAAAGTTATTTTCAATCAGCTGAACAAATTCTTAAGCTCGAATGGATACTTTGACAATTTTCAATCTGGTTTCCGATCGCATCACAGCACAGAGACAGCGCTCATAAAGATAATTAACGATATTCGCTTAAATACTGATACAGGCAAATTATCAGTGTTGGTACTACTCGACCTCAGTGCTGCTTTTGACACTGTCGATCACAACATACTTCTTGACAGGCTGGAAAACTGGGTGGGGCTTTCTGGGATAGTCCTAAAATGGTTCAGGTCATACTTAGAAGCGAGAGGTTATTATGTGAGTATAGGAGACCATAAGTCTGAGTGGACATCCATGACATGCGGAGTTCCTCAAGGCTCAATTCTTGCGCCACTCCTATTCAACCTGTACATGCTTCCAATGAGCCAAATAATGAGAAAGAACCAAATCTCTTACCACAGCTATGCAGACGACACACAGATCTACTTAGCCCTATCGCCTAACGATTACAGCCCCATTGACTCCCTTTTCCAATGCATTGATGAAGTAAACAGTTGGATGTGCCAAAACTTTCTTCAGTTAAACAAAGACAAAACTGAAGTCATTGCGTTTGGAAACAAAGATGAAGTTCTCAAGGTGAATGCATACCTTCACTCTAGAGGTCAAACAACTAAAAATCAAGTCAGGAATCTTGGTGTGTCTCTAGAGTCAGACCTTAGCTTCAGTAGTCATGTCAAAGCAATAACTAAATCAGCATACTATCATCTGAAAAATATTGCAAGAATTAGAGGCTTTGTTTCCAGTCAGGACTTAGAAAAACTTGTTCATGCTTTCATCACCAGCAGGGTGGATTACTGTAATGGACTCCTCACTGGCCTTCCCAAAAAGACCATAAGACAGTTGCAGCTCGTACAGAACGCTGCCGCCAGGATCCTGAGCAGAACAAGAAAATATGAACATATCACACCAGTCCTTAGGTGTTTACACTGGCTCCCAGTTACATACAGGATTGATTTTAAACTAGTATTACTGGTATATAAATCATTTAATGGCCTAGGTCCTCAATACATTGCAGATATGCTCACTGAATATAAACCCAACAGATCACTCAGATCATTAGGATCACATCAACTAGAAATACCAAGGGTTCACTCTAAGCAAGGAGAGTCCGCTTTTAGCTATTATGCCAGCCGCAGCTGGAACCAGCTTCCAGAAGAGATCAGGTGTGCTCCTACAGTAGCCACATTCAAATCCAGACTCAAAACACATCTGTTTAGCTTAGCATTTACTGTATGAGCACTGTGCCACTGTGCGTCCGACTGTTTGCACTGTATTTTATTTAATTTTTTATTCTAAACGGTTTTAATTATTCTCATTTCTTTTGATTATTTTAATTTCTTCTATGTAAAGCACTTTGAATTACCATTGTGTATGAAATGTGCTATATAAATAAACTTGCCTTGCCTAATGCAAAATACACATTACTCACATTTAATCTGTTCTGTATCTCATTGATCACATGATTCCTCCAAACACTGATTCAATCCACATAATAACATGCTGAATATTCAAAATATTTCAGAATAATCTCAACAGGCAATGGAAAATCATATCATCTTATAACTTTATTAGAAATATATTTACAATCTTCATTATATACACAACACACTAATGTAACATCTCTAGGTTCTGATATTTGCTTTTCTTTCATTATGTCATCAGTTGTCATATCAATAAATTCAAACATACTGTATATCGTAATCTCTCACATTCCTAAGCTTCTGGCTGATTTTAAAGAAGAACATAGCCTGCATGCATTAATAACTTGATAAACTGCGGCGCTGCGCGCGTCAGAGCTTCACGGAGAAGGACGAGCCGCACGAGCAGCCGTGTTCAGCCTGTGGGTTCTTCAACACCTGGAAAGAAGAGCGGATGAGCTCCTGACTGAAGTCAACAGTGGATCCCTTCACAAACTCCAGACTGTCCACGTCGATTATTATCCCAACACCGTTCTTCTCAAACACTCTGGAAAGAAGGAGACAGAAATAAATGCATGAGATAAACAAAAATTAATTTCATTAAAAATCATCCATAAAATGTCTTAAAGTTTGGTAAAATGGCTCCAAACTTGCAAAACTCATATGAATACATGGTTGATGAGTTTCTGAGCGCCTCCTTTAAACTGACTCTGTGTTGGAAAAAAATGACTTTTTTAAGCCCTTTTTTAAGTTTTTTTTTTGTAATTACCTGTCATCTTCATTTCTAACAGCGTCCACCAAGAATTTATACTGGAATCCTGAACATCCCCCTCCCTCCACTGCTATCCTCAGATACTGTCCCTTATCCAGAATCTCAGCAAGCCTCTGCAGGGATAGCAAAAAAATACATTTTGATTTGATTATTATAATGATTATTTGTTGTCTATGAAGCTTTTTTTTCTGTCTTTTAGTTGTGATTAAGTATTTAGGATAAAGTGCAGTGAGTTCAAACCTTGACACAGGATTGACTGAGAAGAAGGTCATCAGCTGGGACGGCTGAGTGTAGCTGTGGGTTGCTGCTGTAGCGCGCATGCGCAGTGCAGCCGAGAGGAGCTGAACATCTCGCTGTCTGAACTCTGGCCGAGGAAATGCTGGACGACAACAAACACACGTGACACACCGAAATGCTGTAACGTTACACACAATGCCCTTGACCGAATTTCGATATCCACAGCATATTATTGTAGCTATATTCATTTTAAAATAACTACGAAACAAACTAAAGCTTAGTTAAGTTTTAGCTAAATGTGTGTAACAGAACGGAGAAGATTGTTTGTAAGCAACTGACAACAAACGAGTCATTTCACCGTAAATAATTTACACGTGGAGATTATTTGTCGACATCCATAACTGTTTATGTTCTACTTTAAGTTATCAAATGTTGTCATCTGTGTGTCGTTATCTCAATCGCAACTGTTCTCAAGCTAGCTAGCTAAGCTACCTGCAATAGCTATTAAGCGAAGAACAGGTAACAGTTACCAAACACAGTCAATTTATATTAGACAATACATTTACCACTATCATTAAGCTAATTTGTGCATACTTGAGAAGTTGAAATGACGCTGATCTAGGTGCGCTTATGAGGAGTCTTCTGGCGAATGACATCTTCTATAACTCGGATTATACTGCGCGCATGCGCATGACGGAGTTATCATCGCAAGTGGGTTGCCAGGTTCAGTTATTAAACCCTTTATTTTTTTTAAGTAATTTCTGTTCATTTGTAAAAATAAAGGCGTGTAAGTTGGTATTGAAATGTATTTAGGCAGTACATAATAATAACACCAATAATAATACAACTTTTTATAAAAAAAAAAAAAACGTTTTAATGATCGGTAAAAAATAGAAGAAGATCTTCAGAGGTCTTCAATCCTGCTTCTGGAGGGACACTGTCCTGCAGAGTTTAGGGACACTAAACTCTGCAGGACAGTGACCCTCCATGAGCAGGATTGAAGACCTCTGGTCTAATTAGTATAGCTCCAAGATGTAATGCGAATGGCTTACCTTTCTAACGCAGCTTTATGTCACAAATGCATACAATTGACAGCTGTCACTAAGCAAGTTCAATGTGCAATGTTTTTTACAAACTTACTTGTTGTTTTATTGACAAACAAATGACTTATTTAGTGTAAAAAGAGCCTGCTGTGATAAACTCTCATTTATATAAAAAATACATAAACTGATATCTGTAGCCTACCTTTAATTATGACTGAAATATACATCAAATATGCCAGATTTGAACTCTACCCCAAAGACATAAACTGGCTAATTTGATACAAACAGGGTCATTATTTAACTGGAGTGGCAAATGAGAGGCAGAATTTTGTAAAATGCTATAATTTTTAAATCTATATTCACAACATAGGCAACATTTTTGTAAAAAAAAAAAAAAAAATTTTTACGAATGCACTTTTTTCACCTTACGGAATACAAAGATGCAAACATTTTATGATTTATAGGTTTATTTCAGCTGTTTCAAAGTAGATGTACACCACGTGCCACCACAAATAAAAAATAACCCATCAATAACTTGACGAAAGAAAAGTTTCGGTGTTGTTTTTCTTCTCTTTATCATTTACTCTAGCCTGAAAGGTGTTTTATATATCTGGCAACCGAATGCTCTCCTTGTTTCGGAACATTTCCATGAGTCACTGCCATTGGTTAAGAGTTAACCGAGAAGGCGTGTGCGTCATAAAGACGCCCACACAAACAGTATTTGATTGGACGAGTCATTCTGGTCTCGTGACAAGGAAATAGGGTGTAGGAACAAACTGGGTCTGAAGGAACTGGCGTGTGTAAGCAACCAATTAATCAAGTTGTAAGTGTTTTAACGTTTGAATTGAGCGTATTTTGTGAGTTTTCTGTGTATTCATTAGTAACGGTAAAAGTCATCTTCACGAGGAAGTTTACCAAAACCACGCAGAGATTGACTGTCACGTGATTGACCGATGTAAGTTATTGCTTGTGGTGTTCTCTGTCAGGTAACTAACGTTAGTTTGTTGTTTCTCGACAGGATTCGTCTGAACTATGGGTTACATGATGCTCTGCGTTGTTTTACTCTCTTTTCTCGCCTACGCTACTTCTGAGCCGGTGAAATTTGTGGACTGTGGTAAGTACTCATGTTTATCAAGTTTAAACTTTTTTTTTTTTTCATTAAATCACTCTCAAGTTGTTCCAAACCTGTATGAACTTCTTCTGCTGAACTAAAAAGGAGATATTTTTGAGGAATATAGATTACTAAACAGTTAATGGGACCCATTGACTTCCATATGGGGGAAAACAAAATATTAAGGAAGTCAATGGGGTCCAACAACTGTCTGGTTGGGTAGGTAAGAATTGTCTCAATAACTTTTTTTCAAATTGGCTTAAACTGTCTTTATATACCAATACATAATTAAACTGTAAGTACTTTGAAAAAGAGAGTATAAAAATTGAGTGACTGTAGTGTATTTACCGGGACGAAACAAGTGATTGGCTTGCGTTTTTAGGTGGGAGTGAATGGAATTAATGAGCTGTGTTTATTGAAGATTAAATACACTAGAGTCACTCAGTTTTTTATACTCTCTATTTCAGAGTACTTGTATTTTAATTATGTATTGGTATATAAAGACAGTTTAAACAAATTTGAATAAGTTTTTTTTAGACAATTCTGACCTACCCTACCTTTTAAGCAGCATTCTTCAAAATATCATATTTTGTGTTCAGCAAGAGAAATAAACTCCATACAGGTTTGGAACAACTTGAGGGTGAGTAAATAATGACAATTTTCTAACAATTGAACTAACCCTTTGACAAATTGAATAATCTATATAGTTTTTGTTCCTTTTTCAATCTTTCATCTTCCTTACAGGTTCAGTAGAAGGAAAAGTAGTCGGAGTTGACATTCAGCCCTGCGCACAACAGCCATGCCAGCTTCACAAGGGACAGTCCTATGCAGTCAATGTAACCTTCAGCAGCAGTGAGTTGCTTTAGACGTCTATTAGCAGCTCAAATCTTAATTTAGAAAAGCAACAACTTGTTTGTATTTCCCATAGGTGTTGCGAGTCAGACCAGTAAAGCTGTGGTTCATGGAGTGATCGCAGGCGTCCCCGTCCCCTTCCCGATCCCTATTGAGGATGGTTGCAAGTCTGGAATTCAGTGTCCTATTCTTCCGCAAAAAATGTACAGCTACGTCAACCAGCTGCCCGTCAAGAGCGAGTATCCATCAGTAAGTGTTTGAGTTCCTTGTCTATCTCTAGTTCTGAACAGTGCTTTAATGTCACAGGAATTCACTTCCTTATTTTGTTGCTTTATTAGATAAGACTGGTTGTGGAATGGGAATTGAGAGACGACGCCAACAAAGACTTATTTTGCATCAAGTTCCCAGTTCAGATTGTGAGCTGAAGGCCAACACTGAAGCCAAGATGAAAACGCTTCCAAAGGGATACAATTGTGCCTAAAACCTTTTCTATGGACCTTTTAGATCTAATATTAGTAGACCGAGATTTTATGATTTATACTACTACTTTATTTCCTTACTCTGACAGATTTGTTATTTTAACATTATCTTTGACTATGCACACAGTGCCACTTTACAAACATTGCCTAATTCTAGTTTGTTGCTGAATTGCATCAATGATTCACCAGAACGAGACGCTGACGAGCAGTGGTCAGTGCCGGTGATTAAATCAAGTGTGCGCTCGCTACAGTGTTGTAATGTTTCTAATCAAACCACCTTTGAGAAAATAGTTGTCAATTAGTAACTTTTTACCTGCATTTTTAAATCTGCATATTTAATAAAGATTGCATCTTAAAATGAGCTTATTTTATTAAAACATTGGCGAATGCAGCCACTTTTTACACGCAACGTTAACATGTTCGTTACTGAAGTAAACTAGTTTTTTTTAAATATATGGTAAACAATGATTTTTCTTTTCTTCTGTGTGGATTATGTCCAGAATGGAAAAATAGGGTAAAAAATGAATAAAAGTTAAGTAATAAAAAATTATTTGCATTTCTGTTTTCTTCATCATGAACGACTAGAAAATAATTAAAAAGGAATTGGTCATAAGATGTGAACCGAGAACCCTGTAAATATTCACTATATACCCTTCTATGATGATTTTAGAGTAATATTTCCATAATAGTGGGGACACTATCCAGTGTTGGTGTTCAACTGGTTAGCTAAGTGTGAATTCCAGTTTAAGTAAATCAGTTAAACACAATACTGTGTAAAAGCTCAAATCAATGTAAAGCTGATAGTGCTGTCTCTACAGCTAAATATCTTTTTATTTGAAGTTTTGTCTATTAAAGCGATCTGTTCACTGTTCCTCCTTTCTGGGTCAGGTGTCTTGCTTCAGCTTCAGTTCTGCTTTCTCAGTCTGCAGTTTTTATATTCCTGTTGAGAGGTCATGTGTTTGAGGGCTGGCGGTTACTAGGTCAATTGTCACATTTTTTTCAATATGTTCCACATTTATTATGATCAAGAAGAATTTGTGGTTCACTTTTACGGTTTAAATATTGAACATTATCATTAATTTGGTTAACTTTGTCATTACACAATTATTTTACTGGAAACTTGCTAAAAGAAACCTCATTGTCTTTAAATGGATAGTTCACCCAAAAACTAAAATTCTGTCATTAATTACTCGCCCTCATGTCGTTCCAAACCCGTAAGACGTCCAGTTTATCTTCAGAACACTAAGATATTTTTAATAAAATTTAAATATTTCTGTCCCTCCATTGACAGCCACGCAACTACCACTTTGACACTTCAATAAGTTCATGAAGAGACTGTAAAACTAATCCATATGAATCAAGCGGTTCAGTCCAAATCTTATGAAGAGACACGATTTATGATGAACAGATTAAATTTAAGCTTTTATTTACAAACATTGATCAGCGAATATGAACAAAAATGCTTCAGCTTCCGTTTACCACAACTGATGTGTTGAATGTTTATGTGAATAAAAGCCTAAATTCAGTGTTCATCATAAAACGATCGCTTCATTCCTATGGATTAGTTTTATGCTCTTTTTAAGAACTTTATGAAGCGTAAAAAGGGTGGTTGTGTAGCTATCAATGAAGGAACAGAAAGCTTTCAGATTTTATTAAATTCCACGTTTGTGTTTCACAGATGAATGAGGGTGAGTAATTAATGACAGAATTTTTTCTTTTTGGGCGAACTATCCATTTCAATAAATTGTAAAGCAAGCAGAATGACTTTATGGCTACAAAACTGAATCACCAAACCACAGTAACATCTGAATGTGCTTTTTATTACAAGGAAACAAAAGCAAGCAACTTTTTTTTTTTTTTTTTTTCAGGTACAGAAGTTATTTGTGCCATGTACGTCTCACACTCATACACGTTTTCCTCTTGGTTGTCTGAGTAAACATACTTTAAATTATTAGGATGCTTATTTTTTTGGGACAAAGATAGTGTATTGTGTTTCACAGGAATTTCTAAAGCCAGAGGACAACTTATCATTTGCCTTATCCAAATCCAGCTGGAAACACATCAATTTCACAGGCATGCTAAAGATAGCCAAAATAACGAGGTAGAAACCCATCATACAAGAACTTCCTGTATGCATTTATTTAAAATTATAATGCTGTTCTAAACTTAAAAGTAATGGAATGTAGCTTTAGTATATTTTTACAGCCCTTTCAAACAAATTCAGAAAATGGCTGCTTACGGTATTTACCTTCAGTGCAATTCTGCGCAGTATCGATATGTACTTTTAACCAGTCCATTAATAGTTAATAACATATAAACATCCCCAAAACAAAAAAAATCATTTAAATGTTGTTTTAAAACACCAATACATATCATTTGATATGATACAGAACTATAGGAAACCACAGGAAATGTCTCATTACAACAAAATGCTGAGCATTGACATCCACACAAACATGCAGTAATGTTGAAACATTCTGCTCAACAAGTATAAAGCTTCGGTAACGGTGCTAAAATGCACCTCTTTTTAAGAAACTGCATGCCAAATGTCTTCATTTTCTTCAAAAATACTTTTTTTGGGAAGAGGTGGATGGATATCACCACCATGTTTTGACTCATCAGTCCTTTCTCCTGTTTTTGACAGATTGAGAAGGAAAACAAGGACGCAAAAGACATATTCTTACAGTCACAACTGGAGTTTGATACATTATCAATAGCAAGCGGAGAGAAGAAAGTGAACGTTTCAGGATATTTTTTTCAGACAACCACTATCCTGTAGACATTTGAATGAAAGTAGTAAGGCATCTGATATGTTTTTAATGACAATACTTTAAAGAACCATGCTGACGGAAGTACAGTATGGAGCTCTAAACCGGTTAACAAAATCATATCACTTGCATGTTAACATAAAAGATTTTAGTTCAAACATTCAGCCATAGTCTTTGAAACAGCACATCGCTATTTCTGAGGGTTATTTCACTTGCATAAACGTAAAAACAAACCAAAAAAAAGGTATTCATCTGGGCACTGCCTCCAATCATACCTCTCTAAATAATAGTAAAATACTTTAAAACATCACAGGCAAGTCAGTTTGTCAAATGAACACCCAGAAGGTCTGTTAAAACATATCACAGGCTAAAAACTGATAAAGGTACCACTGATGCTTTAAGCGGAGAGCGGCGCAGGACTGGATACAACCGTTAGCAAGCAAAGATATTCTGAACGATACTGAACCCCTCACTGTCCGTTCTGTTTGAGCCTCTCCAGTCTCTGTAGCAGAGCGTTTCCAAACGCTTCTCTATATCCAGGGCTGAGGGAATCCAGCAGGGAGTAAACAGTCTCATGATACTGTGTGTCCAAGCCCTCGTCCACCTGATCAAAGATGTAGCCCACCACCTGACAAACAAACACAAGGATCCCACAGGTTAACATCTCGTCCAGAGAGGTGGAGCTGGATGTCATTTTGTTCTGCAGTGAGCTCCACTTGGATTACAAAGGCACATGAATTAAAGAAGTGCACAGATCATTTATAATAAATACTGCAATGTTCCACTTTAACAAAATAAGAAGGCAGAGGTTATGTGCACAAATAGCATTAGATTATAATTACACTATGTAAAAATAACAGTATTTTCTTTGCAATAGGTGTAAATAATAGTAGTTAGATGCTATTTATACTTATAAATAGCGGTATATACTATAGTCGTTGTACATTAAACAACAGTATGCAATAATTGCATAAAATTATGCATATTAGGTTGTATCAGCGATTGTGGGTGACGTCACTTCTGTTTGTGTTTGAAGCGAGATCCCAAACAAACCAAGTTAGCTCGCCCCTCCCTCCCGTTTCGTGCATCATGAAAAAAAAGGATCATGCACGCGCATTTCATAGCTAGAGCTACCCAAGTTTAGTCGAGCTTCGCTCATATTATTTCAAGAAGGATATTTTCACACACAGTTCACATCCAAACAAGTCAGCACTAGCAGCTACTCGCCTGTCCAGAAGAAACAGTGCAACAGTTTGCGTGTCTGAATAAGAAGGGTTGCAGGGCGTTCTCTATTCAAAAGAACAAAACGCCTTTTGAGATGTTGTATTATACAAGAGCTTCCTATAAGATGTCATAAGCATTCTCTCTATAGTGCACGCTGTATATTTCAGAAATGCTGGATTTATGTGGTGTAATTCAGGTTTATACATGTAGAAAAAACACTTTTTCCACATCCCGCCCTTTTATAGTCTGTAAGTTTCATGTAGGAAGCATTGGTTTCATATGTACACTAAATGTAGTTCGAGTGGAACGTGTTTTTATCTCTGACGGGAGCAAAGCAACCTCTGAGCCATAGACATTTTGATTTTAGTAATGTATTAGTAAATGTTGAAATTAATCTTTTCATTTTTAGTCGGCACGAGACAGAAGTTGTCTTGTCTTCCATATTGTGCCGGATATCTGAGTGAAACGGCTTCTCAAACAAGAACAAATGTGGGCGGGGCTTGATTTGTCTATGGGTTCATTGTCTTCCGATTTTTTTTTTTTTTTTTACTTTAATTTCTTTCCGCCGTTCAAAAGCCTTCCCAACAACTATACATGTCTTGGAATAAACACGATGGTATTCCCTCGCCCTAATCCTCCTCTTCTTGGGGATTGACTCAGCCATGTTCAATTTACCGCAATTTCTCTTGTTGATAGACGCTGGCTTCTTCTTCAGCTCCGACTTCGCGTGCAGCCGTTACCGTGCACGAGCCCAAAACCTCACAACACCCGCCATGTCGGTGATTGGTTGGAACACTGTTTATTTTGGTTTTGAGTGGTTGGTGAAACCAATTGTTTTTGTGTGCAAATCTCAGAGCCTAGACTGCCTACAGAGACTCGTTTTTTTGACAGCTTTCTTATGAGGTGGGCAGCTAGCGGATCGTTAGGAAAGATTAGATGAATGTGATCATTTATGTTTGGGCCTGAAATAGCTGATACAACCTTTAAACGCACATTAGACCAACATTTTTATTGAAATAAAGGCTTTTCCGATCTGATATGTAAAGGGGATAAGGGAGTAGAGCGAGTTGGGCAAAAGGCGGATTCAAACTCTGATTTTGATACTGATGATAATCCAGCATCGTCTCTAATTTTGTCTGGCCAAAAACCAGACAGTAGACGGAGTTAGTGTAAATAGCCTCTGTCAACTAGTTGGGCAATTTACACTTAGTGTGACTTTAAAGTAGAGGCCTAGACTGAAAGTGGACCCTATCTTCGCCTTTTGGAAAAACATCAGATTGTCAATATTATTGAGTAGATGCTGTTTTTGGGTGGAACAGATGATACTTTATCACTCACCCTTAACCCTGCCTCGGTGAGCTCTAAGCAGTATCGGGTTCCCTCTCTGATTTCCACGTTTATATAGGCCACATCTATCCCGCTGGTGAGTCTGTGAGAGACGTGCATGTCTGTGACCGCGAAGAGCACATCATTGACCACCGCCTCAGCCTCCAGCCTCATGTCCTTCACATCTCCCAGCTCCACACAGCGCTCCTCGTACGAGCACTTACACAGCTCCTCCGGCGTACAGTCCACCTCCATCCCCTAAACACGAATTATCAGACAAACTGCATGTTCATAAACAACATCTGACGTCACCTGATCATAAGGGGGCGCGAGCACTGTACAGTCATGCTAACGTTACTAGCTAACGCCTCGAATTCCTCAACAGACAAGTCACAAAGTACATTTTACTCTTAGTAAGAGTAACATTTATATTGTGTGTGTGTGTGGAAGAAACAGTTTAATGCGAATCATTTGTGTTATGTATTATGTAACTTGCATAAAGACAATCTAAAAAAAATATGAAGTGTTAGCTAACAACATTTTTAATGCAAATCGAGGCTCTTGTAGCGTTAAAGTTCCATATGACGCCAATTCCAATCAACAGAATAGCGGTATCATGGCATACATCATACGTTCATTTGTTATACGATAAGGTCTGAAGCGGTTTAAGTCTATTTATTAACATAATTGTATGAGTTACTAACCTCCTCCTGGGGTGGTTCGTCAGAATACTTCCGGCTCATGCCGGCTAGGACTCATCTGTGTCAATTATGCGCAGCAGTTGCGCAGAGCAGCTTCTGCGTATCCGCCTCGACTAACATTACAGTATATTTTAAGAAACAAATTAGTCAAAATATAGTAAAATATCTAAATCTATAATTTAGCTGATGGCTGTAAATGATAATGCAAAGCTAACCGCTAAATTCCTTACATAACAAACTGTGCGGGTGGATGCGCGAGCTTTGAGGGGCTTCTAGAGAATTCTTTCTTTTCCACAAAATTACATCAAAGCATAGTTATAGTTCAAAGAACTGAGTACATTTAATTTACTTTATTACACTTTATCATTTATCATATTACATTTTTATTCATTAGTTGTGTTATTTTTCTTAAATTGGACTGTTTTTCGTTATCTTATAATTAAGTGTTTTCCACTGGTGACGTCACTTGCATCCTACTGAAATTTACTGGATTGTACATGCATGAAATGCAACGTATTATGTCATCAGATCCCATTATTATTTCCTAATTATTATCCCATGTTAATTCCTAAACGTTGCTTAAATACTAATCACTTTTTTTTTACCAGCGAAAAAATGGCAAGATGAGTTAGTTATTAAAATTAACTAAGGATGTAATGTTAAAAAAACGTATGGTAATCAGCCATGATGATGTTAAACATTATAAATAGTGGCGAATAAATTGCAGATTTTTGGCTATTTTCAGAAAAATAATATACTGTGCTGTGTAGTATTAGTTTAAAGTATGTAAATACAGGGTAACGGATTATAACAGACTTAAAGATATGAATTTACAACCCTTGATATCAGATCAATAACTAAACCCATAACATAATTTAATTTGAGCCTACTTACCACTAAAAATAAAGTGCTTTTACTATTCCAATCCGTAGTAAAAATAACACTCCTGTATCTGCGCAGTGGCTGCGCAGCGCGGATGCTCGTGAACACATCGCGCGCATGGAGCGGCGCGCGAGAGTGCGCAGTCACGAGCGTGTTTGTAAACACCATCATTAGCCTTATAAGCAGACAAACAGAGATGCTGCTCTCTCACCTGACTTATAATGCGCCTGAAGACTGCCATATCCAGTTAAATATAGATAATATTAACAAGCGATGCATCAGCTGAAGAGACAAAGTTGAATGAAGGTATAAAGGATTGTGTTTAGCCAGCATGCTAGTTCTCCCTAAGCCAAGGAACAACGGTTAATCAGCTATTTTATAATACAGGTGAGTTATTTTTCTCTGACAGTTTTAATTTGAATGACCACTGTACACATACGAACAAACGGTACACCTCTTTGCTGTTGTGCAGTGTGTCTCCGTGATTTGGCATTGTTAGCAGCAAAAAAACAAACCCACCAACCTTAATTGCGCAAGCACTGGTGGTCACTATACTGTATAGTAGATATATGGGGTCAGACAGCAGCGTTAGGCATGCCAGACACATAAATATAACCGAAAGTCATTTAAAATGAGCTCATCATCACCACCACCACATTTTCTGGTGTTGTTTTAAAGGCATTGAGTTTGGGTTTGTTAAGGTAATCCCAGTCCTTTGCATCTGTGTAGTGAATTACTAGTTCTACAGATGTAATATGTTCAGACAGTTGTAGGTCTTCATTAGTCATCTAGAACCAGAACATGTATTTATACTGAATCTTTGACATCAACAACCCTTCACTGAATAATTGTGTGGGTGTGTGTGTTTTCAGCAAAGCAATGTCAAAGTCACCGAGAATGAAGATAACCTCTTATCACCTCCATGAGATTTTATTAGTTTGGCTTGTGTGTATTATTTATTTTATAAATAGCATGTTATGTTTTAACTGTTCCAGCTTAATAGCCACCAAACCACACTATCCACTGCGTACGGTTCACAGTAAAACACTCTGTGGCATTTTAATACCTTGGATGTCCTAATGAGTTGCAGTACACACTGAAGCCAAGAGCCGGTCAAGATGCCTTGGCCATTTTCTGAGTCCATTAAGAAGCGGGCCTGCAGGTACTTGCTGCATCGATATCTGGGAAATTTCCTCCAGGAGAAGCTCAGTTTGGACCAGCTTAGTCTGGATCTTTATCAAGGCACGGGCTCACTTGCTCAAGTGCCGCTGGACAAATGGGTATGTTGTCTACTTGTTTTTTTTAAACTGTGCTGTTTACCTCTATTTGATTCCATACATGCAGAACAAACTCCATGAAATCAGCCTCAATGTTCGGAGAAGAAGTTTTATTTGGGATGGGCAGCGATTAATCGCGATTAATCACATTCAAAATAAAAGTTTGTGTTTACATAATATATGTGTGTGTACTGTGTATAATTATTTTGTATATATAAATACACACACATGCATATATTTAAGATTTTTTTATTTATAAAATATTTATATATAATATAAATTATATATAAACAGTACATGCAAATATTTCTTAAATGTATACATGCATGTGTGTGTGTGTATTTATATATACAAAATAATTATACACAGTACACATATATTATGTAAAAACAAACTTTTATTTTGGATGCAATTAATCGTGATTAATCGTTGCCCATCACAGGGCTGTAAACGATTAATCGCGATTAATCGAATCCAAAATAAAAGTTTGTGTTTACATAATATATGTGTGTGTATTGTGTATAATTATTTTGTACATATAAATACACATGCATGTGTATATATATATTTAAGAAAAATGTTTTATTTATATATAATATAAATCATATAAAAATATATATGCAGTATATAAATGCAAATATTTCTCAAATATATACATGCATGTGTGTGTATTTATATATACAAAATAATTATACACAATACACACACATATATTATGTAAACACAAACTTTTATTTTGGATTTGATTAATCGCGCGATTAATCGTTTACAGCCCTAGCCCATCATTTGTTTTTAATCGATGGGACCAGATTGTTTATACCTGTTGCCGAATATGCCTTTCCAGGATGATACTCACATTTTTAAAATTAGAAAAAGATCCAGCAACATATTATTTTTGTCAAAGTAATGTATTATTGAAGTATGTTTTATTAGATTGTCCTGTGTTTATTAACCTTGTGAGAAACACGTTGTTAGAAATTTTTAACAAAGATAATAAACCAAATATATTTTTCCAACCCTCTACGGACACACTGAAGCGCGAGTCACCATTGATTAGTAGTTTTATTTATTTTACTCGCCAGACTTTTTACATGGAATGTAAGAACAATGGAAATGAAAAACTTCTAATATAATAAATTATAAATGTAAACTATAAAGTTCAAACATTATTAAAGACAAGTAAACGGTATAATAAAATGACAAATAATCAAACTACAAGCAATAGCAAAAAAATAAACAATAGAACAAAGACGCAAATGAAATCAATAGATATAAAAAGCCCATCATTTGTTTTTAATCGATGGGACCAGATTGTTTATACCTGTTGCCGAATATGCCTTTCCAGGATGATGCTCAAGTTTTTAATATTAGAAAAAGATCCAGCAACATATTATTTTTGTCAAAATCATTTATTATTGAAGCATGTTTTATTAGATTGTGCTGTGTTTATTAACCTTGTGAGAAACACTTTGTTAGAATTTTTTAACAAAGATAATAAACCAAATATATTTTTCCAACCCTCTACGGACACACTGAAGCGCAAGTCGCCATTGATTAGTAGTTTTATTTATTTTACTCGCCAGACTTTTTACATGGAATGTAAGAACAATGGAAATGAAAAACTTCTAAATAAATCTAATATAATCAATTATAAATGTAAACTATACATTTCAAACATTATTAAAGACAAGTAAACGGTATAATAAAATGACAAATAATCAAACTACAAGCAATAGCACAAAATAAACAATAGAACAAAGACGCAAATGAAATCAATAGATATAACAGCAGATAGATACAGATTAAGTAAAGTACATAAATTGAATAAAATAATCAAATGTAAAATGTCACTGAATAGTAAAAAACTGTATAAATTAAATATAGATGAATCCTTTTGTTGTTTGATTAACATTAAAAAGCAGCAGGAATATTAGGCTGCTGTCACTTTAAGACAATGCGCAGATCCAATATATTAATCCTGGATATAGGATACTCGCAAAGATGGGAATTTTGTCATAATTTTGTACCGAATTGTGTTCCCTTTCGTGTCTTCTTGCGCTTGAATGTTTAAATTGGCAAGGCTTAAAACACATGCATGATCAACTTTCATGATGGTGCAGCACTAGTGCTCCCATTGTAACGTCCTTTTAGAGTTTTTAGCAAAAAAAATAAATGATATATATATTTTTTATACTGTTAGTTTGCCACACAATTTTCTCGCTATGAAAATAGACAAAGATATAGAATAGACATGCGCAGATAAGTTGTTGAACACATGATTGAACTTCTGAAATGTGCTATATCTTATCTGAGTGTAGCACCAAGGAGCATTCCATTGCCAGATTTAACTGAGAGTGGTTTACAAAGTAATATTTTATACCTATCCCCCTAAAAAACATCAAAAAGGATGTTTATCTGGAGTTAACCTTCTGTGACGTTCATGTCTCATGCTTCTTCAGTCCCTGAATGAGGTCCTGGAGTCTGTGGATGCACCGTTTGAGGTGAGTGAGGGCTTCATCCAGGCCATTTGTCTCACTGTGCCATGGGCCTCACTGCTCCAGGACAACTGTGCGCTGGAAGTGAGGGGCTTGGAGATGGTGTTCAGGCCAAGACCGAGAATGGGTAGGACACATCTATCAATTCTCTTTAGATGATTATCTTGACAAATGCTTTGATTGCAATGCTGTGCATTCTACAATTCTGTGTTTAAAAAAATTAAAGTTTGTTCTTATTAGGGATGGCCCGATACCGATACCAGTATCGGGTATCGGCCCGATACTGAGCTCATGTACTCGTACTCGTACTCGTAAAAACGCCCCGATACCAACAACCGATACCAGGCAGCGTGTGTACAGTGTTTGTGTCCAGACAAAGAAGCACTGACAACAGAAAGTATAATGGGGATAAAAAAGAAGGCTGTCTATGAAGTAAATGTATCATATTAGTGAAATATTAAACAGAATATAGTAACGCCTATATAGCTGTGGTGCGCGAGCTGATAAGAGAAAAACGCGCAGTGGATTGAGCGCGCCGCGGCACCGAAGCGCGAGCTGGTCGAGCGTATCAGACGTCAGTGGAAAGTTTGTAGTTCAGTCGGATGTCAATGGCAAAGAAAGTAAAACGAGGCATGTAGCTTATTATTAACATTAACTGACCAGAGAGAGAGAGAGAGAGAGAGAGAGAGAGAGAGCGCACTTCTGTTGAATGCTCTGGATTGCTGATCGTTCACTCGGCACGTATATTTGGATTAAAACTAAATCGTATATGTAAGTAAAACATGAACTGTTACCTTATTTATGTTTAACGACATTATTACAGGACATTTGCAGCCAGGTCAAGAAGTTACATGAACTTCAAACATCCAAAGCGCGCGCCCCGAAAACCATCTCCTCAGACAGCGCGCGAACACTGAGTGGAATTCTTTCACTATTGCGCTTGTACGGATGAATTCACACAAAACTATGTAAAAACGCCCGTCTTGGCGAGTATCCTAGTAAACAAAGTATTTTATATGTCAAGTAAACGTAGACAGTATAATTCAAATGGGGTCCGTGCGTTCGGTCTTAAAGGGGCAGCAGTTGAATTAATCTGCTGCTGTGTTTTAATGTTAACCAGACAAAGGATTATCTCTTGACTAAATAGGCTACCTTTTTTTGTAACTTCACAAAAAGATCCATCTATATTTAATTTATACAGTAATGAATATGCAGTGCATTAAATATATTTGATGAACAAATTAAGTTTACATTTAATAAACAAATATGATTTGACATTCTTTTGGTTTCTCTACCAATACATTTAAAAATGACAAATGCATGAATTAAATTAATTGAAAATAAAAAATACAGGTATCGGTTACGGTATCGGTATCGGCGAGTACCAAAAATGAAAGTATCGGTATCGGACTCGGCCTGGAAAAAGTGGTATCGGGCCATCCCTAGTTCTTATTTATAAAATCTTCACACTGACTCTAATATTTTGTATTTAAAGGATTAGTTCACTACCAAATAAAAAATTCCTGATAATTTACTCACCCCCATGTCATCCAAGATGTCCTTGTCTTTCTTTCTTCAGTCGAAAAGAAATTAAGGTTTTTGAGGAAAACATTGCAGGATTTTTCTCCATATAATGGACTTCAATGGCAACCAACAGTTTGAAGGTTCAAATGTTTCAATGCAGCTTCAAAGACTCAACACGATCCCAGCCGAGAAATAAGGGTCTTATCTAGCGAAACGATCGGCCATTTTCTAAAAATTTGAAAATTAGAATTTTATTCTAAAAAAATAAAAATTATATACTTTTTAACCACAAATGCACGTCTTGTACTATCTCTGAGATGCTGACATAGTCAGATTCAGTACCGACCCAGTGTTTGGAGTAGGAGGACCGTTCAAAGTTATTGTATGTTGAATGACACTGGTCCTTACGTGTTCATATCCTGGATGTTTAACGATCTCACGTGTGACCTTTCCAATGTGATGACGTAATGCGTGGCGCATCTCAGAGATAGTAGCCTACAAGACAGGCATTTGTGGTTAAAAAGTATCTTTTTTTTCTTTCTTTTTTTAATGGCCGATCGTTTCGCTAGATAAGACCCTTATTTCTCGGCTGGGATCGTGTCAAGATTTTGAAGCTGCACTGAAACTGACATTTGGACCTTCAACCTGTTG
This sequence comes from Phoxinus dragarum, assembly GCA_033366665.1. Classification (NCBI taxonomy): domain Eukaryota; kingdom Metazoa; phylum Chordata; class Actinopteri; order Cypriniformes; family Leuciscidae; genus Phoxinus; species Phoxinus dragarum. Next base: position 287,094 of record JARPMJ010000292.1, read on the forward strand.
GTTGCCAATGAAGTCCATTATATGGAGAAAAATCCTGGAATGTTTTCCTCAAAAACCTTAATTTCTTTTCGACTGAAGAAAGAAAGACATGGACATCTTGGATGACATGGGGGTGAGTAAATTATCAGGACATTTTTATTTGAAAGTGATCTACTCCTTTAATAGTTTGTATTTTTATATTTAAAATATTTTTTAGTAGTAGTTTAAATACACAAATGGTTTTATAATACTGTCTTTTTCTATAATGATATTTCCCTGGCAAGTCCATCTTTAGTATAAAGTTTATGTGAGAGAAGAACCGACAGATAATTTATTTTGTATTTAGATGTATTGTCTGAGTGTAACTTTTATTGAGATTATTGAATAAAACAAAGTGTTGGGTAGGGACATGGTTCTATCTTATGGTTGTTGATTAGATGGAAGCAGATCTGAATCCAAGCTGGCAGGCGATTGGAGGAAAGGGCATTTATACAGACAAAATTATTAGAGTAGTCCAGTGCATTATGAGTCATTTCCCTGGAAGATCCAATTATTTTGATTAAAAAGTACAAGGTCAATTCATTTAAAATGAAACCTATGCATGAATTAATTGTGAAGTGAAGTGAATTTCCATTTTATGACTACTTTAATGTTGTGTTTGCCCATTGTAAATCTTTTTTAGCATCCGGCATGGAGCCCATGTGCTGGTCCAGCTTCATGACCAGCAGTATGCAGCTGGCCAAAGAGTGTCTAAGCCAAAGACTCACTGATGACCAGGGAGAGAGCTTCCAACCTCTGGAGGGTCTGGAAAAGTTTGCCGAGACTATTGAGACGGGTATGCCTCTTCACGTAGACCATAACATCGTATTTATTGTTTTTTTGTTTTGTATAGAGCTCAAATATATTTAGTCTGATTCCCTCTCTATGTCGGAACCTTTCCCTGTTCTCTCTGTTAGTGTTGAGAAGAGTCAAGGTCACTTTTGTGGATACTGTCCTGCGGATGGAACACATTCCGGAAAATTCTAAAACTGGCATTGCCCTCGAACTCCGAATCAATAAGTAAGTTCTAGAGCTGCCACTAAATCTTTTCAACACAACAACATGATATGTTTACATATGAATCATCGCCATGCTGTCTGTACATATTGTGATTTTCAGAATGGTTTACTGTGATGAGAGCGTGGAGGAGGGCTCCAGTGTCAACATCCATCAGCCTACTACATTTGCACATAAAAACCTCACCCTGGACGGAGCCTCCGTGTTCTGGGACGAGTTCTCAGAGTCTGCACGTGCCGGCCCCAAATCATCGCCCACTCAAACAGTGAGTTTATATAAAAACATCATCTTTACCCACGTTGTGGTGCAACCTAAGTCTAACTTAAGGCGAGACACGGCAGGCAAAAACATCGTTTTTTTTTTTCACTGGTCAATTTTGAGATTTTGGGATATTTGTCTTCAATAACATGTTTTCTTTCAGACTTGTGGTGAAAAAAGTCCAAAATACACATTTAGGTCTTTATTTTACTACACTTTGTCTATTTGCGTCAGTTGATTTCTCTGAAATTCAACAAAAGTTGCTGTTCTAAATCAACGCGCTGCTCCGCGATCTCTGTGTTCTTCCTTTAATCTCACACACGTCTGTGAAGCTCTCTCTCTCTTCTGTACAATGCTGTCGGATCCAAATATGGTCATTTCCTTTTAATCAGTAACCAATCGTGAAAGTAAAATGGGCATTTAACCCTAAAAGCGAAATCTCATTGGCTGATGTCAATTTCTGACAACCTGATTCGTTCAGATGCATCACGTGACGTGCTCTGACACTCAGATGTGTGTTTTTGACTGTTTTTCTGTTCAGTTGAAGGCCATAAATGCTGTGTTTATAAGTTTTGATGTGATTTAGGTGGTTTGTATTGTTGTTGCTAATGATTTGATAAGATATTGTGTCAGTAAATAGTTGTTTCCACTAAAAAAGTATGATTTTTTACATTACAAATCTTTAAATGCCTTTTTCTCAAAATGACTTTTCTCTCATACTCCAAGTCCGAAATCTCCTCTTCAGTAGCACCTATACACACCAAACTTTCCAGTCTTGTACCTAGTTATATTATGAAGACAATTACAGAGGGATTTGTAAATATATTATTCCTAGCCTGATTTATATAACATTTTATTCCAAAAAACATGGCGAAAATTTTTTTTTTAAGGCTATTGACAGTATATTCTGTTTTACAGGATAACAAAAGTAGATATCCATAAATCCCTCTGTAATTTTTTTTCCCATCTAATATGTGAACACAATGAAAAAAGAATTTTGAACCTGGCTTTATCCAATTCTGATAATGATAGATAATGTCTAATTTGCATATTTAAACATAACATTACAGATAACTTGTAATACATTTTTTTCTCATCTTAATGTAGGTAATCAACTGGGAAAGTTTCATGGTGATATCTGCTAGTTACAAATATTTCCCTATTCACCTGTAGTGTCTCGCCTTAACCCTTAACCCTAAGTACAGTAACTTTAAGTGAGTTTTTTTCGTAACTATTTAGCAGTACAATTCCAAAGCCCTCTTAAGACAAATGCTCTTTATACATTTAAGGATACTGAACCCAAGCTTTCACCAAGTTGGAATCCAAAAATCATCTGTGAGCCTCACCCTCAGTTCCCGGAGCCCGTGTCTTCCAGTACACCATTCGAGCCAGTGCAGGTGTGCTGCCTTAGTGGGAAACTGGAGCTGTCTGTGGTTCTGAAGCAAGATGAGGCTATGCCAGGAGCTAAGGTGGGTGCATGCAGTATATACCGTACAGTTAATGTACACTAATTTGAATGCTAGCTGGTTATAAAGGTATTGCACAGATTAGCTTCCTTTGTCTTCAGTGAATGTGTTCCACTACATTTGACAACTACCGGTAAAAAGTATTCAAATGCTTTTTGTCTAAATTATAAAACAATAGAAATGTTGTTTAAAATGAAAAGCATAACGCACTTCTTTTTGTGTCCATCAAGTGGTATTTATTTAAATAAATACCACTTGGTGTGATGTTTTATTATCTAATTAATTTACACTGAAACATTCTTTAGCTGTGTATTTCTGAATGGACAGAGAAGTCAAAATAAAGGCATAATGCATTTTCTTAATAGTAAAATTGTTTAATTGTAAGGCTGGTCTTTTCACAGTTGAATATTGACGGACAGTTTGATTCTCTAATCATGCTGCTCTCACCACAACAAGTCCACCTTTTACTGGACATGTTTGGGGTCTTCTCCAGCTCAGGTGACACTTTTTTAAAATCCTTTTGTATTCGTGATTTGACCATATGTGTCCCTCTTTGAATAAAGTGAGTGATAAATAGTTTCTGCTGAATGTGAATGACTTTTCATATTGGAATACAGCCGGGCAGGAGTGGTCTGCAATAGGAAAGGACAGGAAAAGTCGGCCCATGCAGCAGGAGGATGAGTATCGCCTCCACATGGAGCTCAACCGCTGCCTGAAGAAAGACACCATAACAGGTGCCACTGACCAGGACCTGTTTGAAAGCCAGACCGCCAGAACGGTGTCCAGCAGAGGTTAGTTTAGCACATCACATCTTTTACTTTAGTACATCTAGAATTCCTTAGTTCTTCTGCTTTTGCAGAATGTCTACATATCTCTAACTACATATTTAATTAATCTCTTTCTTATTGGTTGGACAGAGGATGTCTTTTTCTCCATGGCTGATATGGACATGTCACATAGCCTATCATCTCTGCCTCCTCTTGGGGATCCACCCACGGTGGATCTCGATTTGTCTGTAAATAGCAACTACTCCGCCTCCCTGGGGGATTCGCCATCGGGAAATGTAACTGTAAGTCTTGGCTTTTGAACTGTGTGATGCATAAGTAGTATTAAATGATAGATTGTGTCACCATTCATTCATTAAATTATAGATTGTGTCATAGTGGTACCTACCGGAATTACAAAAGTACAGCATATTTTGCAAACATTACATTGTCGCTTTGACGTGATCATGACCTGTCTAATATTTGAGGGTCTAGCCTAAGTGCAACAAATTTTGCCTTTCACTCCTGTATCCAAAGCTATATGTCTTTTCCCATGTAATGCGTCAACCATGATCCCACATCGGTTAAACACCCTCTGGCTCAGCCTGCTACAATAGCCATGTCCCAAACTCACTTGGAGATTGACGGATCTGCTCTTAATGTGATCTTAATGGTGCCTGGGGGCTCAGTGTTTACACTTTTTGAGAGAGATAAACCCATGAATGTCATACTAATAGCAGTCAATGAACAATAAACTGGATTTAGAGTGTCAATTCTCAAAAATCTTACATACTTTAAGATATTGCAAATGTAAAACATTTATTGACACATTCCCTAGACGGTGTGGGATGAGTACATGGATGTTCCCAGACAGAAGGAGAAACAGACAAATGAGATGCCACAACTTTCCAGAGATTCTCAGCTTACCCACAAATTGCTACGGCAGACATGTGAGTCCAATCATCACCTTTATGTTAATTGTTAACCCCATATGACTATCTTTAATCAGTTATATACCCTATGTGTGATCTCTAGCTCATCCATCTAAAGGCCACTGTGATGAGTCCAGGCCTGAGCTGGTTCTCAGGCTGACAGTGGGCAATCTCTGCCTGTCTGTCCTCCATATCGACCCCCTACCACCTCCAAACTCCTCCCGCAGCCATCTTGCACCAATGGCTTCTGAGTTTTTCCGTATTCTGACTGTAAATCAACTCCCTGCTGGTGGTTTCCTCCAATCACGAACCGTCTTTGATGAAGCCTGTCCACATGATCATCTCAGGTAAGCTTTCACTTCTATACCTTTTAAATTTGTCTTTATTATATGTTGAGTAATAATGTATTTGACAAACAAACCTAGAATTAAAAATGTTTTTCAAATCTATCCGTTTAGTTGAACTTAAATTGTTTTTTTTATTAGAGCTTTTTTTTTTTTTAAATGCAGCTTTAGTGGATTGCAATATCCCCACCCCTTTAGTATACTATAAGAATGGTTGCCTATTATTTTGTTATCAGCCTTCTTCCAATTATCAATTATTGGATAATCTTGGATGGCTGACATTGCATTTGAGTTCACAAAAAAGATGAGGTGGAATGGCGATAACTTTGCATTCAGTCTTTAATGCCCTCAATGCACTCCATTGACTGGGAGAACTGAAGTTTTTAACGGGTCTAGAGGAAATTCATCACCATAACAATCAAAGCAAAAGATAAAGTCATGTATCCTAAAGTAAGCATGTATAAAGATAACAAGAAAGGACCCAAGACAGAGCCTTGTGGAACTCCGTACTTAACCTTTGCTTATGTTTTAGTGTATGTGTTTTAAGGTGCCACTAAAGATAGCAGAACATTTTAAATGCATTTTTCTTCCTCTTCAGGTTCATTGGTCAGGGATTAAAGGTGACATACGAGCACTGCCAAGGCTCTAGTGTACGTACGCTGAACACGGATCTCTCTCTGAGTCAGGTGGAGGTTTTGGAATGCCTGTACTCTACTGACAGCCACACTACAAAGAGTGGAGCCCATTACACAGAGGTAATTTTTTTGTCTGTTAACAAATGTTGTATGTGCACAGAATAGTTATTTTATATAATAACAATGATTTTTTTTTTCTTCTGTGTCAAACATTAGCTTCTTACGTTTGACGTCCCAGCCAGTAGTGAGTCTCCCCCTCCTACATGCCTACATTTACACTACAAACTAACAGAACGCAGAGGCCCGCAGGTAACTGCCTGAAATATTGCAAAAACTTCTTTAGAAGTGTTGATTGGAGCTGATTAGAGTATTTCTTCATACTAAAGTAAATGACCACACGATTATGTCCTTGATTAGTCCATCTATATGATATTTTATTACTTACATAATTTTTTTTTTTACTCTTTATACTTCAAATTAATCACAAATCTAGTCACTTGCAGACAGTAAATATGGTCCCACTTTTTTTTTTTTAACCAGGGCGGGCAAGTACGCCTGAGTACTGTACCTCGTAGGGCAGAATTGCAGGTAGAGCTGGGTAAAGTGCGCTCAGAGTGTGACGTCAGCATTGTGGACCGGCTCAACTCCCTACTCCAGCCTCAGAAACTGGTTACAACGGAGATGATGGCATCTCACATGTACACCTCATACAATAAACATGTCAGTCTGGTGAGAAACATTAGCAACTATCTCCCTCTATTTAATTTACTTTATTTTACTTTTACATCACTTTGCATCATTGTGGTTGTGTGTTTTCCTCACAAGCACAAAGCCTTCGCAGAGGTCTTCCTGGATGATAGTCGCACCCCAGCGCACTGCCACGTGTCTGTGTCAATAAATGCACCTCTACTGGTACTAGTGGTACGATTTCCAATCCCAGACCTGCGCTCGGATCAGGAAAGGGGCCCTTGGTTTAAGAAGTCCCTGCAGAAAGAGCTGCTTCAGCTGGAGCTGGAGGATCTGGAGCTCAAGACGGAGTTCACTGGAGGAAACTCATCAGACCAGAACAAGATGGAGCTCACTTTCAAAGAGCTCAGCGGTACTAATTTACAAACAGATTCATCCTGATCATGCCATAAAAATAATCTTGCAGCTTTGCATTTTGAGTGAATTCTGAAAGTAATCATTGGATGAGGAAATGAGGAATTAATAAAAATGTTCCGACTACAATTGTCCCCCACATACAGGATACAGAGATACTTTTTATAGACATTCTTCACTTCTTCTTTTCTAAAAAGAATAAACCATATTTTATGTCTGCTAGACTTGCTTTTCCTGGAGGTTTATATATGCTATCTTGTTTTTGTTATTGTCTAACATGCACTTTGCAGTGTAATGGCACCAATAGATCCAATTTATTATAAAAAAAAAAATCAAGAGAGGACAAAAACAATTAAAATATTAATAAATGGTAATATGCCAATATTACAATTATGTCATCTTTGCTGGCTAGATTTGTGCACAATCTAACAATGTAAATCAATGGGAGATTTTTCAAATTGAATTTTACATTTCTTAGAGTATAAAATAAATTGGAGATATGATGACAAAACCTCATAACATATCCAAAGAATATTAGATTGTGTTTTTTTGTGTGTGTTTTTTTTACATATGTAATCAAACAATGTGTTTTTTGTTACACTAGCGTCATTTCAAAAAGACAAAGATCACCCTGCAGCCAGGTTCTTACGAGTAGCTAACACCATGGAGGAGGACATGACATCGTCCGACTGTGGCAAATTCGACTGGCCCAGGTAGGCTGTGCTCTGTGTATCCTGTTTTGTTTATAGTCATTCTGTGGATCTTTACTGATAAAATTCATCCAGATACAGAAACCAAAATATTTTCTGCTCCTTACCCATTCAGAGTGGTTTTGAAGGTGAACCCCAAGGCTGTGCGCTCCATCTTAGAGCGTGTAACAGCTGAGGAAGAGGAGGAAGAAGCAGACGGTCACTCACAGGAGGAAGAGGAGGAAGAAGAAGGAGCCGCCCACTCCTTGAAGGATGTGTGTGATTTTGGCAAACCTGAGCCATCCCCTTTCTCCTCACGACGTGTCATGTATGAGAATGAGGAGGTATGGAGATTTTTATTTTCTCTCTGAAATTAAGTTTTAAATTGTACTTTCTAAATTTATGTAGATTTGTTGATATTTTAATTTCTTAATTATTTTTCTTTTTGACAAGTTTTTTTATTAATACAATGTAATATAATAAATATAAAAGCGATTTTTGTCCGTTGTTAAGAAAAATACATGCACCCATTATGGATCAACTGCCCACATATACTTAAATTAATTTTCGTTAGTTATTATCTGTAGGTATTAATAACTTTGCGCCTCATGCAGATGGTCATCCCAGGAGACGTGGTGGAGATGACAGAATTCCAAGATAAAACCATGAGCAACTCCCGCTACATCCTTGAGCTGTTTTTCCCTAACGTGCAGCTCTCTTTGCCCAATAATGACTTTTATGAGAAACTACACAACAGGTAATTATTATTAATGCATGAAGAAAATCACAGATTTGTCTTCTAAACCTACATCTTCAAACTTCATATTCATGTTCTTGTGAGTTCAAGCTACCATGTGCTCTTTTTTTTTCTTTTCTACCAGGATTAATAACGACCTGCTGCTATGGGAACCCACCGCTCCATCTCCAGTCGAGACGGTGGAGAACATCCCGTATGGGGTGGGTCTGTCTGTAGCCAGTCAACTCATCAACACGTACAGTAAAGACAGCTTCAGTCAGTTTAGATCTACTGGCCCTGAGGGTAAAGATCATTTCCCCTTCTGCTCACTTGAATATTTAATGTCAGACTAGAAAAAGCATTTCGTTTTGATACTATTGGCAGCACTTATTCTTGGAAAGATGTTGTTTTCAGGTACGGTAATAATTTCATCTGACATCATGTCTGTTGGTCTTTTTGTTCTGGATGTGTTCCCATTGTGTGTGTGAAGAGGAAGAGAGTGGTTCTGAGGAAGAGATCCTGCAGTATTACACCCCCGCTGAACTGGGCTATAGGAACAGAAGGAAGAAGAGGAGTAAGATCCAGCCTAAAAACTCTCAGAGCCTCTTTTCCATCGTCCTGTCTGTTAACCACGGCCTGCTGGCTCTGCAAACAAACCTAAAGGTATTACACCAACATCGCAAAGATTTGACTCATTATATATAGCCATGGCTTTTTTGTAATGTATGCCAATACTTCCAGCAGGATGATAATAGTGTGTTACAAAAAAAACACGGTGAATTCTGGATGGAGGTGAAAAACGGGACTCTGTTTGGCGTGACGCAGCACGAAGGCTACAAAGACCAGCATTATGTCTGCTTCCACACGTCTCAGGCCTGCCTCTATCACCACGGTAAGAAAGGTTGTTTGCAATCTTTTATCTGTTATTTTTCAGTTAAGTTATATAATGTTGTATATATAAATTTCTGGTACATTTTTTTTTTTGTGTAAACAGAAATATGTGACCCTGGATCACAAAACCAGTCATAAGTCGCACGGGCATATTTGTGGCAATAGCCAACAATACTAGCCTGGCTAACGCCAGACCCAATTCTCGTTGAGACTTGGGTCTGGGAACCACATGTAGATTTTCTCGTATTTGAGGCGTGGTTTACGAATGCCCGGCGCTGTTTATTGGGTGCTAAGAATGTCTATCAAATGCGCCTGTACGTAGCTCATCGTTTTCATTATACCAGATGCCGTATGTAGAGCGACAGAAATTAGACAAGGAAGAAGACGATGGGTAAGATATTTTTGTGTAAACTATGACGTTCAGCGACTATTGCCGTTTGTGCAAGATAAACATGAGGGTCGAAGGTAAATATGGACACTCCACAGACATGTCGTCATCGTCTTGCTGCTCCCTCCCTGTTCTGTGATTGGTTCCCTAGATGAGGCGAAAATCTGGTCCATGGTATCCAGACTGCCTTTCAGCGTGAATAAAATCGCGCTGCGCAAAGGCAGTATGGGGAAACCCAGGCTACAACAATACATTGTATGGGTCAAAATTATCGGGGTTTATTTTTTATGCCAAAAATCATTAGGATATTAAAGTCGGCATGAAATCAAAATTGACTCATTTACTTTGTTAGCGGATATTACTAGTCTTGTGGTGAACAATTAATCCGTGCAAGTTAATACATGGAAACAAATTGTTTGCCGAAGTTATCTTTAATCAAAGTCTGAAAAGTTACTTCCGGGTCTGGAATGGTTCTTTTTCTGATGACATAGGCTTGACGGCTTGGGTTGGTTAATCGCTTAGCCACTGCCCTCAAACCGTTACTCTGCTATGGGCGAGAGATGGAGAGGAGGAGCGCAGAAGTAAAACCCTGCCCTCTGTTCAATATTCCGTTTCACTCGGAAATGCGTCACAACACTTGAGAAAAGTCGTTTGCAACTTCCGGTTCACGCGGACTTTAAATAAATATCCTGTTCTTTGAAGATATTTAGTAAATTTCCTCCCGTAAATATATAAAACATTTATTTTTGTGACTGAATGCAGCACAATCGTGAACATAAATGTACAACTTTAAAGGCGATTTTCTCAATGTTTCGAATTTTTTGCACCCTCAGATTCCATATTTTCAAATAGTTGTATCTCGGTCCTATCCTAACAAACCATACATCAATGGAAAGCTTATTTATTTAGCTTCATATGATGTATAAATCTCAATTTTTTTTTAATTACCCATGTTTGTGGTCCAGGGTCACATATATGCTCCTATTTAATTGTATTTTAGTGCTTCTTATTTGTATGATAATATTTTTATCTCATTAAAATATCAAATATCTCATATTTAGGATTAATAAGCATGTATGATTAATTTTTTTGTGTATCTAATTGGTCAGGCACGGTGGACGGGGATGCCCCGGAGTGGAGTGTTAATCTGCCCTGCAGGACGCGTCCTCATTGGCTGGAGCCTGTTATGTATGCGACTGAATCGGCCTCAGAGAGGGCGTCTCCCTCAGAGGCGCTCAGTCTGGAGCCACACAGCATGCTGTCTGTCGCTGTTAAAATTTCCTCCCACAACACCGAGCGCAATGTCAAGGTAACACACATAACTGGATTAGACAAATACTGTTTAAAAATTCAACACCTACTTCAACACCGCCTGTTTAGCCCCGTCCATCGATTCACGCATTACATGAAACTCATTATAATATGCAAAACTGTTATTCAATCATAGCAGTGGGCGTTTACTTCGAAGTCCTCAAGTGGCACGCCCATAAAAACGAGCGTTTCAGGAGCTAGGCTCAAAAACAGGGTAGAAAATAGCCTATTACTTATTCATTTTGATGTTTTTGAATAGTAAAACCAAGCGAACGTCATATGTTGACCTAAAAAAAAACAGTTCATGACCCCTTTAAAAGTTTGGGGTCAGTAAGAATTTTTTTTTTTTTTTACAGAATTCAATACTTTTGTTCAGGACGCATTAAATTGATCAATGCTAACACTAAATACTTTTTCTTACATTGTTACAAAAAAAATACTATTTCAAATATGCTGTTGCTTTTGAACTTTCTGTAAAAGAATCCTGTAAAAATATTAAGCAGCACAACTGTTTTCAGTATTGTTAATAATAAATGTTTCCTGAGGATCAAATCAGCCTATTAGAATGATTTCTGTAGGATCATGTGACACTGATGACTTAGTCATGGGTGCTGAAAATCACAGGGATAAATAGAAAAGTTATTTATAATTTTTATACTATTTCATAATTTTACTGTTTTTGCTATATTTTTTATCAAATAAATGCAGCCTTGGTGAGCATAAGTGACTTACATGAACAACTCTTAACAACCCCACACTTTTCTGAGCCGTTTGTGTTTTTAAACGTGTAACTGGATCTGTCTGCATGTCTTTCTGTATGTTCAGGAGTTTCTCATAGCCGTTGGCATGAGGGGAGTCACGCTGGAGCACAGAGTTGTGCCTTCAAGTCTGGGCTGGTATGACCAGGTAATAATAATATGTACAAAACCTCATGTAAATCACCTGAAATAAAAGCACCTATGGGCTTTAGAATTGTGGATTGCATCTTAAAAGTTTTGCTGATGAATGAGTTGTTGACTCAATAACAATCTGATACATTTCTGACTAAGACTGTTGATGATTAATCTGTGCCAAACCTTATTGGTTATCTTTCCACTGTAGATAGTCGACTTTTTAAATGTGTCAGATGAGCCGGTGCTTGGCTACACACCCCCTTCATCTGTGTCCACCCTCCACCTGCATCTCTGGAGCTGCTCCCTGGATTATAGGTGATGAGTTTAGCTAGATTCTAGCACTATCTTTTCCAATACATCTATCCAGTATTTAAAGGGAAAATGGTGCCTCCCAAAACTGTTTGGACACTTACAATGGATATTTTTTTTTGCATTGCATTCAAGCAAACAAATGAGGATCAGGATTCAATCCTCATAATCTGCACAGAATGTATTTATTGTGCTTTTCTATTAAAAGACCAGTTTATTTTATTTTTTTATTTTATACGTTTATTTGTATAGGGACAGTACAATTTTTTTTTATATATATATGACAGGTTTTTTGAATTTATAAAACTTGGCATCATTGCAATGTTTTAAAAAAATTGAATATGCTATCAAATTGGCTTTTTATCCATTATTTTTATAGCTCGATTATACAACATTTACATTTTTTAAAATTAAGGAATCACTTGTTTGAGTCCAAACTGTAATACAGTATGAAGTTGGATCTAAGCAGTAGTTTTCTCCCTCTAGACCTTTGTATTTACCTGTGAGATCTCTGCTGACGGTGGAGACCTTTAGCATCTCCAGCAGCGTGTCTTTAGATCACTCTTCCTCCAGTTTAAGGTAAGCTTGCATTGTCTACAACTGAACATTTCCTAGTTACTTTTCTCTAATCGCTTATGATTTCTTCCCTTATAGAATAATTTTAGATGAAGCTGTATTGTTTCTGTCTGACAAAGTCAACGCTGTGTCTGTAAATCTGGCACGAGGTGAGGAGTTATACACGTTTGTGCTGCTTCAGAATATGCCTACAAAGCGCTCTGGCTTTATTTTCTTATTTTTATGTTTTCAGACTATGTGCAGGTGGTTGATATGGGGACCCTGGAACTGAGGATCACTGCAGTCAAACCAGGAGCAGATGGCAAAATGGTATAAAAGTCCTCCGTTAAAGCAGAGTGGTCTGCCCTCTAATGCAGAATGTTTCAATGACTTTATCTCATGTCAATTATGTCTCTGTAGACGGAGCCAAGGTTTGAGCTGCGTTGCTCAAGTGATGTTATTCACATTCGCACCTGTTCAGACTCCTGTGCCGCTCTCATGAACCTTATTCAGTACATAGCCAGCTACGGAGATCTACTGCCCCCTTCTGGAATGGAGGCCAAACGCAGAAGCACTAAACAAAGAGTGAAGGTCTGTTCAATTGAAAATCTGACTTAACATGTCAACAATGACACATTCCATCATGCTTAATATTTAAAACCAAAGTAATTATTATCAGACAACCTTACCAATTGTTTTAAAAAGATGATGAGTGGTAGTTAGCAAATTTGAGCTATTGTCATGATGAACATGTTTAATGTTCTCCAGACTGAAGCAGTGAGCCGCCCACCAGCTCCGGCACCTCTACTTCCTGAAGCGGAGCAGCAGATTCTTCAGGATCTGATGAGTGATGCTATGGAAGAGACAGACAGCCTGCAGAGCCATACGCTGCAACAGAACGGTCAGACTCTACTCTGCTTTGTTATTTTCTGTGATGAATGGCTTTTCCAAACTTTTCCGTCTAGCACTTATTTTAAAACCTTACATTAAACAACATTCGCCATCCAATTTTACTAATATATAACCTGACTTATTATATGAGTGAAACAGGATATACAGTGATAAAAATGTATGGCGGAGCTTGAGAATATCAATCAGTACATTACATTTTTCGTTATGTAGCAGAATGGAGCCAGGTGGTTAACGTCAGTAACGTGAGTAACTTCAGCTGAAAAGGTGGATCATAGGTGGACCGAGAGTTATATTTTGATAAAGAAATGTTTATCTTTGGAATAACATGCCAGTGAATCAGTTAGGCTATGTTCACACTTAGTTTTTGTGTCTCAAATGAACGTGCAACAGGAGTCAAGCCCGTATTCTCTTACAAGCAGTAACCATAGTGACAGTGACCAAAGTAATATTAGAGCCTCGAGTTCATCCGTCAAATCTTCATTAAACGTCAGCACTGTTTATATCTGAGTGGAGCATTTGAGTCGTGCCACTTGAGCGTAGAACACAAAACTGACAGGATCAGCTCCCCGATCTCCATTGCTACAAGTTTCCTGAAGCAAAACCACACACAAAAAATACAATGCAGTGTTTGTGCAGCGATGAGCGGATCTCTCGCACTGTATATTCAAAATATGAACGAATACTATAATAGTAAATGAATAATACTAAAATAACACGGCTCGCTTTGAATCTGTCTGTCTTTTGTGTAGGTATCAATGAAGACCATTCACATGATCACGAGCCACCCCGTTCTGATCTCTTCCTTTTCCCTGATGAGAGTGGAAACCTGGGGCAGGACCCGAGCCCCACGTACCCAACCCTGCACTCGCCCCTCATCTCTCCTCCTGCCCCCCCTGTGCTCCACGACTCTGATGACTTCTGCATCCTCGACACGCCGGGCTCCAGAACAGAGGTGAGATCTTCATTGCATACATACTTCAGGCAGAGAAGCATTGAAATAGCTTTGCATGAAGAACTGACTGAATTTCAAGATGTTGTTCACATTTTTGGGTGAACTGTTCTTAAAAGAGGTGGTTGATTAAGATTTCACTTTTCTAACTTTAGTTATTGTGTAATGTTGCTGTTTGAGCATAAACAACATCTGCAAAGTTACGACGCTCAAAGTTCAAAACAAAGGGAGATATTTGCTTTTAAATAAATTGCTTTTTAAGGACTACAACAAAAGGGATCCCTCCCGGGTCCATGATGACATCATGAACCCTAAAATTTACATAAACCCCGCCCCCGGAACACGATTTATAGATTATCAAGACAGAATATGCTAATCAATGGCTAGAAGATAACTACACATAGGCGAGGCTACATAAATTCACCATCTAACCAATCAGAAATGTTCTCTTCTTGAGTCTCTCCATCTTTCTGACTCCGGTTTGAACATAAAAGGCTAAAAGTTTTTTGAAATTTTCAGTGCATGTGTGTGTGAGGTAAAAGGACACAAGCTGTTGAAGCTCCGCCCCGTGTGCCGGGAGCAGCAGCTCATTTGCATTTAAAAGGATAGACACAAAAACTGTGCATTTTTGCTCACCCTCAAAAAGTGACAACTTTAACATGCTATATAAAAATATCTGTGGGGTATTTTGAGCTAAAACTTCACATACACACTCTGGGGACATCAAAGATTTTTACATCTTGTAAAAAGGGCATTACAACACCCCTTTAAAATAGAGATCTTAATTCGTGTATGCATTACTTGATCAAAGTGTTTTGTCTGTCTGTCAGGAACGGGATGAGGAGCCTGTGGTAAAGAAGCTAACCTCTGAACCTATCGTGGTGAAGGAAGAATATTTCGGTGTCCCCCTGGAGGGCAGCACTTTAAATAGGGGGCCGCTTAATTTCCCTGTGCCGGAAATCAGATACCTGGTCAAAGAGATCTCCGTTGTGTGGCATCTCTATGGAGGAAAGGACTTCGGTGGTGGTGCTCTGTCCTCGTCACCAGCTCGCAGTCAAGGGTACATTTCTGGAGTTGGGGCACTTTTGACTCAAAATCATGCTTCAAATGAAATCTGCATGTGTTATAGGTGTGTATTCAGACAGCATGTTTGTGTGTGTGTGTGTAGGTGCACTCCTCACAGTTCTCCGTCACAGACTCCTGTAAGACAGGTGAGAAGAGGCTCTCGTGCTGGAGGAGGATGGGGCAGAAACCATGATGTTCTGATGGAGATTCAACTCAGTAAGGTCAGAGAAACACTTCAACATTTGAATAATTTGCCTGCTTTAATATATGAACATGAATATAATGCTTAGATGATTAAAATGTTTTATTTTCATATATTGTCTGCCAATCTGACAATATATACCACTGTTATTTTAGTATTAATCATATTATTTTATAGTAATTTTATTATTTTACATTATTATAGTTTTTTATGAATATTTTGACTTTTTTATATTTTCAGTTTAAAATTTTCATTTTAGTAATTTTATGTGCCTTTGTCAGTTTTTGTTTTTTAAGTAATTCTTTTTTAAGTTAGTAATTTTACTACTTCACCTTAAACTGATTGAAAATGTTTAATTGTTGCGTTGGCATCTAACTGAATATTTAGTGTTTTATTTCAGTTAACGAAATGTTTTTAGTAGTTTTTATTTTAGTTTTAGTTTAACTGCTTTAAAAACAGCGGCGTTCCCACCTCGCTACTGAGAAATGTCATGTAGCTACTTTATCAAGTCAGTCGATGGGCAGCGCTAATAAAACGTTTCTGTGAACGTGTAAGTTTTCATCTGAATGCGAGTGTGTGTGTGTGTGTGTTTGTATGCCTATGAGTGTGGATGTAGAGAGAGAGTGGGAGAAAGAAAGCTTTCAATAGAAAATAAAAGGTAATTTAGTGGGAAAAACATATGTGACCCTGGACCATAAAACCAGTCACATGGGTACATTTTTAGAAATCGAGATTTATAAATCATATGAATGAAAGCTGAATAAATAATCTTTCCATTGATGTGTGGTGTGTTAGTTGTATCTCGGCCAAATATTGTCCTATCCTATTTGATAATCTGATAAAGTGCGTTTACTGGAAAATAATTGCACGCCTTTAGTTAGAACGTTCGTCAACCAATCAGAATCAAGCATTCGACATTCCTGTGGTATAACCAGTATTAAACCATCTAATAATCCAATTCAGAAAAATCCAATTCTCTATGATTCTTCATGTCTTATATCAGGTGCGGTTCCAGCATGAGGTGTATCCTCAGATGGCTCCAGAGGCAGGCCTTTTGACGGAGCAGCCGGTGTCCAGACAGGTGTTCTCCGTGCAGGATCTGGAGATACGAGACAGGCTGGCCTCTTCCATGATGAACAAGTTCCTCTACCTGTACTCCAGTAAAGAGATGCCCAGGAAAGCTCACTCCAACATGGTGCGATCAAATACACACAGACAGATAATGATCTAATATGTTTCTAAAATATCAAATGATATGGTCTGAGCATGTGCTGTCTGTGTTTATCAGTTGACCATCAGAGCCCTACACGTGTGTCCGGAAGCTGGACAGGGACCTCAGGAGTGCTGTCTACGTGTGTCACTAATGCCCCTCCGTCTGAACATTGATCAGGTACAGAACAAAACTGTTAAAAAATATGATTTGAGGAGAGTTGTTGCGGTTAATTAAAATAATTGTGAACGCTGCCATCTGAACCCTGAAAGATGGGCCTCGGTCCGCTGCCAAACGAACTCTGGTCCATGTCGCTTTCAAATTTCATTCGAACCACACCAAAAACGTCATGATGTCACAAGATGTGACCCTAAAAAGGACCGACTGCTCAATCATACCTGTTTTTTCTCATCATAGTCGCGATGTTGCCCATCACAGTTCGGTACAGGCGTCAGAAGATCTGCGTTTGTGTGTGTGACGGAGCAATTCCTGACACTGTTTTGACTCCTTTACACATTTTATAAGCTCTTCACGAGTTCTCAGCTGGTCAGAATACCATCATAAGTAGGCTACGCACATACAGCGAGTGCATTTAGCCCAGAACACAGCATTGTTTTGGATGTTCGGTAAGTTCCTTCGCGAAAATTATGTGATAAAAGCCGACCAATCAGGTGGTGAACTAACTTATCCCTGCTTTAGGTTTAGGTTCAGTATCTTCGGTGCTCTTAGGTTCGGAGGTAAAATGCAAATTTGAACGCCAAGAGGACCAGGACTAAATATTTTTTTTTGGGGGGTCCGTACCAAATGAACCAAGCGAACTGAACTACAACTGTGAACACACCTTAAATGTCCCTCTCATTTTCGTCACTTTTTTTTTTTCTTCTACAGGATGCGTTGTTCTTCCTGAAGAACTTCTTCACCAGTCTGGCAGCAGACGTTGAAATGTTTTCCCCACCAGAGACGGAAGGTAACAATCAATATGTAAAATATAAACTCTGTGGACCTTGGAAACATTCACTCTGTCTGTGCCAAATCCTGTGAGTGCCTTAAAATGTTGTCTAGGTAGGCAGCTCAATGTAGGCTCACTCAAGTCAAAAAGATTGGCTGCATTCACACCACATCATAATTACTGTAATTACGACCCAGGACGTTCTACTCAGAAATGTTGTATAAAACAAAAGTAGACATTAAAGCAGCTCTCTAGATCTTGCAACATCTATTCTGCTCTGCAAGCAATTGCTTCATCTATGTGACTATTTATTGATTTGTATTGTAGCATTCTGTGTGTCAATGAAGAAGCCTCCTGGCCCCGAAGTTTCCTGCAGTTTTTCCAAGTACAACGGTGCAGCGGCTCAAGACCCCGCACCCATCATCTCAGTGCCAACACAAAGCCGTGCCAGTCCAAGCCTCGTCCGCACCGGCAGCCAAGACAGCACTGCTGAGACCGACACTGCCTCCACATCTTTCACTGACCAGCCCATATTCTTCAGGTGTGTGTGAGAGAGGAAGCAGTATTCATAACCTTCTGCAGCAGGGGTGTCCAATCCTACTCCGGGAGGGCTACTGTCCTGTGTCCTCTAGAAATGAGCTCTCTAACTTTAGCGGTGTAGTGGTCCTGAAGACCCCTCCAGAAGCAGGATTGGACACCCCTGATCTACAACATATGCCCATCTACATTAAATCATACCTGAACAACTTGTTTAATGATTTTGGGGAGAATGTTTAATCAATAACCACAAGCTAGAGTTTATTTTGCTCTCTACGTTTTTCAGAGAGTTTCGATTCACTTCAGAGGTGCCAATTCGATTAGACTACCATGGAAAACACATGGCCATGGAGCAGGTGAGCTATCTACAAAATCCAAATGTCAACAAATTGTCTTAATCTCTTGGTGAACATCATATTTTATTGTTCAAAATAATGTAATGAAAAAAATTATGCCAAATGTATTTTGTATTTGTAAATTGTAACGAGCACATTGACAATATATACAGTATATATGCAACGATTAGTCAACAAAACTTTTTTGTGTATGAATCAAAGGGTACGTTTACACAACAGTGATGTACTAAAAAACTGAATTTTTTTGGGGGTGTTTTCACGTACAGACGACAACATTGTTAAAATGTTCACATTCACTTGGATCTGCGAAAACGACTAAAATGCTGTATCTATGCCAGGCCAATAGTTGGCGATGCCACTTTGTAATGAAACACTACACCTATATATACACTCAACACGTAATATGCATACGCATGTGCATGACGTCAACGTTTTCACAAATTCACGCTTTTGTAGTTTACATGGAGATGATAACAATATTTTGCAAACTTTTGCAAACTTGCAAACTTTTGAAAACGGGTTTCAAAGTGCATTTCAGACCTCCAATACACAGTTGTTGTGTAAACAAATGGCCAAAATGCATAAAAAGTTGAAAATGGTTGTTACAATGTCGTCGTCTCCCCCCCCCCCCCATCCCCCCGATCAGGCAAACAACAGATCTGCACTGCTTGTTGTAATAAATGTTTTTTAAAAAATATAAATATAAAGCACTGCCTCAAGTAACAATATTTAGCTTCAAAACAAGCTTGTAGATTTAATTTGTTCTTAGTAAATAAACTGTGAGAAAATTGTAATGTATGATATAATGCTTATTATTAAGCATTCTTATTCTACAGGGCACATTTGCTGGTATTGTGATTGGGCTAACACAACTGAACTGCTCTGAGCTTAAATTGCGACGCCTGTGTTACAGACAAGGGTAAGAAAAAAATAATAATATAGCATTTAAAAAAAAAAGTATGGTATTTATTATATTATCTAACAAATCAATTTGAGCCTATGGTATTTATTCAAGATGATTTTTTCTCCTCCAGATTATTGGGTGTTGACAAACTCTTTTCATATGCCATTAATGAGTGGCTGAATGACATAAAGAAGAACCAGCTGCCGGGGCTTCTGGGAGGTGTGGGACCCATTCATTCCTTGGTGCAGCTAGGTTAGCACAACACACACATACACACACACACACACACACACGCACACAGACAGAGATATTGATGTCTCTAACTATGTAGATAAAGTTGTCTAATGAGAGTTCTCAGTGTTGAGCTAAGCAGTGTTTCCTCTTTATCTGACCTATAGTTCAGGGTTTTAGGGATCTAGTTTGGCTGCCCATTGAGCAGTACCGTAAGGATGGAAGAATAGTGCGTGGCTTCCAGCGGGGCACTGCGTCCTTCGGGACATCCACCGCAATGGCCGCTCTGGAGCTCACCAATCGGATGGTGCGAACAATACAGGTAAACTCTGATTTGTGTTACTTTTCAAAATATGGCAATGCCAAAAGAACAGATTTATTAATCATACTGATCACATTAAACTTAAATCTCTCTACTTATCCGTATATATAAATGACTTGTGATCTGTTTTGTGTAGGCGGCTGCTGAAACGGCTTATGACATGGTGTCTCCAGTGCCAGACGAGAAAGAATGCAAAAAGATTAAACGGTACTCGCATTACTGTCTGGCCCATCAGCCAGTGGACCTCAGAGAGGGGGTGGCCAAGGCATACAGCGTAGTAAAAGAGGTATGAGCACTTTGTGCCCTTATTTGACTCCTAATATACTTTTTTTTGCCCCTTTACACTTAATCCTAGCTAGTTAATATGAAATCAAAGATGATTGATTTTCTTTATGCAAATTCCCAATCCCAATTGCACAATTCATCAGCATTTTTAAGAATAGCCTGTGAGCCTCTGAAATGGAAATACATTGGTTGTTATTGCCACTTCATCTTGAGTTTTTAAGGGATATTTAACCCAAAATTAAAAATGCTGTCATCATACATTATATTCAACATTAAACTACTATATCTAATGTAGTACTAACACTAAAACTCTGAAAACTCAAATTTTTCCTCACGCAGAAATATTATTTTGGGTGAACAATACACAATACATTGTCACTATCCAAGATACATATTGTTGCATTTTTGTATTGCGATTTATATTGTGACACGATATAATGTTACACCCCTAATGTCTATATAAACCGTTCCTACGCACCGTGTGTTTGCAGGGCATTACCGACACAGCCCTGACCATTTATGACACCGCGACCCGTGAGCATGAGCAGAGGGGCATGACGGGCGCTGTGGGCGGAGTCCTGCGCCAGCTTCCTCCAGCCGTTGTGAAACCTCTCATCGTCGCCACAGAAGCAACCTCCAATGTGCTGGGAGGCATGAGGAACCAGATCCACCCAGACGCACGCCAGGAAGAGTCCCAGAAATGGCGCTTGGGTGAAGAGTGAGCTCTGCTATCATTGACTGCTGGTATTCAGACTGGCCTATCAGCCTAGAATATGTGTGCTGGCTTTGATGTATTGGTGTGTTAATGCCTGTAAAGATCATATAAGACCAGTTTTTCTTTTTTGCTGCTTATGCGTTTTTAAAGCGGTCTTGGTGTCTGAGTGTCAGACAACTAGAGGGCTGTGTAGCACAAGTCTAATCCCCAAATGAAGTATCAAGACTGGAGCTTTTTTCTCTACAGCACTTGTGCTTGACGCTTAATGTAACGGTGGAGTCATCGAGCCGCAGAACTGGAGACGCACGGCTCCCGCTGGAGTAGATTTAACTAGAGTTGTCTCTTCTCAGCCCCCTATCAAACGTCCTTGTAGTGCCTTCATGTCATAGTTTATTAATAGCATATGTGCATCTGTTTTATGAATGAGATGTAGTGACTTCTTGTGGGGAACGAGATTTCTGTGCCATGGGTTTTCACGTCATTCAATTTTAAACATGTCAATACTACAACTGCATTCAAGCCATTTCAAATATGGCTTGTGTTGGTTATGGATGCTAGGGAGAGTCTCACCATGAAAGGGCAGGGTCATATTTCACCCCAAAATCAAAAGAAGAAAAGTAGAATTGTGCATAAAGACAATGGATACTATTTCAGGGACATTTAATTTTTTTTATATTATTTGAATATTCACACACATTTTTATTACTGTAATTTGAAGAAAAAAAGTATTCGTTATGTTAAAAAAATAAATCATAAATTACAAATACTGCTATGATGTGTACTTCACAGCTGATTACATGTCTTTTTCACTTACAAAATTGAGAATTAAAGTATCGTGCCTAGTTTTCTGAAAACATTATCTGTCCTAAAACAGTTTTATTTCATCTTTTTGCAAAATTTATATATTTTTAATTTTATTCTTTTGAATTTGGGGTGAGACTGCCATTTCTTACTATTTTTTTTTTGTGAGATTCAAGATCTAAACATGAAAATACTAAAAAAGACTACAAAAAAGAGCCACCTGGCAACATCCTGCTTTTTACTCCTAATACAATAATCATCACTTACCTAAACACACTTTTAACTCTTTAGATGTAAGAGAGTGACTCTTATTTGCACCGGATGGATTTAAGTAACACAATATGGTGTAGTGTTTCTCTTTACAGATACTGTGTTAGAAACTAGTCTTCAAACATGTGGAATGTTTTGCGGTTATTATTTACCACTTGCACTTTGTATTTAAGTGATCCCAGGCAATTACACCTTTTCTCTTTTTCGTTTTGAATGAATGAATCTGCTTGAGTGACATTCCCTAAGCATCTGCATCAGTCTTACGAAATGAGCCTTTCTTTAGATAGACACATTCTCTATATAGTTTACCTTGTTGTTGAAATTGTCAAATAGACAAGAATTTAAAATCTGTTCTTCATGAATATCAATATCTTAGTTTGACAGGTTTTTTTATTTTTTGTCTCCATGAAATCATACTCTTGTGTGAGTAATGTTAGTTTCGTATGTCACAAAATTGATAAATGACAGCTGATTTTAGCTTTAGTCTAAACACTTGTTAATATTTATTGTACTTTTTTTCCTTTAAGTGGTAATATTTCTTGTACATAGCTGTACAGGTCATTTCCCCAATTTATACAAAAGCATGTATAATCAAGAAAGGGAAATAAATTATTTAATGTCATCTTGTTTATGGTGTCTTTTTGTACAACTTGACATCCCTGGCCAGACAATGGACTTTATGCACAGCTGCACTACTTCCTGAACTTTAGCCAGCTCCTTTGTTTCCTGTCTGCCATTATTGGACAAACTGATTAATCCAGGTGTGTCTGATTATTGTTGTTGGTCAGGCACACCTGGATTAATCAGTTTGTCCAATAATGGCAGACAGGAAACAAATGAGCTGGCTAAACTTCAGAAAGTAGTGCAGCTCTGCATAAAGTCCATTGTTCAACAGCTTTGTTTGAGGACTGACAACAATATATTTGTTTTTCTAGAATCCATATTTTCTAGTGTTTTCCATTGGATGACGTTGAGTCAATAATGCGGCTGAGATCGCTCACTCATGTTTCCTTATGTGTGAAGCTCCTGACTGTGGCTACAAAACTCTGTCATCTGAAATCGGATCATCAGTTTAAAATATATTTTGCCTTTTTAGAAGCTGAAAAACAAAAAAAAAATGTGTAGCTCATAAAAGTGAGATTCCAGATGACAGTGGCATATGGAGTGCTGTAGCCTACAAAAACATTGTATATATGAAAGATTAATGACAGCATTAGTCAAATGGTGGCAGTCTGAGACAACCAATATAATGCATGTCGGACTCGGAACAGTTGAGATGAGACAAAATGAAGGGTTGAATACCAGACCGCATCTGTGGCATGTCTATTACCACAGAAAATAACTTCGACTTAACGTTTAAAAGAAGTTTCTCCAGATGGAGGTGGTTTTATTTCCTGCCAACATTTACCAACAACTGATTTAAGATAGTACAGTTAAACGTGTTCAGAAACGCTTCTTGGTGCAAAAATACATAGACTGTTTATATCCATAAGAAGTCAAATTAAAATTTCGTCACATTTTACGACCCAAATACATGAAGCTGCACTGAAATAAATATTTTACTGAAAATTAAATGAAGGCCTATCTCATCAAACTGAAAGTTAGATATTGGGAGACTATGAGATTATGAACATGCACAATCTTTTACACCGATTCAGAATGTGGAAATTATATAGTTGAGAAAATAAATGTGTGGCCAATAAAACAGTTCCCGAGAGTGGATCTCTAACTGTGATGAATTTGGAGTCAAGAAAATTATATTTCTGAACACACAGTGAATCAAACTTTTGGGGTGAGATGTAAAATAGGCATATTGAAAAACATTGACCAATAGGTGGCAGAGCGGTTCAACAAAAGTTCAGCCTTCTCACGATCATTCTTCATCACTGTATCTGTGATGCAAATCAAAAGCATGTACAATTAGAGTTGCACATCAGTTCTGATCTTTATATGCACCATTTGAGAATCGGGAGAGCTGACATCACTTCCTCCTGCTTGAGCCAGTAATTCATAACAGAAACACACGATGAGCACTTTCCTAAGCATATATGTATATCTAATGATGATAACAGGTAATTATAAACAAATATGGACTTAAATATTAGTAAGTAAACAATAAGTACATTTTACGTTACTTCCTCATTACCGTATACAGATTATTTCAGTCTAAACATTAATTATATTATTTTTTTTCCACAGCTTCATGTCTTGGTAAAACTGTGGATCAGACGCCAGCGAACCTCATCCAGAATCAAGATGGATCTGCTGAGATCATATGCACTCACAATATACCGAGCTATGACCGAATATTATGGTACAAACAAAGTCAGGACACGTCAGGCCTCAAGTTGATGGGATACCTTTTTTATAAAGATGAAACTAAAGAGCTTGAATTTGAAAACAAGATCAAATTGGACGGAGATGCACAAAAAGATTGCACTTTGACTATCAACAGCCTCGCGGTGACTGACAGTGCAGTGTATTTCTGTGCAGCGTATTACACAGTGTTCACTATCACCTCACACTCATACAAAAACCTTATCAACAGCTTGTTTCTGTGGCAAGCGTGTTTATTCACGTTCCTCTTCACACCTGTGGATTCTGACTCAGTGCCAGACTAAACACAATACCTGTAAGTCTAGCCTTGCTAAAAGTGTTGCTTAATTCAATTCATATCACAATTCAGGAGCTGAAGCTAATTCTTTAATTCTGAATTTTGCCTCACCCTGAGATCACCACAACCATAGATATCCATATAAGTCTAGATGTCTTACGGCGGAGTCTCGAACGGCATCACCGGCGGCCATCTTGTCACAGGCAAGCTTTCTGGCGGGCTCTGTGGTTCCTGATGTAAGGTGAGTGATCTGCACGAACACAAATACTCTTATCTCGCTGAAATCTTGACGGAATTACAAACGGTTTGGTTTCTTACAAACGTTATTAACGTGGCTATAATTCTGGATGCTTGAACATGTTGAAATATATAATATTATAATTATTCATAAGTAGCAGTGTCATAACTACATCTCTGACATTTATAACAAACCAACCCGTTTGAAAATCGGTAGACAATTTAGCAAGTTATGGTTATTTAAAAAGTACTTGCACCATTAAAACACAATGTTACGAGTGAGTGAGCCCCCTGTGGCAAGATGGCCGCCGTGTGTGGAGGACGTCGACCTCCATTGGCCAGCAGCGTGGACGAGACATCAATGACCACAACCATGATCATGTCAGATCCTGTATTAACAAATACATTCACAGAAGATTAACTTATTCAGCCTCAACGTAACATGATGAGGAACATTATTCTGTTACATTATTCGCTACATTGGAGCCAAGGTATTCAAACGATCTCCAGGGCATCATAGTAGAATAACCTTTTAAATTTCTACAGAAATGTTTTTATTTTCAATTGCAGGTACCAGTGATGTTTCACAAAGTCAGTAAAGTGGAGTTCTGCTCAAATAAACTGCACACACTAAAAGGATTTGACATTCACTCATATAGCCTACTGGTATCGACAACGGCGAGGACAAACTATGACTCTTATTGTGTTCTCAATCCAGACTATGGAGATTCTGATCCAGTCAAATTCACAGCCAACAAACCTGTTCCCGGGAGAAGATCTCTGACTGTGAACAACGTGGTCAACAACGAAACAACGAAACAACGAACAACGAAAGTCTGAAAATTCCCTTTCACTCGGAAATGCGTCACAACACTTGAGAAAAGTCGTTCGCAACTTCCGGTTCACGCGGACTTTAACAAGAGTTCAACAAAAACTGCAGCCGCTAATAATCACAGTGATCACCAGGGGGCGCTGGCGTGATTCTACAAATCTGCAGCTTGTTCATACGACTTTCATTTCCTGTATTATTATCATCTCATTCAATGCACTGCTAGCCATCGCTGAAGATGATCATTGTTCTGCTAATCCTGTCACTTTGTTGGACTCAATGTACAGTTTTTAATTCTCCAGTGCATTACGATGTAAAATAATACAATAGAAATATTGTGTTGATAGAGAAATAATCCTCCAGCATATTTTGCAGGTGCTTCAGGTGGAGATGGTGTTTCACAGCCTGGCAGTGTGTGGACTCTCGAGGGGAAACCTGCCCAGATGAACTGCTCACACAATAAGGGTCTTGACTATAATCAGATGTACTGGTACCAGCAGCAAAAAGGAGAGAGTTTCAGACTCATAGTGTTCACAACAAGCTACGGGAAACCAGACTTTGGAGAATCTGATCAAAGTAAATTTGACGTTTATAAAAGTGTTCCTGAAAGCGGATCTCTCACTGTGAAGAACGCACAGCCAGATGATAGTGCCATATATTTCTGTTCAGTGAGCAAACACAGTGTGTCAAACACTGAAGGCAGATGTACAAAAACACCTTGTACACAGATCATATCAATACAACATCATCCAAAAGGGGGCGCTCTGGTACAGATAAACACCAGTCTGACAAACAATGTCTTGTGGAAAGAAAGCTAATGCTTTTCCTATCCATTTAAGATACTAGTATATATACGCCTGCATTTAATTCATTGTGGAATCAATCAGAGAGAGAGACGACATGAGTAATGCTCACTGTGTTTCTGTCTTTGTCCTGTGTCTTGCAGGTAATACTTCTTTAGTCTACTAGTGTGTTGCTAATACTTTGTGTCACTGAGATATATGAGCTCCTCACAGCTTTATATTGTTTATTCATTTATATCTCTACAGTGACCATTCTTGGTGAAAGTGTTGTCCAGACTCCTCCTGATGTCCTGAAGAAAGAAAATGACGTTGCAGAGATCAAATGTTCACACAAAGTACAAAGCTACGATGTCATACAGTGGTACAAACAAAGCCAGAGCATCATGGATCTTCGGCTCATGGGATACCTTAATATTCAACAAGAGGTCACAGAGACTGAATTTAAAGACAAGATCACACTGAGCGGAGATGGAAGAAATAACGTGACTCTGACTATCAAGAAGCTCGCGCTGACTGACAGTGCAGTGTATTTCTGTGCAGCGTATTACACAGTGTTCACTATCACCTCACACTCATACACAAACCTCCTCCCCCCGTTACAAGATTAAAGCGAGTAACAGGGAGTAAATTGTAAATTACAATATTGTTTTACTCCCTAAAAAAAGTAACGAATTGCATTTACTAATAGTAGTAAAGTAACTAATTACAATTTGTAATACATTACACTCTAAAAAATGCTGGGTTGTTTTCAACCCAATTTTGGGTCAAATATGGACAAACGCAGCCGTTGGGTTACATTTTTAATTACATTTTTAACCCAACGTTTGGGTTTGTCCATATTTGACCCAAAATTGGGTTGAAACAGCCCAGCATTTTTTAGAGTGTACTTTTAAAAGTAACTTTCCCCAACACTGATTAAGAGCGGCCAACAACACTTCTCATATTGCAGACCGGTGTCTTACACACTGCACACACAACGAATGCCTCTAAAAAATGCTGGGTTGTTTCAACCCAATTTTGGGTCAAATATGGACAAACGCTGGGTTCAATTTTTACATTAAATTTTTAACCCAACGTTTGGGTTTGTCCATATTTGACCCAAAATTGGGTTGAAACAACCCAGTATTTTTTAGAGGAATGAACAGATCCAGGAGAGACAATGAGACATAGTATTCACAACTGCTTATAGAGATTCAGTTTTTGAAAATGTTGATCAAAACAAATCGCTCCTGAAAGTGGATCTCTCTCAGAGAAAGATCTAGAGCCAGATAAAAGAGGCAAATATTTCACACAGTATGTCAACGGCTGGAGTCCTGTACAAAAAAAAAAAAAAAATACTTCAACAGATGGCACTGATAATATTTGCCAACAGGTGGCAATGTGCCACAACTAATAAATGCCATATATAATACATTAAAATATACAGAGAGATAGTGCTAGACAGAAGACCTGCAATGATGACACATGCACAGAATGCAATACACACTGTATAATATTACAGAGTACATTAACACTGTAGCATACAAAATAGATCTGGAAACGTCATTGACCACCAACAAATAATAGCCTACTTTTTAATAATTTAAACAGTTTTCAGACTCTAAAAGAAAAGTCTGGACCTTAAGTGTTTAAAGTGTGTAATTTCATTTATTCATCTTTTTGGTTAAAATAAAATGTTTTCAGTGTAAAAACATAAGTGACATTCACGCTGATAAATGCACAGTTCACAATATGATGAGCCAGAAATTCCTCACTATATCATTACAGAGTATACAAATATCATATTTAGTAACTGAAGACCTGGTTGGATATAGTTTGTAAAATAATCTTGAGTTGTCAGAAATTCCCTCGGTGACATCACATCCTCCATCTTTATTCATATCATCACCTGTATACTCACAGCAGAGTCACACATACACAGCATGAAGAATATTCTCCCGAGTTTCTCCGTCACATTTATGTGGCTCACAGGTAATAGTGTCTTTCATCAAGAGTTTCATGGATTTTTGTCACAACAACTGTGTATAAATCTTATTTTAATGACACCTCATTATTAAATCTGTCATTTATCTGTCTCTTCTCAGCTTCTACTCTTGGTAACACTGTTCACCAGACTCCCACTGAATCAATACAGGGCCCAGATGAATCTGCTGTGTTTATATGTACACACAATATAGCAAGTTATTACCAAATCATGTGGTACAAACAGATCCAGGGCACCACGGGACTTAAACTAATGGGATATCTCGATGGTGAGACTAAAAACAAAGAGGCAGAATTCACCGACAAGATTATTCTGAAGGGAAATGGAAGAAGGAACGGCACTCTGACTGTCGAGAAGCTCACACTGAATGACAGCGCAGTGTATTTCTGTGCGGCGTATGACACACTGATCTAAACTTCCTCTGTCTGATACAAAAACCTGGCAGTTACACTCATGGTTTATCAGCAAAAGATCCAGGCTACGCTTTAGAACGACAGTATACTTGTGGCTCGACTCAATAATGAGGAATAATATAATGCCACGAAAGAAAATATCCTCATACTATGATTCTGTATTAGCATGTATTATTAGTGTGCTTACTAAAGGGAGCATCACTTTTACCCACACTTACCCATACTATTTAAACAAACTAAACCTTAGTATTTAAATTAAGTTCACTACATTTTTGGAAGGAGCTTTTTCATCTGATCCCATCAACCATTTTTCAAGATATCTAAGCAGCTTCTATGGGGGAATATACGAGCTTGATCTCAGTTCAAAAATAAGTTTGGATGTGTACATATTTACTTCAAATCTACTTAAAGTACAGTTAATGGTATGTTTCAAGTATAAAAATTAATACCTAAATAACATTGTAGTATACTTAAAGTGCAACAATTATTTATAAATAGTGAACTATAAGTATGATGTTACGATCACTGAAAGAAAACATACAAGTATACTTGCAGTATTAAACTACTAAACTAGTAGTATACTTCAAAGTGTACTTTCACAAAGTATAAAATGTGCTACAAGTATTTGACAAGTAAACTATCAGTATACCTATAAATTCACATGTGGTATAGTTACAGTACAAACGAAAAACTTAGTTTTTACTATACTGTTACACTTAAAGGGGGGGGTGTAATGCCCTTTTCACAAGATGTAAAACAAATCTCTGATGTCCCCAGAGTGTGTGTGAAGTTTTAGCTCAAGAAGAAGTGACATAATTTCTGAATGGTTAGTTGGTGAATGTATGTAGCTTATGTGTAGTTATCTTCTAGTCATTGATTAGCATATTCTGTCTTGATAATCTATAAATCGTGTTCAGGGGGCGGGGTTTATGTAAATTTTACGGTTGGTGATGTCACTAACCCGGGAGGAATGTCGTGTAGTTCCCACCAGCCGTTTGTTGTAGTCCTTAAAAGCAATTCCTTAAAAATAAAATATCTCCATTTGTTTTTAACTTTGAGCGTTGTAACTTTGCAGATGTTGTTTATGCTCAAGCAGCAACATTACACACTAACTAAAGTTAGAAAACTAAAATCATACTCAACTACCCCTTAAAAGTATACTTTTATACACTAAAAAGTGGGCCAATTTAGTCACAAGAAGTACTGAAACAGTACACTTAAAAGTATACTACTAGTACACTTACTACATAAACTATACTTAAAATTTACTTGAACTTGAAGTATACTTGTATGGGACAGCTTATTAGTCTAGAGCCTTTTGGTCTACGGCTTTCAAATTCGCATAGTTTAATAATGTCACAAAGGCTTCATTTGATTTCGTATATTAATATATTAAAGATTCTGAGTACCACA
Source organism: Phoxinus dragarum (assembly GCA_033366665.1). Classification (NCBI taxonomy): domain Eukaryota; kingdom Metazoa; phylum Chordata; class Actinopteri; order Cypriniformes; family Leuciscidae; genus Phoxinus; species Phoxinus dragarum. Next base: position 317,402 of record JARPMJ010000292.1, read on the forward strand.
TTTTGTATTATAAGAGATTGTATAAATCATCAGATTTTTAAGTAATTACATACATATTCCATGTTCATGCAGTTTTGTTGATTACTGATACAACTTATGATGTCATATCCTGTTCAACAGCAGCTAGAGTTTGACTCATTTGAACGGATGGGACTCACTGTGCGCTCCACCAAAACTCAACATGACTAGAAACATGATTTCCCTGATTCTGTTCCTGCACTGGAGCCAAGGTATCTGTCACTCTTTAATGTCTCCGTTGCAACTGAAACAATAACCTATTCTCATCAATGTGATTCAATTCTTTCCACAGGCACTATGGGTGGGGAAGATGTTGTTCAAGAGCCTATTCTGTGGGAACCAAAGGCGAGTTCTGCCGATATGAACTGCACACACAATAAGGGTCTTTCATACTACCAGATGTACTGGTACCCCGCCAGCGTCCCGGAGAGACTATGAGGCTGATAGTTTACATGGTCGCTAATTCAAAGCCAGAGTTTGGAGAAGTTGATGAGAATAAGTTTAAAGCTCATAAAAGTGAAGCTGAAAGTGGATCTCTCACAGTGAAAGATCTCGAGGCAGAAGACAGTGCCATATACTTCTGTTCAGTGAGTGAACACAGTGTGTGAAAGACTGCAGAGACCTGCACAAAAACATTCAGTATATGAAAGATTAATAACGGCGTTAGTCAACAGGTGGCAGTCTGAGACAACCAATATAATGCATGACAACGGCTGAGATAAGAGGAGTGTTATGGGTCGAATACAAGTTATTGATTTTTTGAACATTTTGTTCATGTTTAACATCATTAATACATGAAGCTGTACTGAGCAAAAAACATGTTGTTTTCATGTTTTATGGGGAGTCTCCATAGACAAAATGATTGTTATACTGTACAAACTGTATATTATATCCCCTAACACTAAACCTATACCCATCACAGAAAACATTCTGCATTTTCAATAAAAAAAAATAAAAAAAAGCTGTTTTACTCATTGGGGCCAAAAATGTCTCCACAAGGACAATGATTTTGAATATTGACATGTAGGGTTTACCAGGCCACACACTGTATATAAAAAAAGTTGGTTTAACTTAAAAAAGCAAGTTACTATGGTGCCTTAAAATTTTGAGTTTGTTGTTATAAAAAATTTGAGTTAATACAATGAAGAAGAATGGTTTAATGAACAGAAACTCAAAATAGTATGTTATCTTCACACATTAGTTATCGAAGTTGATTTGACAAAAGATAAAAAGTTGTGATAACAAATCATGAAAATATTTTTTTACAGTGCACACACACTCGCAAGCACGTACACACACATACACAGACACATGCATGAGACTCCTACAGTAAAGCATCACAACCTCAACCTCACACCAATCCAGAATATGGAGATTCGAAAAAATAATGTTTGGCCAATAAAACAGCCGATTTAATTTCTTGGCCAATCCTCTCCTGACAGTGGATCTCTGACTTCAAAATCTGAATCTGAAGCTGGATGATAGTGCCATACAGTGTTTCTGTTCACTTAGCGAGAACAATGCATCAAACTGTAAGGGAAATTGTAGACTAGTTTTCTAAGAGATTTAAAAGAGACAACAAGCAGGGGTCGCTAATGTGTGTGTGTGTGTGTGTGTTTCAGAAAGTTTCAGCCTTTTTTGCAATGCAAAACTAATCTGTCTGTTTGCATAAAAGTGATGTTTTTTAGTGAATATAATAAATGAACTATTATCATTGTGATTTGCATATCAGTCCTGCTATTTATGCTCTTTTTGTGTAAACTGAATCTTATTGTCACCATTTGATTCCCCTTTTCTCTCAGGTTCCTCCAGTCAGGGACCGGTATATCTGACATCACTTCCTCCGGCATGTGCCTTTGATTCACAGCAGAAACACTCGATGAAACACAATGATGAACACGTTCCTTAGTGTATCTGCATCTCTACTGATGTTGACAGGTAAAAATATACAAATATGCACTTGTTAAATATTTACTTACACAATGCACAGATCATTTTAGGCTAAACATTACAATAAACAAACACTTTGTTTTCTCCACAGCTTCATGTCTTGGTAAAACTGTGGATCAGACGCCAGCGAACCTCATCCAGAATCAAGATGGATCTGCTGAGATCATATGCACTCACAATATACCGAGCTATAACCGAATATTATGGTACAAACAAAGTCAGGACACGTCAGGCCTCAAGTTGATGGGATATCTTTATTATAAAGATGAAACTAAAGAGCTTGAATTTGAAAACAAGATCAAATTGGACGGAGATGCACAAAAAAATGGCACTCTGACTATCAAGAACGTCGCGGTGACTGACAGTGCAGAGTATTTCTGTGCAGCGTATTACACAGTGTTCACTATCACCTCACACTCATACAAAAACCTTATCAACAGCTTGTTTCTGTGGCAAGCGTATTTATTATTAAGCGTTTCTCTCCACACCTGTGGATTCTGACTCAGTGCCAGACTTAAACACAAGAGCTTCTAGTCTAGTCCTTACTTAAAGTGTTGCTTAACATCCTCAGCATGTGGTCAGTTCAATTCACAATTCAGGAGCTGAAAGGAAGCTAAATAAAAAATGAATAAAATACATCTTTTAAAATTCTGAATTTTGCCTCACCCAGAGATCACCACTATCATGATGTCACATCCTGTATTAACAAATACATT